>OY987300.1:62879364-63479364 GCA_963920635.1 Pseudeuparius sepicola | reverse complement strand
CATGCGCACTACCCCACTGGCTGTTCCAACTGAATTATGTACCTACCGACACGGGACGATACACGCACTGTTCCAGCCGATTTATGGATCATTTGTGTATCGTCCTTGTACGATAAAAACGGTGCCTGGTCTAAAGCAATAACCGCGTGTACTGACATGCGCAGTGTATGGTCGTGTGACAGAGATAAACATTAACATCATATTTTTGTTTTTACGTAGATAGGTTTAAATCGATGGCTGGGATCGTGTTTTTTATTTCTTGTTGGTTTTTGGCTTGTTGGGTAGGGCGGGGAATCGTTGAACAATTTTTCCGTTCCATCTGAAATTTTCTTTGGGATCATTTGTTCCAACTCGAATTTACGTACCGTCACAGAACTGTACATGAACTAGATGATAACCCTTAAAGAACGCATGCGCTAGTTTTGCACCGTTCATGTGCGATCCCAAAGAAAATTTCAGATGGAACGGATTGTGAATCAAATCGACCAAATCACGTTTTGTGACCGCACCTAACCTGCGTGTTTAATATGTGGCTAACCGAATGTTCGGTGGGCTAACCTCACTCTTCACTCTAAAAAATTATTGTTCAACGATTCCCCGCCCTACCCAACAAGCCAAAAACCAACAAGAAATAAAAAACACGATCCCAGCCATCGATTTAAACCTATCTACGTAAAAACAAAAATATGATGTTAATGTTTATCTCTGTCACACGACCATACACTGCGCATGTCAGTACACGCGGTTATTGCTTTAGACCAGGCACCGTTTTTATCGTACAAGGACGATACACAAATGATCCATAAATCGGCTGGAACAGTGCGTGTATCGTCCCGTGTCGGTAGGTACATAATTCAGTTGGAACAGCCAGCGGGGTAGTGCGCATGCGCTGAACGTGCTTGAGCACGGTTATTGGCCCTGTTGGAACAAACCTTTTCAAGTTTGGCTAGTAGCCGACGGAGGGCATTTGCGAATGTAACATGGCGTTATTTCCCAGTTTGGTCTTGATTTTCGCGGCAAATCGTTCAGCGTCTTTGTGAAAATGCCGGAGTATTCGAACGCCGAGTTAACGGACATGGTTATAATGTACGGGAGATGCGATGAAAGTGCACATCGAGCTGCAGCAGAATACCGTATTCGTTTTCCTAACAGGGCAAATATGCCTAACCCACGTACTTTCGTGAACATTGTACAACGTATGCGAAACACTGGTGTTTTGCAAGCTCGAAGGGGTGGGCCTGGAGGGCAAATGAACATGGACGATGTTGAGTCAGTGCTTGATTTGGTGGAAGAGCAACCTTCCATAAGCACTACAGCTATTGCAAGGAGATTGGGAATATCTCAGAACAAGGCAAGTAAAATAAAACCAATAAAACTGACTTCTACCAAAGACTATCCCATGTGATGGGATTGTCTTTGCTTGCACCTAATACCTACATAAAATTTAAAATGTAACAATACAATTATTTACAGGCATGGAGGATTCTAAGGGAAAACGGCCTTCACCCTTATCACATACAAAAGGTCCAAGCATTAGAAGCAAATGATTTTCCGGTGAGAATGACCTACTGCACTTGGCTACGTGATCGAATCGCCCAAGACCCAAACTTTGTTTTCAACATTCTTTGGACAGACGAATGCTGCTTCACACGTGCTGGGGTTTTAAACACGTATGTAAATTTTTACTTACTTATAGCTTTCTCTCCTCCATATTATCTTTTTTATTTATTATAAAATTGGCTATGTCAATCCTAACGCCTTCGCAAAAATTGTGAATATTTCTAATTTTTGTTTTTTTTTTTAGACACAACAGCCATATTTGGTCCGATGAGAACCCACATGCTGTTCGGCGGTTTCATTTCCAACGTCGGTTTTCCATCAATGTTTGTGCTGGAGTTTATGGAGATCGATTAATTGGACCATACATTCTACCGGAAAATTTAAACGCTGAACGATACTTGTATTTTCTGACAAATGTTTTGTTTGATAATTTGCCACTACAAGTACTGCATGACATGTGGTTTATGCACGATGGTGCACCAGCCCATTTTGCGAGACCTGTTCGTGCACTTTTAGACGACCAATGCCCCAACCGTTGGATCGGAAGAGGAGGGCCAATTGCATGGCCGCCGCGATCACCAGACTTGAATCCAATGGATTTTTGTATTTGGGGATTCATGAAGGCGATTGTGTACGAGCAGGAAATCGACAACGAGCAGCAGTTACGTGAACGAATTGAAGGTGCAGCTGTTCAAATCCGAAATAATCATGGACTTTTTGCACGTATCCGGACTTCTTTAGTTAACCGAGTGAATTTGTGCATCGAAGTTAACGGCGGCCTCTTTGAACAGCTACTGTAGTGCTTTGCATGTGCATTTGTGCAATGTGTGCTAGTGCAGTTGTGATTTTTCGGTTACCCTTCGGGGTTTTCCTGGCGGAGGGGATCTACCTCGTCGTGGTCGTCAGGCTGAGTACCTCGCTTCAAACAAAAGGAATAGCAGAGGGAAACCAAGAGATCCCCAACAGATTTAAAAAATGTGAATGTTGTGTTGTGTGACTTTTAATGTAAAAAAGCAAGAAAACAGAAAATGGTGCAAACAATCCTGGAAATGTCAGTAAGGTAGGTGTTTCATAGGCATTCTACATGTTCCTTAGAAAGTAATCGTTTTTAAAAGGAAATCGAAATTTTGTGGTGAATCCTCGGATAAATTGATAGACGTGGCAACGCCGCGCTATTGACATATGCGAAATTTTTAGACATGTCGCGCGGGCGTCCATAGGCGGCGTTTTTTGAGGGGTTTAATACAATTTGAAAAAAAAATTTTTTAGGCTTAAGACAAATGTTAGAAAATTTTTGAAAATTTATTTTAGCAAGTCTAATTTTTCTTTATCTGCCATAAAAATTTTTGTACTAAGTGATAGTTAACCCTGTATATTACGAATTTTTTTTTTCAAACAAATGTACTAAAAGAAGTTGTTCAGAATCGATCCAGAATCCTAAATCCAAAATCAAAAAATATTAAATAAAAAAAAATAAGTAAAAATTCAAAAAATTAAAATTTGTTTTGTAGCTTTTAATTTTATTTTGAAATGATTACTTTTTGAAAAAACTAGCCTTCAAAACTTTTCTAAACGCAGAAAATTCTTAAATTGCTATTTTTTGGACTTTAATTTTTTTTATTTAATATTTTTTTATTTTAACAAAACATTGGATTTGGGGTCCTGGATCGATTCTGAACAACTTCTTTTAGTATTTTTTTTTTTTGAAAAAAATGTCTAATATGATTTTCGGATTTTTAGCCTCGATTGTGACATCGCAGGTGGCTTTGACTTTGGAGTAGGCAACTAATTTTTTGGAAATAAGTAGGCTACAATGCCTTCTACCTTTGGTAAAACTTTCGTTCTGGTCGGTTAAAAATTAAAGAAGTTATAAAGTTGTTTCACTCTTAAGTGAGACACTCTGTAAAGGTTGTTCCCGTATATTTTGACACACCCCTAGAGCCTTTATTTTTCGAGTTAGAAAAAAATTACTTAAATGAAAGTTGTAGGGTTTTTTCTGAACCGCTAGGATCTGTTACTAGATAAAACAAATGAGCGTCGCAAATTTATGAAAAATAAAAACTTACTTTTTTTAATGGAACACCCTGTATATTTGTGGATTTTTTAATTGCACGCATTTTTCCGATTCCAACAATATAAATATGTTATATGTTTGCTCTAAGCATTCGCATGATATTCCAAGTTGCAGATAAATAATACGATCTTTATATTTAATCAAGGTTGCCATGGAAAAACATTTCAACTTAGACAAGAGCATTCCTATCAATCCAATATTTTTGGGATAATACACCTTGGTACCAAATGGTACCTACCCTACAACTTTCATTTAAGTAACATTTTTCTAACTCGAAAAATAAAGGCTCTAGGAGTGGGTCAAAATATACGGGAACACCCTGTACAATATTATATGATTAAATTCTTTTACATCCTGACTAAATTTCGTCGTATAATATTCGTTCAAACTAAAAAAAACATGATCTTTTAAAATTATGTTTTGAGCACGATACACAGAAAATGGTATGTCTGCGCGCGGGTGTCAACGGTGACGCTTATTCGACAAAATCATGGCTTACTTTCATTTTTAAACGGAAATTTGACTCGTTTTATAGTGAGCTAGGCAACCACATATACACCCAAGTGTCTCAAGGTGCCTACATTATATCTTTGGATTTAACTTGACGCGAAATTGATAACTGACGAATGTCAGTGAGACTAATTCCAGGACTATTTTTTATAAGTTGGTCGCGCTTTTGTCGAAGTGGCGTAGATGCGCAGAAGAGTTTAATTTTCGTTCTCCTAGCTGGCATACCGTTATATGTGTATCGTGGTTTTGAGTTACTTTCTAAATATGTAGGTATCAGAATGTTTCCGACACGTGGTTAAAAACAAAAGAACTAAAATAAATTTCAAACCAAATACAAACTTTGTTATTAAACAAAATATAGTTTAGTGGCTTTTGGGACAAATTATTTTCGGTAACTGACAGAGTGAATCAGCATCCAATGTCTAATGGATTGCATGGTCGTTCAAAGGTGGATAGACCGAGACAGTCTACTGTTTCTAGCTTGTTATGTCGTCATCCGCTGGCCATAACCCAGTACAAAATACCCAGGAACGATTCATGGCTAAGTTAGTATTTAACCAGCAGTAGCCGGTAAGATGTATTAATGCCATCTAGTTAACTCTGTTATAGAAGCCGAAAACACCACATGTATAAGAATTCGGCCTAAAATGGTCGAGGTATGAAAAATTACAGGTACCTAGGTACCGATCACAAAACAAATAAAAGAATAAGCGCACATGGTAAACCAACTCTTTTGGCCATTGACCCAAGAAATTGTTTGATTCTTTCTTTACCCCTTATATATGCAAGTTGTGTAGAACTGATTATAATTGTCGGAATGGACACAAAATTAATAGTCCTTTAATAATATAGGTAACTATATACTCCTTGTTTTCATAAGTAATTGGTTCTTAAATTAAAGTTATAACCTCTTTATAACATTAAACGGGCATATTTCCAATTAACTACGGGCGCCTTCTAAGCTTCAGAGGCAGTGTTTAATATCATGATAATACACCTACCCCACGGAAAATTAAATATTTGCACAAAATACGCGCCGTTGCAGGGAATCGGGAAATTTAGAGTAAACAGAATCGTTTGAATTGCGCTGGGAATTATTCAGAATTCTCGGTACAACCGGAACTATATTTTTAATGAAAGAGAATGAGTAATGATTGTACCAGAGGGAATTTGCAAGAAGAGATTACTCAAGCTTTCCAGGCACGTTTGCGACACGGTCTTGTTTACACTACTTAGATACGCCAAAGAGCATGACATACAATTAAGAGAATTCCTTATAATAACAACACTGTTTATTACGAATATTATTGCCCTCAGTAAACTAAAAGAATGTAAATTTGCCCACAAAATTAACGGTAATTTTTCTTTTCAGGCAATTCCGTCCTAATTTTGCAACTGTAATCTGCATTTAATATAGCTCTCAGAAGCTGATGATGTCGCAATGATTTGCAAAATATATATACGTGGTGTTCCAGAAAAGAAGGCCAGCTATTACCCGTAGATTCTTGATGTCATAAAATATGATATTTAACCGCACAGTTAAAAGTAAAAAGATACAGGAGTTACCATTGAATCTCGAAAATCGGTTTTGGATACATTTTTGTCAATTTTCGGGACATATAGTTGAGATTTGGATACCTATAAGTTATTATTATTTATGTCCAATTCGACCTATTTAATGTCATTGTTGTAATTTAAACAAATCACGGATAAGTTTCTCTGAGGTACCTCTAAGGAGTATGCGAAATATTTTTTTGTTGTAGAATTATTTGATTTTCCTCATTTTTGTATCTAGTAAATTTGTCTTTAAAAATCTTGTTTACGAGATAAACAGAGTTTTCTTGGAATAAGATACCCGATTTCCAGATGCGTGACGTCGTTGTTCTGGAGCGGTTGTTATTACTTCCTTATTTATTTATGGTATATTATGGCGCTTTGCAAGGCAAGACAAATTACAAACTCTTGTAATTTTGCAAGAAATCTTGATAAAGGCATGAAATGTTGTAAAAATTATTGTCTCTAATTACAATTTCTGTAAGACTTTAATAAGCTAAATAATAATTAATATATGTGACGACAATATAGAATAATATTGATTTTAAAAAATGGGCATAAATATATATTTATGTATCGATATACTAATATATTATCTAGTAAATATATATTATGTACAGGATGATTTTTATTAAGTGTCCGACATTTCAGAGGACGATTCCTCAGATATTTTACCTAAAGAGCCCCCCATATGAGGCGCCATTTCGGACTAAATTATTATTTTTGAATATATAAATTTCTCGGGCCAATATATATTTTTAATATGATATTTATAGAAATTTGCGTGAATAATCTTTTTTTAGTCAAATTTATATATTGCGCATCGCCCAAAACTATATATTACAGTAAACGCAAAAAAAAAATCAAAACATGATATATTAATTTGGTGCGCCAATATATAATAATTTAGGGTACCACCGGTCATCACCAGAGGTCGCGCCGCGCATCCCTAAAGTGCACCTGTAACGCTGCAGCAGAAAGCGCAGAATGGTGTAAAACCAGGGACTCTTTAAAATAAAAAAAGTCCCTGTGTAAAACCCACCCCCGACTTTCTTGAAATTTTGGCTAGATAGGTTCCTATCCCCTATTTTCGACCGACGTTACACCATTGGAAAAGATTACCACTTCTTTTTTTATACGGCAGCGCGCATCGCTGTCGACTGCCACAATATGTAAGCTGATTGTGGGGTTATACACCACAAAACATCAAATCTCAAACCTGACACAGAAAAAGAACATCCAGTACGTCGGTAATCATAATCACTCGACTTCGGGCTTCTGCGCTTTCTGCTGCAGCGTGCACTTTAAAGATGCGCGGCGCGACCTCTGGTGACGACCAGTGGTACCCTAAATTATTATATATTGGCGCACCAAATTAATATATTGTGTTTTGATATATTTTTTGCGTTTACTGTAATATATACTTTTGGGCGATGCGTAATATATAAATTTGACTAAAAAAAGATTATTCACGCACATTTCTATAATAAATATCAAATAAAAAAATATTTAGACTTCGGGCTTCTGCACTTTCTGCTGCAGCGTTGCCGGTGCACTTTAGGAATGCGCGGCGCGACCTCTGGTGACGACCAGTGGTACCCTAAATTATTATATATTGGCGCACCAAATTAATATATTGTGTTTTGATATATTTTTTGCGTTTACTGTAATATATACTTTTGGGCGATGCGTAATATATAAATTTGACTAAAAAAAGATTATTCACGCAAATTTCTATGCTATACAACTTAAAAAAATACGAAATCTAACCTCACTTTCTCTGTTGGCAACCCCCCCCCCTTAAGGAATGCTTATCCTAAATCTATAAAAGGTAAGGTGAGGCAAAATAGGTATACATTTTTAGCAAAATAATTATTGACTGTGCAAAATTCTGCGGTGCATTATTGAACTCCAGACACAGTAATTTCTCGTAACTACATAAAAGGCGAGTGAATAAAATTATCATAAGAATTATCTCAATATTATTAAAAAAATACATAAAAAAGTCTGTGCGTAGCTCTCCAAAAAAAATTTCGAGTGCGGGCCAGTGCCTGCGGCACTATCCACCACAATTTGAGCCAACCAACAATAACTCACGAGCCGCACCTGGTGAAGAACAGCTTTGAATTTAAAAATAAGAAAAATAAATTATTACAATAAGTATATACAGGGTGAGTTTTTTCGATGCCCACTATGGGGATCTCGGAAACTAGCAGAGCTAGAACAAAGGTTAAATAGGGAAAGAATTGCCCCTTTGGATTTTTAAAAAAGTTCATGGCTCACTAGATATTTTGAAAAGAGTGATTTTTTGCTATTTCATCAGATCTCTGTAGCTCCGTTATTTCTGATTATACAGAAAAACTGTGGAGACAAAAATTTTAGATAATTTTGGGCTTAATAAGATAATCTGATCCAATTTTTTATGTTGTTTGTGATTTTTGAGATACCTATGACATAAAGTTGGGTTTCTTAAAATGCAAATCATAGTTGGCTGTGGCCTTATAAAATCGGCAATTTTTTGAGCTTTCCAAAGATATAAAACTCGGCATAGTTATTATAAAAAATAAAAGAGCTATGGATAATTTTTTGTTTTTTTTTTTAATTTTCACATAGTCAGTCATGGAATATTTTCATAATTACGTTCTATTTTATAATTAGACATACTTCAAACTTTCTAATATTTTGTTTTTAGCTGGTAACAAAATGTAACAAAATAAAACAAAAATTAAAAACTCAAATTCAAATTATTTAAAAGGTCACCTTTTAAAATAAAAAAGGTGTTCAAATAATCCACCATCATTATTTATGCAAATATGGCATCTTTTTAAAATTGAATTTGTTGCCTTTCTTAGAGAGCGCCTGTCAATACTGGCAACTGCTTCTAAAACAGCTGCTCTTAATTCAACAATAATTATTGTGCCATACTTTATTTTATACTGTTCCCCACAAAAATAAATCCGAAACAGACAAATCGGGGCATCGGGGCTGCCAGGAAATAGGTCTATTTCTCCCTATCCAACTATTTGGATAGAGCTGATCTAGGTAAATAGACAAATAATTATGTGGTGGAGCTCCATCATGATAAATTTTGTTTTATTTTGTTACATTTTGTTACCAGCTAAAAATATAATATTTGAAAGTTTGAATTGAAGTATGCCTTATTATAAAATAGAACGTAATTATGAAAATATCCCATGGCTGACTATGTGAAAATTAAAAAAAAATCAGAAAATTAGCCATAGCTTTCTTATTTTTTATAATAACTATGACGAGTATTATATTTTTGGAAAGCTCAAAAATGGCCGATTTGATAAGGTCACAGCCAACTATGATTTTCATTTAAAAAAACAAAAGTTTATGTCATATCTCAAAAATCACAAACAACATAAAAAATTGGATAAGATTAACTTATTAAGCCCAAAATTATCTACAATTTTTGTCTCCACAGCTTTTCTGTATAATCAGAAATAACGGAGCTACAGAGATCTGATGAAATAGCAAAAAATTACTCTTTTCAAAATATCTAGTGAGCCATGAACTTTTTTAAAAATCCAATAGGGGCATTAGATTGAGCATTCAAAACTGCAATTCTTTCCCCATTTAACCTTTGTTCTAGCTCTGCTAGTTTCCGAGATCCCCATAGTGGGCATCGAAAAAAACTCACCCTGTATAATTAAAATGAACAGAAGTACATTTTGCTTTCAAGATTGAACAGTAATAATTATGACATAACTTTTAGTTCTAAAGAACTTTTGTTAGCAACACTTTTTCTTTTCTTTTAAAACTAGCGAATTTTTCTCTTAGATAATAGGTATATTTAAGATTTTTTTATTTTTTGTAGAATTACCGAAACTTTTTATTTATAATGGTTTTTTCCCGTAAAATGATTAAATTTTTCTTCTTATCAACTTTAACTGTGCTAAACAGAAACTGTAGTAAGGAATCTGTTTTATATCTGCCGCATTTTCGTGTATCATTAAGTAATATTAAAAAATATTAATTTCTGAAAGTTTAGAATTAAATATTAAGCTCATTAAACCCATTCTATGTGTATGGGTTTGTAAACTTTATGAATAATTTAGGATGATCACTGAGCAGGCAGGTTATGAATGCTACACACAACGGAGCCAAAATTCAATTTTCTATTCCCAAAAATATGGAATAGGTCTCTTCATCATAATATAACGACAAAATGTATAAAATGTGAGCTATAAATTTTGACTTCAGGAGTTACGACCGCCAATTTTTTCCGAATTTATTTTTCGTGCGAAAAAGGGATTTGCTTCGTTATCTCGCTGGAAATGGAATCGACCCATAATGCAAGAAAACTGAGGTGGATATTCCGGGAATTATGTTCTCATTTTTACTGAAATTCAATATTGCGTTATTGGCGATTGGCTCGATCCTTTATAGCGCCGGCGATGCCGTTACGGGTGACTAGACTTCCTTCGGAATGGAGTTTTTGCAACTTTGTTATGGCCAGATTGTTTTATGGGCCTAAAAAGCTGCCTGTGTACAAGGAATTCCCGCTCCGCTCCTCTATGGCTGTTCGAGATTTTCGATTGATATATCGCCTAGTTACCCAGCAAATAAATCAAAGGATTCGAGATGCTTTCTAGGGATGTTCAAATGGGGAACTCGTGACGCCGAACTTTCTCAAGAATATTCGACGGTTCGTTTATGGAATACATACAGGATGTCCCTAGAATAAGAGACACCTTGTATTTTATTGAGAATTCTACGCCTGCCAATATGAACCAATAAAATGATATGATTTTTGAAATATTAACCAATCAGGTGATGATTTCAGTGATTATTTCCCTCATACTGCTTGCATCCAATAAGGTAGCTCCTTCCATAAAAATCCAACCAATGATATGCCTCTGCTAGCGATAATTTGCACTAGTGTAATTACCGGTAATTGCGCTTGTGCAAATTATCGCTAACACTTCGTTGCTTAACAACCGCGAATCTGTTGGATACAACACGTACCTACTTCTTAAAGTTTGTGTGTTTCACACTGTTCTAAATTATGCAGCTTATAAATTATGTTGCGGTATTATTAAGCATTATATCAATGAATTTATATAACTTTTACATTGCTAAATTCTTGTTATTTAGAATTCCGCCTCCGTTTAAATTTGACACATTCATTGAAAATAAACCAACGCCGACAGGGTGTAGCTATAATCGCATTTGCCTTGGATACCCAAGCGTCATGTTTATTTACTCGAACCCTACAGTCGAAGCTGTCAATAAACTCGTTCAAAATTAGTCGTTTTGGAAATGTAAACATAGAAAAACTCAATACAGAAATTATTAAATCGTATTCGTGAAATAATCTCGACAAATACCACTCGTGCCGGAAATTTTTCTAGATAATTTTATTCTCAAGCCCTATTTTGCCCATTAGCAAAACCACTCGTACAAATTGGGCTTTTATTTTCAGAGATAAAATCCCTCGAGCTTCGCTCTTGGGATTTTATCAGAAAATAGAAAACCAATTTTTACTCGTGATCTTTCTAGGCAAAATAGCGCTTTCGAAAAAATTATCGATACAATTTCTGGCACTAGTGATATTACATACGATAATACCACTAGTGGTATTTCCGCTGAAATACTACTCTCTTAGTTACGTCCTAGTTACGCTAAACCAATAACATATTCAGAACCGAAAGTTTAATCTAAATGACAGCAGCTGTCAAACTAACTATTTGCAGTTGTTAAATTCTTTTTTTAAATACAACTCGTGGTATGCCCAATAATAGATAATACCTTTCCTTAATTTATCACTCATTATAATCCCAATGCTAAGAAAATACCACTCCTGCTGCGCAGTCGTGGTATTTTCAGCTTTGGGATTATAATTCGTAAAATTAACGAAAGGTATTATCGATAATAGGCACACCACTTGTTATATTACCCCTGATAAAAGCCTGGGAAGTAACGCATAACCCGTATAAAATATACCGAATATCTGGAGCAGGAATATGCATAATGTTTGCGATTTTTATTCTGCCAAAATCAGCTAAGTACAGTCCGGCAAACGAAAGAAGTCCAATGAAAAACTCAGTCTAAGCGCCATCCGTGTGTTATTAATGTGGGCATGGGCGGTTAGATTGAGTCTTTCATTTGCCGGACTGTACATTTTGTCTTCTTTTCGCAGGGTGAAAAATATTTTTCAATTTTAGATACAAAATGTATGTGCTTATAGCAGAATAAAAGTGGTGAAAATGGAGTTAGGTTATTTCTACCATTTATTTTTCCTGCATTAAAATTTTGGTTGGACTTGCCTATAGTTTTGTCAGTAGGTATATTTTTGAACATTTTCTAATCTAATGGAGCACTTAATTCCGAATGAACCAAAAGTGGAGTTAGCTTGATTTGCAAGGAACCCGACGATACACTTTCCGAACTGGTCTGGAAAGAGACACATATTTGTAATTATTAAAATCAAGTAGGCGAGCTCTCTAGTTTCCATGGAAACTAGTTTTATTTTGTACCACCGAGAATTTTTTCAGGCTGAGCCAAATTGGGCACTTTTGGGAGATTTCCTCATATCTTCAAATGTGAACCACATGGCATTTATTCTTTAAAACCGCTAACCAAAGAAACTATTGTCTTTCTACATCAAAGCTAAATAAACACAAAATATTTTTACCGAAATCGATAATACACAAAGAAAAAGGTTATGGGGCAGGTTTATTTCGAAAAAACGGGAAACACTGAATCCAAACGTCGGGATGCGGTTTCTCGATAAGCTGGTCTTGGACAGCTTATAACACGTCCGGAGATTATAACTACTGGACTTAACGTAAATTACTATGCAGTGGGTTAGCTAGGTGGAGCGTAGCTAGGTGGGGGCCAAGGGGGCCGCCACCTCCCCCCACACGCCCCTCGCCGTAGTGCCTCCCTCTCCACATCTAAAAAGAGAGACGGGCGGCGCCGTCCTTCCGCGTGTCCATCTTCAGTCCACCATTTATTTTTATAAAAAAATTATGGTATTTTCGTACTGATAATACGTAGATCTTTGGCGCTTTAACTCTTGCCAAGTATTGACATGTAAACTAATATCGAAGGCCATTAACAAAGAAAAAAACTACAAAGTTTTACTCTTTCCACATAATGAAAAGTGGAAGATCTTAAGCAGTTCTTGTTCTTAATGTAAGTATTCTTGCCATTCACACAAATGCCCAACAATATCTTATATAAAGCCAAATAGGGTTTTCGAAATTACCTATATTATTTACTAGAAAGGCAATATTTATAATAGGTATACGAGTATATTTATAATCACATATTGACTCTTGAGATTCTTGATATTCAAATTTATAAAAAAAATGAAAAAAAAACTAGTTTTCTCAAATTGCCCAAATACCAGCTTATACCTAAAAACTCCTAATAACATAACAATTGTGTTTTTATTTCCGTCCAGTATTAACGTAATAATTACATATTTTACCTATAAACAAATTTAAGTACCTACCTACTTTCTTCTGGAAAATAAAGACTCAGAAACTATTTAAAATTAGTTTCAAAAGATTTCTTTCTTATTTTTGTTTGCGAAATAGAAAGATTCTGCAATTTTTGTTTATCTACTTTTTTGTATGAACATTCAAACCAGATAATATTTTTCTGACTTAACTAAATATTTCAATCAATTCTAAGGAAAAAGTATTCTTGACTTTCTATCAAAAAATGTACCGTAAAGTATGCCTAGGTTTTTGAAATTTTGCACACCTACTCAGTTTTTAATTCTGAGCAACTTTCCTCAATAACATTTTGTTATAAAACCTATATAAAGGGCACTTTACTGGTGCGAAAAATTATTTTTTTTTTAATTTTCAAGATGCATGATTTTTCGAATCTAGAAATCCTTTTTGTAGGTTTTATGACAATATATTATCAAGGAAAGTTGTTCAGAATTAAAAACTGAGTAGGTGAGCAAAATTTCAAAAACCTAGACTACTTTGATTTTCTTCTGCTAAAAAAATTAAAACGCTTGAAAATGAATTTTTCAAAAACGGTACAATTTTCGATAGAAAGTCAATAATACTTTTTTTATTAGAATTTGTTGTGAAATTTAGTGGAAGCAAAAAAGATTACTTTTCCAGTGGCGTACAATTTTTTTTATTAAAAAATATGTCGGTTGACCCCCGCATCTCCGGCACTGGTGGAAGAAGAGAGTTAAAATTATTTTTAATTTATAGCACTTAGTGTGTGTCCAAACTGTGAAAAATATGTCTGCCATAGCTATCGTTATTTAGGAAAAATAAAAAAAACTTTAAAAAAATTAAACTTTGACTCTCTGTGTAACGAAAACCGCTAGTATTTCGATACCCGTTTATATAAAAAATCTCCTTTTTTTAAATTTTCTAGCAGTTTTTAAAGTATTGCTGATATAGTTTGGACCACCCTGTATACTATAATTTTTGGTCAAAATGCTAATAAAAGTATACAGGGTATCCCAGGTTTGTTGATCAGGACTTTGACATTTCGTAGAATAACTCATCATAAGGTTGGTTGCTGATATAAACATAGGTCCTAAAGTTCTTCGTTTCTTAAATATAGGGCGTTAACATTTCCTAAAAATCAAAGTATTTAGGTATTTATTGATATCCGAACTGTGGAAGATACTCAAACCAAATTTGGTACATGATGGTACATTTGAGACATGGATGGAGGATCATAAGAATGAATAATATAAAGTTTTTAAATGAACCAGAGGCGGAGGTATGAATAATCGGTAGATACTATTATATTAATTCGATAACAAAAATACTACGGTCCTAGATAAAATCATACAAATATCATTTTCGGATAGCGCATTCAACTCTGAACAAAAAGCGGCGGTTGATAGTATCTGTCACCGTTTGGCAGCAAGCTTGATTTTTGTGATATTTATTTCACTAAAATGTAGTTTGGCTGTGGGCAACAATTATAGTTGCCTTTGAATTGTTTTATTCAAGTTTTGATATTTCTGTCATTGTATCTCATAAACGAAGAACTTTATGACCTGTGTTTATATGAGCAACCCACCTTACAATGGTTTTTCTATACGAAATGTCAAAGTCCTGATCAAAAAACCTGGGACACCCTGTATTTCGATGAGCGGCTGCACGCGGCTGAATTTCCTATAGGATGTTATAACTTTTAAATGTGTACAGCATATTTTGATTTGTAAGTTCCACTTCGCCTAGTACCAATTGAAATCTGGCCCGAATAGCTAGGTAATTATATCCATAAATTCCGATTTGCAATTATAATGTTTACTACGCTTGTTAAATAGCCATTATACTGTGATATCATGTGCTGTTTAATTTAAATTTACTTGTGACAGTATGTAATTGAGTTAAAGGAAGCTAACTGTAAAGCTTCAACGCTCTAGGTATAGTGCGACAATTTGTTAAGTTCTAAAACACAGAATATACCTATTAAAGCGTATTGCAAAATCTGCTAAAATATTTTATTTTTAGTCTTATAATATTTTAATTTTCTGGTTTCTGCTATGAAATTCCTCTTCTTCCAAAGGTAATTTATTCTCCCCGCCCTTAATAATACTTACGCTAATTGGAGCCGAGGAGTTAAAGAAGTGGTAACTTAAGATCATTCAAAGAATGCAGACTTACTTTTTCTTTAACTTTGCCTCACCTACTTAATTACTCAAAGCTGTATTTTAGGGCTAATAAGGAGACTTTTGAAAGGAAGATTCTTAATGAAATATTGTGGATGCTTTGGAATACCTAGGTAGGTACCTACATTAAAATAATTAATCATCACAAACCTCTAATAAACATCTTTAAGTATACATATAGGTATGTCCATTATCCTATTACGTAATAACAAAAACATCATTTAGGTACACATATCATTTTGCAAAAAAAAAACAATATAATGACTTACATTGTGTTTTATATAAAAATCCATACATGCATATTATTTAAAAAAACCTCTAACCTTCTAGATCCTTCACTTAATTTTTATAACTTGGGAATAACTGGAGATATTATATTTTGAAATAAACAAGAACAAAGTACACTTTCAACAGTATGAAAATTTGACACTTGAACGACATTATCATTTTAAGTTCAAAATAATTCAAGAGGATTATAATATATGCACATAAACTTGCAAGCATCCATTTCAGCTCACCAAAGACTGCCTTTTGCAAAACTAATATGTGGTTCATGGTTCAGTGCCCATTTGAGCACAAGTAACTCTGAGAATTATTATTTAAAATGATTCCAGTATCACAAAACGTTCCGCAAAGAAAGTAACTGCGAGATGATATAACACATAATATAAGGTAGATACCTAAATAGCTACTCTACACTCTATTCAATCAAAATGCAAGTTGGCCGTAAACATTTACACGATGGAAACACGTGAACAGGACTAATACGGGGCAGGGCCGCATTAAGGACGATCTCTATGAATTTTATAATATAAAATATTAAAATAATATGCCCCAGTATTAAGAACTTTAAAAACAAACTTTTATGGCACACCTAGTCATTCACTTACCTGCAAATTTCTACTATTAACACAAATCGTAGCTCCAACAATTAATAAACAGCGAAAGAATTATATCGGAAAAAATTATAAGTCCACTTGCAACTCAATACACCTCTGTAATAAATAACGACTCTCTGAACTGAAAACTTTATTGCCAACTAGCCAATAGCAAGCCGATCACGTGCTAGCCATGCAATAACTTTTGTTTGTCTTTCACTTGCGTTTAGTTTGAATAGAGTATAAGTACCTACATACTTAGTAAGATATTACACAGTATAATATCCGGTGTTAAATTTGAGACGAAAAGTGGTCTATATAAGTCCACACCATATCTGGTTAATTAACCTTCTTTTTTGGTAAATTTCTCCAAATGTTCTGGTGAAAATAAGAACTATGCTGGTGTGAATATTTATCACGGCGTTGTGTAAGAGTAACACCGTGTTGTGTAAATTTAACACGCAATTTGGTCAAAATGGTGTAATTTAATTTATTTGGTATTTAAAATTAACACCGTGTTGTGTAAATTTAACACGCAATTTGGTCAAAATGGTGTAATTTAATTTATTTGGTATTTAAAATTAACACCGTGTTGTGTAAATTTAACACGCAATTTGGCCAAAATTATAATTTTACATTTTTTTTGGGTTGGGCTGCTTGGCCATTCCCCAGGTCCGAGGGCCTATTTATCCCTCCTTCGATTGGCTAGCAGGGTTGTTAATCTGGTTCGTAGCCATCCCATACCAGCCTATAATTTTTGTATCTGCTTAACCTAATCCTAATCCTAAATTAAACCTAAAGACAAACACAACCCACATGGCACATACCGTGGTGGGACTCGAACCCACGACGTGCGATGCCAAAGCGTGGGTCCAATCGAAAGACCCACTCGGACACCGCCGCCCAAATTTTACATAATACCAGTGACTATAGATAATACTTTATTTTAAAGAAATTTCAAATGTCATTGATAAGTTCAAATTAAGGAAATGTGTTATTTGTAAAAATAAAATAAAACTAAAAGATAAAGAAGCTGTATATGAACCAGGCATATACTATGTGCTTGGTCTTCAATTTAAATTATATTTGTGGGAAATAATAATCAGCAATAAGTAAAGGAGAGACTTTATTTCAGTTCCAAAATATATGAACGATGCCTTACAAATAGGTATATAAAAATATCAACATTTTCTTTCTTAAAGTTTTAAATAAATATTCATTCTCACAGCCAAAAATATTTGGTTAATATAAAAAAGTTATATATATTATAATATTCGGAAGAAAAGTGTATACCTAACCACAAATACAAGAAATGCTTTATGTTATAGGATGCGACTAGGCCTGAGACAAAATATCGATAAAATCGAAAGTATCGATACTATCGATTTTATCGATACTCGATATTCAATTTCGATAAATCGAAATATCGATCTTATCGATATTTTCGATCTTTTCGATCTTATCGATTTTATCGATCTTTTCGATTTTATCGATCTTTTCGATTTTATCGATCTTTTCATCTTTTCGATCTTTTCGATTTTATCGATCTTTCGATTTTATCGATATTTTCGATTTTATCGATCTTTTCCATTTTATCGATCGATTTGAAATTGTTTGCGAAAATAAAGGAAATTGCTGCACCCATTGCGTCCAGACCGCGTCCGCAGCAAGCCGATCGGCCTTTTTTTGTTTAGCTTCTTAAATAAAATTGATTATATCGATTTTATCAATAAGATCAATTATATCGATAAGATCGATTTTATCGATAAGATCGATTTTATCAACATGATCGATAAGATCGATTGTATCGATAAGATCGATTGTATCGATAAGATCGATTGTATCGATAAGATCGATTTTATCGATAAGATCGATTTTATCAATAAGATCGATTTTATCGATAAGATCGATTATATCGATAAGATCGATTTTATCGATAAGATCGATTATATCGATAAAATCGATTTTATCGATAAAATCGATTTTATCGATAAGATCGATTTTATCGATAAGATCGATAAGATCGATTTTATCGATTTATCGATATTATCGATACTTTTTCAGTATCGATTTCCGATACTGAAATTCGGAGATCGAACAGCCCTAGATGCGACCAAACTATATTTCGTACAAATTCTCATACAATGTACTTAAGTAACTGTCGTCTTACAGAATTGTCTGTGTGAGACAAAAAGAAACTTCAAACGTTGAGACACAGTGATTTAATTAGATAGACCTGTTCTCACAAGCACAAGCAGGTCCCAACTAAGTCGGAGCAATCAGCAGGCATCAAAACAATCAGAACAGTCAGATAACTTAAAATCCTTCAATTATATTCACGACTGGTTCCTTATTCCGGTGAGAAAAAACTCATATTAACACAGTCGATGAGTATAGGTTATAGGGGCTATCACCTCGGCTATCACACAGTACCTTTCGTCGTCGCATCTGCATATTCACCTGTCGTTTTAATGAACTGATGCGATGGCTTCGATTGCCTAAGATTTTACACCCATAACTGGTGAAACGACTTCCCCCTCTCCTCTATTTAACACCAACTTGTGTTAATACGTTCAATTTAACACCGGTTAGTGTTAAGGAACACCGAATGGTGTTAAAGAACACCGCGTGGTGTGAACAAACACGAAGCAGTGTTAAAAATATAAAAAATTACACTCCTAAGTGTTAAAATGAACGAATTTGTTGTAGTGTGAATTTCACCAAATGAGGTTTGGTTAAGATATTTGGAATCCACCAATTTTCGTGTCAATTTTTCACCAAATTTCTTTCACGACTTACACGAAGAGGATTTACACCGATTTTTTTTTACTGTGTATATATTAGATTACAAAATTAACTCAAATTCCTAGTGCACAGCCACCAATATCTATTTTGGATGATGTATAAAAAGCTTGACGAAAAAAAAATGTTTCCGACTTATTTTCCGACCCAAAAGTGCATTTTCCCCACGCGTCACTTCTGCCAATCAATTTTTGGGCTAGTGACGATAAAAGGTTTCACCATTTCGAACGGCATAACTGACGGAGTCAGTAAACCAAGTGATTTTTGTGTGATCTGCCAAACCCTTAATTCAACCCTTTTTCCACACGCTACACTTATGCCTTTGGGTTTTCAAGGCCGGAATAGTATAAGAAATCATACGGTGAACATTGCATAAGTGAGAATTAGTACCTTTTTTTCGGTTTTGAAAAATCGAATTTTCCATATGTTTTCCCCGGGGGCCAAACTTAAAATTACTATTTTCCGACTCAGCATCGATTTACCTTTCAACCCTCTCCAAGGCATAAATGAGAAAATCAGTAAGGAAAATCTGTCACTGTCTGACGGTCTAATATGGTTTTTCCTTTACCTCTGAGTCACTACCTTCATGCAAAACCAATTGAAATTCAATGATGACAATTGATTGCAACAACTCTCCTATTAAACGAACCCTATTCAAACCCATCCCCTAATTTCGTACCGTATTTTCTCATCTGAACCAGTTGTCAAGGTGATTTCCTATAACCCCCCCCCCCCCTGAAGTCACCCCGATATTCTTTGAAGCTTTGGCGAATTGACAAAGGAAATGTATAATCGCATTAACATAAATCGATTTGGGCGGAATATGAGAACATTCCGCCTGCCTCCATTTTCGTCTCCAGATATTCCCAATAAAGGGAGTCGATATGAGCTGCATCCGAATGGTAGGTATATTCACCCCCTGTCGCTTTACTGCACAATTTACCGCTGCAAGAAGGCGATTGCGGACAAATGGAATAGTGAAAGTCGCTACAGTAAATTAAAATTACAAGTTTACCTTCTGTGACAAACTTTTAGGAAGAAATTATTTTAAAAAAGCGAACATTGATACATACAGGAAAGTGCCCTAATATGAGAATTATGAAAAAAAAAGTAAAATCTTCAATTTTTAAAATTGGGTAGGTACCTAATATGAGACAGTCTCATATCTAGGTTTAACAAAAGGACTACTTGCCACAAAATACTTTTTATTTCAAAAACTTTAAAAGAATATCAAATTAACTTAATATACAACAATTTCATACATCAATTTCGTCTCATATTAAGGTTTAACAAAAATATCTACTACTTACCACAAAATAATTTTTATTTTAAAAACATTAAATGAATATCAACTTAACACAGTATACAACTCTTTAATTATATAACACTTTGACACACTCTATTCAAATTATTAGTAATCTAAATTGCACGAAGCGAACACTGGGTTGTCTCATATTAGGAATCCGATGTCCATATCATAGAATTTTTTACCATCGTTAACAAATGTTATTAAATTCGTTATATAACTACTCTAATTATAAAATAACTTTTTCCTGAAATCGGCATTAAAATGTCCCATAATCGTCATTAAAAGCACAGAAATCGTACAATAATGTAGCCCATTATTGTACGATTTTTTCAATAAGTAGGCCTTGGCGAGATGTAAACATCAAACGTCAGACGCGGAGAAATCGCCCGTCAAAAGTGACCAAATATTCAAAACCCGGCCGATAAAGGCTCATTTAACTTTTCGTACACATTGCGAAATTGTTTCCTATAGAAGCGCAATCCTTCAGTATACATATTTTAGTAAATTTGAAAAATAATAGATTTGTTGTGTAAGCTGCACAAGAAGCAGCAGTTTGGTTTTTCTGTCAGAAGGTGCCATACATCATTATGCTTGTGCTAGGTAGAGCGATCGGTAAAGTCAAGCAACGCCGCGCGTAGTCGGTTCGTGGACTGGTGATCCCTTATTATTATTTTCTTGCATAATAAAACATTTTTTTTCCGATTTCAAGAAAAATATAATATGTACCTCGGCACTGAAGTTCTTTTTATGACTCACGTGGTTTATTTGCCTCGGCCAGAGGCCTCGGCAACTAAACTCCACATGAGTCATAAAAAGTTGAACTTCAGTGCCTCGGTACATAAATAACTATTATTCAATACAACAAGCTACAAAAATATATTAAACACTTACCACGTTATTCAGCATTACACGGTAACCCAAGTCCTTTAAAAGTTTGTGCACGTGCGGTTGAAGTAAACAATGCCATTTTTAACCTAAAAATTTAGGTGAGCTAGATACTGCACTACATGTGGCGACTTATACCATTAGTGATACACTCTATTCAATCAAAATGCAAGTTGGATGTAAACATTTACCCGATGGAAACACGTGAACAATTTTGAGGACTAATACGGGGCAGGGCCACATTAAGGACGATCTCTATGAATTTTATAATATAAAATAACATTAAAATAATATGCCCCAGTTTAAGAACTTTAAAAACAAACTTTTATGGCACGCCTAGTCGTTCACTTACCTGCAAATTTCTACTATTAACACAAATCGTAGCTCCAACAATGAATAAACAGCGAAAGAATTATATCGGAAAAAATTATAAGTCCACTTGCAACTCAATACACCTCTGTAATAAATAACGATTCGCTGAAGTCGCCCGCCAGGAAAAACTTAATTGCCGTCTAGCCTCTAGCCAATAGCAAGCCGATCACGTGCTAGCCATGCACAAACTTTTGTTTATCTTTCACTTGCGTTTAGTTTGAATAGAGTTTACATGGAGACTCTTACTTTAGAAGTTAGTGTGGGGTCTCGTATTGGGAACTGTCTCATATTAGGTTACTTTCCTCTACAAACAATTTCGAACTAAATCTCTGTGTCTATTCAACAAACTAACTTTTTTTAAAAAATTATCATCAGTTTAGTAGGTATTTTGGTTCATTTTAAACATAAAAAGTGGTAATATTATGAATACACGGAATGTAGTTAAATTAGCCACTTCGATTTTGGTAAACCTTACCATATAAGTTGGTTAATAATTTACACGTGCATAACTGTATGAGCTTAACACTAGTTATTGTATAGCCTACATATGAAGCTTAGTTCAAAATTTATGGTTGGTGGTGTAAAAACTTTAGTGTATATATTAATTTTTCTAGAACAATTTTATAACTGACTTTGATTTAATTTAAAATATTAGGTACAGTACATAGCGAGAGTTGTAAATTGCATATTACCCACGAATAATTATTTAACATAGTTCTTTGTTTTGACAGGTTTAAAGGTCAGGTATTTGTGTTTATTTTTGACGTCTGCCTATGATTTGGCCCCCTATGTTTCTGTGTTACGTGTCCATTTCCATTTTCTAATTTGTCCTAATGAGGTCGGCGCACTTGCGCCCTGTTCCCCGAATAATTTTAAACAATAATCAAGAAAAAACAAAGAGAGACGGTACATGGAGGGATGGCTACTTTTTACATTATGTTAAAATCTAAATGTTACGTGTGTTTTGCTTAATACTGCGCCTTTTGCTTACCGTGCGATGCTGTTTACAATGTGTAAAGCTCAACTGGTAGGTATAGGTAATAATAGTGGTCGTAGGTAATAATTGTTATTGCATTTTTGTTTATTCATGTTAATGTTTTTAAAAATTTTATTTTACCAATTATTGTAGAATACATGAACAATAAAATACCCTAATTATTTTATAACATTTAGCCCCTTATAAAATGGTTGTGGAGAAAAATTATAGATATCACTATTTTTGCATGCCAAGCAAACCTTTTTTTCTCCGCTTATAGATTCTATATAATAATTGTAAAAATATTCCACGTTGTTTTTTTTTGAAAAATATTATGGCAAATAAATCTATAACTTCATATATCTACTAGAGGTAAAAAAAATCTTTATAGTATAGTCTAGTCAGTGATTATAGTATTCTAATACTATAATCTCCGGTAGAGAATACATACTTTGTGCTACGAATTCCTAGTAAGTTGACGGATTTGACAGAAGCCATTTCACTGTATCCCCAGATACCTACATGTTACATTGGATTCAAATATTGCAATTTTTATAAAATAATAGCACTCTCCACATCAACGCGATAACGTCAAGTGTAAAATTAACTGTTCGCGCTTTGTGATGCATCTCGGCTAGAGGCTTCGGCAACTAAATTCCACATATAAGTCACAGTAAGTTGAAATTCAATACCTTGTTACATACAGTGTGACCCATTTGTTTTGGGGTCAGTCTGTAAAAAGTGTATCAATCGTGCGATTTGGCTGATTTTTTTTTTTAATTGTAGAGCTCGATGAACTGCACATTTTGAACAAAAATTGCCTGGTTCGCATAAAATCCAAAGCCTACTATGACCGTTTTTATGAGCAAAATTTTAAGAAACCATATTAGCGTTTTTTTTTTTGAAAAAATCTGTGTGCGCCAATGGATTGAGCACCCCTCGAAATGGGTATGTACAAAATTTCATCAAAATATTTCAAGTAATAACGATTTTGTAGAAAAATTAAAAATGCAGCCAAGGTACGTCTTTATTTTCAAAAATTCAAAGTTGGCCATGGAAAATAATTGAATTGTAATAATACAACCTTATGCTTATAAACACAAAACATAAAAACAATTAAAATTATAAAATTTTTGTAACTTCTACCAAGCCTCCATTTTCTACAATGCATTTGTCGTTCCTCTTGCGTACATTCAAAATTACATTTCGTATTTGCTGTGGAGTAATTTCCTCACAACTACGGTTTTTCCTAGCTTGCAGTTCTTGTAAATTATGGGGTCTTGACTTATAAACATTTTGCTTAAGTGTACCCCAAAGAAAAAAATCTAAAGGAGTTAAGTCCGGAGATCTCGGTGGCCACTCACAGAAAGGACTATTTCGCGCTATCCAACAGTTTTCAAAATTATTATCTAGCCAGTTTCTGATTAAACGAGCATTATGAATAGGACTGCCATCTAACTGTAACTTTAAATTTAAACGGTATCTTAATGGTAACTCATCTAAAGCATTTCTAAATTCAATTTCTAGAAAATTCAAGAAGCCAGCCGCATTCAAATTCCCTTCAAAGAAAAATGGGCCAATTATTCTGTCGCGTAGTAATCCACACCAAACGTTAATTTTTTGTGAATATTGTCTCCTTGCATTTATTATAAACTCTGGATTTTCAGCTGACCAGTGACGGCAGTTTTGACTTGATACTACACCATTTGTAGTAAACGTGGCTTCGTCGGTGAATAAAATTTCATTTAAAAAGTTGCCATTATGGAGATATTCACCTTGCAGCCAATAGCAAAATTCTAATCTTCTCTCCTCATCTCCTGGTTCCAGGGTGTGCAAAAATTTTGGCTTAAACGGTTTTATTTTGTTTTGTCTCAAACATCTCCTTATACTCTCTCTGGGTATATGAAGGTCTAAACTAGCCGTTCGAACACTATTTCGAGGATTGTCACTAAAGTATTGCAGAATTTGATTGTTATTTTCAACAAGTCCACGGCGTCCATTTTGCCTAGTTTTTAATAAATTTTTAGAAATCGATCCAGTTCGATCCAAAATATTGTTTATACGTTGTACAGTACTTCGACTCACTGATCTACCTGGGTGTCTATTGTTAAATTCGGCCGCAGCTTCTGCTGCCGAGCGCTCGTTGTCGCCCACGAGTCGAACAATTTCTATTTTGTCTCTTATGCTTAAATATTCCATAATTATGATAATTAATTGTATTGAGCACAAACAATTTCTGAACTCAATTTAGACAGTTTGACACTTAATAAAAGTAAACAATTCAATTATTTTCCATGGCCAACTTTGAATTTTTGAAAATAAAGACGTACCTTGGCTGCATTTTTAATTTTTCTACAAAATCGTTATTACTTGAAATATTTTGATGAAATTTTGTACATACCCATTTCGAGGGGTGCTCAATCCATTGGCGCACACAGATTTTTTCAAAAAAAAACGCTAATATGGTTTCTTAAAATTTTGCTCATAAAAACGGTCATAGTAGGCTTTGGATTTTATGCGAACCAGGCAATTTTTGTTTAAAATGTGCAGTTCATCGAGCTCTACAATTAAAAAAAAATCAGCCAAATCTCACGATTGATACACTTTTTACAGACTGACCCCAAAACAAATGGGTCACACTGTAAATAACTATTTATTATTTTCCCAAAATTTGGGAGCATTTGTTAACACGTTATACGTGACTATTATTCAGTAAACTCCCTGTATATTTCCCCATTACTCTTGCAGGGCAGGACGTCTCAAAGATCAGATATTCTAAGGTCTTCGATTACGACCTACTAAAATTGCATGAGATCAAAGTTATCTGCGAATCTGGGACTGGGATCCCTAAGTCGGTAGGTACCCGGATCGCTAGGATGAAAATTTCTACCAACCCCCAGCAGTCAACCCGGCTTGTTACCCGGCCGAATTGAGAAAGAAAATTTATAACCGCATTAACATAAACTGATTTCTGGGGAATAAATTTTCTAAATTTTTCTATGAAGATATTATATATTCTCAAAACGAGAGTAGGCAATCATAGATCAAAGGAGCCATAGATAGTCAAAAGCATTGTTGAAACCGTCCGCAAAAAATCCCGCTATATTAACTTTCAAACTTTAATTTTTGAGCAATAACAAATTAAAAAAGATAAATTGTTATGTCTTACAATTCTTAGGACCGATACTTAGTTGAAGTATAGATATTTTAATTTAGTTATTAGTTTTATGTAAAATTTTATAGTTCAGTCAAACGGTAGTTTAAAGTGGAAAGTTGTGGTGTAATTGTTTTTAGTGGTTTATTTTATGTTTTTTGGGAGCTGAACACGAATCTAAAGTTGACCAACAAAAATTTTCCCCGCAAATATGAGAAATCACCGAAAAAAACACTAAAAATAATGTTTTTTTAGTGATTTTTACCTTATAACTGGCAAAGCAAGGTACTTATGGAAAAAGTGTTCCCACAGAAAAATAAAGAGAATAAAATTATCTACAATTTACCTTTCCTAACATTTCTTTGTACATAGTATGAGTTCCTTGCAAAAGAGTGTTGAAACATCCAGGAACTTCAGTAATTTTTGGGAAATAGCAAAAAACACTATTAATTTATATTTTTTATTTCATGTAAGTAAATATTATTGTATAGGCTAATAAAAGACGTGAATTTCTGTTCCATACTTTGTTCAGGGCAGCCTCCCATTTCTTGTATGCCTAAAACAAATAAAATTACTTAAAAACCTATTTCTAAACATATTTTGAACACACAAATAAATAGTGAGTGAAGAAATAAAGGTGGGATATAAATATGCACAGTTACCTTCACATTGTGAACATTTCTATTTTTGTGCTGGGCGTTCAATGTTTGTTGAACGCCTTTATAATCACCATGTAGATTCTCTAATTGAGCAATAAATGATTTGCTAGCATGTATGTTTCCTGTAACCTGTAACTCGGTGTTTATCCTGTAGGAAATAAATTCTATTTATTATTATTATTATTTATAAGTTATTCAAGGAACTCCGGATCATCCTCTGCTTCTTCTTCAATTTCTGCAACGGGCATGTTACTACAGCTGTTCTCGCAGTTCGGGCACATATTAGAACAGTAAAGGCCTGCTTTTTTGCATCCACAGTTGGTCTGACAGGTATTCATGCATTTGCAAGAATTAAGTTTTAAAACTGCTTCTGGTGCTGGTGGCTGTAGCATTGGTTCTAGCTGCAGACCACCCCCTTTGGTTTTCTTCCAACCCCATTGTTCATGACCTTTTTTATTTCCAAGCCATTGTTGTACTTACTTGAAAGTATATCTGCTCTCAAATCTCAAAGAATGTTGCTACTGTGTTGCAGCATGGGATGGAGGTAGGCACGCCAAATGTGATATTCTGTATGTTGAAAGGCAAGGAAGTACAGATAAAATAATTCAGTTAAAGGAAAGTTAGACTTCATTTTTTTTTTTGCTATTTGCCAAAATCTACCCATTTCCCTAATATTTCAACACTCTTTTGCGTAGAAACCATATAACGTACAAAAAGATATTAAGAGACATAAATTGTAGATAATTTTCTCCTCTTTATTTTAACACAGAAACACTTTTTGCATAAATAGCTTGCTTTCCAAGTTATAAGCTAAAAATCACAAAAAAAAAACATTATTTTTAGTGGTTTCTTAATAATTTCTCATATTTGCCGCAAACATTTTTGTTGGTCAACTTTAGGTTCGTGTTCAGCACCCCGAAAAACATAAAATAAACCACTAAAAACAATTACACCGGAACTTTGCACTTCGAGCCCTCCTTGTGTACCATTTAACTGAACTATTATGCAAAATATTTGGTGTGGCGTGCGGAAATTTCAACAATAGTTCTGGCAGTCAATGTGTAGCTTTGTCTATGCTAGTATATTAGACCGGGCGATGATGGTGACACATTTTGGATAACGATTATTGTCAGTCCGCTGTATGGAGAGCTTAAAAATAATAATTCCATATATTGGAAAAACATTAATCCTATAAAAAACGATACCCGTCTGCCGTTCATGTGGACAGATGTCCTAGTAAGTAAATGCAACGGAAGCATAGTCACAAGAAAACTATTACACAATAACCACGAAGAAAACGATCGGCAGACGGGTTGGATGTACCTATACGTAATAAAATAATTTATTTTTTACAACAAAAAAATTGTAGTTAACAGGTGTTTTGGGGCCGATTTTGCCAATTTCAACACAAATTATTGATTTTATCGTTATGGAACGTACCCATTATTTGTCGCAAAATGAAAAGATGTACCTACTAAAATTATGTATAACCAAAATGGTTCATTTGAGCGCCAGAAGTTTTAAATAGATTGAAGGTTAAATAAACGCCAACATTTTCCTATACAGGGTGGCCCACCACGAACTGCATCGATCTATATATGGAAAACTAAAAGTAGGAAAATTCTGAAAATTTGGCACCTCACCAATGCCGATGGGACCTGCTCAACTAAAATATTTTGGTGAATCTGACACATCCGGTTATACCGGAAGTCGATATCAACTTTCTTATTTCAAATGGAACACCCTATATATTATTACATTTGAATTTGAAATAAGAAA
The DNA here is from genome assembly GCA_963920635.1 of Pseudeuparius sepicola. Taxonomy (NCBI): domain Eukaryota; kingdom Metazoa; phylum Arthropoda; class Insecta; order Coleoptera; family Anthribidae; genus Pseudeuparius; species Pseudeuparius sepicola. The sequence goes on along the minus strand of OY987300.1, from coordinate 63,451,218 downwards.
GTTGATATCGACTTCCGGTATAACCGGAAGTGTCAGATTCACCAAAATATTGTTGTTGAGCAGCTCCCAACGGCATTGGTGAGGTGCCAAATTTTCAGAATTTTCCTACTTTTAGTTTTCCATATATAGATCGATGCAGTTCGTGGTGGGCCACCCTGTATAATCTATTGTAAATTTAAATCTTGAAATCCGCAACAAAACTATCCTGTTTACAATTAAGTTCAGAAAAACCACTGGGAATAAGGTTTGACCTTAAATACACAAAATCAGAGACGTTCCAGATTTAATAATGAGAACACCGATAGCAACAAAACTTCACGCGGGCATTTAAAGTTATTTTTTAGAACTGAGAAAATTTGGACTCTTCAAATTTACAGAGTACCTCAAATCCGTTCAGAAGTTAACGGTCTGTAGTCGCCACCATCGCTCCAAACTCCTTTTCGTAGGTTACGACCTCGGCTACGACTCGAGACTCGTATTGGCCCGTGAGCTTTCTAAGCTGGTGCTAAATGATCTGCGAAGTACTTCAAATCAGTGCTGTAGTGCTGGGTTGTTGGTACTAAGCCCGTTGGTGACTCTCTCTCGTGTTAAGATGTACAGATTTTGTAACCAAAAAACTTTAACGAATGTTAAAAGGATGTAACTTTGACTTAATGAAATATTAATGAATCTTAAAAGATATTAAATTGACTATAAAATTAAGTTACAAATTAATACTGAAAAATGATCAATTATCTTGACATAATCTGACTTAATTCGTTAAACTAAATAAATTCAACAAAAATAGAAGGCAGAAGGAAACAATGAATAAATACAAAAACGATTGGCGGCTTTCCTTAGGTCCCATTTTTAATTGAAATTTATCGCAGAAAATATTTTTTGAGAAACATTGTTATATTATATTATGGTCATCCGATCTTCTATAGATGTCACATGATTTTGCTTTTGGCATACATTTTCCCACAAAAATAACTTTCGAAATTTTACCACATTTTTAGGAAGGCGAAATCATATATCTTAATGTGCGATAAAAAAATATTGGAGACTATCAATGACCTATTTTATACCTACTTACTACTTATTCAATATGCTTTATTCTTTGCTTCTCTCTATTATGCATTACCTGAAATTTCCGTCTGCTGGCGGACAACGGGTAATAAGAGATTCAGGAATCAGGCATTTCCTGGTATGCCATTAAGTATTATTAGCAATAATTGATATCGTCTGACATCGCTGCTTCTTAGGAAACTATGCACTATATAATTCGGTATAGCAATCTCATCTGCACCGGTTGGCAAGCGAATTTCTGCAGACTCCATGCAATCATAAAATTATGTCGCCGTAGTTTAGTTTTAGTTTTATCTTTTTTTAATAGCAAGAGTATATTTTTTGTTTGTTTTTGGTGTAGTCTATGCCTCAGAAAAATAAACAAACAATGTAAAATGGCTTTGTGTATACTAATAGATGTCTCTATAATAAGAAATTAATTTTTACAGGTGATAGTCACAGATGTAGTGCTCGGAAAAAGAAGCTTATTTGAAAACCATGACGAATTTAATTATTTTTATACATATGGCATTTGAATCATTTCTAACATAAATGGTGACTTCAAAAGTATAGTTTTGAAAAGTTACTTTATTTAAACTACTTTTGAAACTTACTTAATGCAAACAAATAATGCTTTAGTCTATTTCTTAGAGATACCTAATTTAAAAAATCAAATTTGCTATGTAGCCTCAAAAATTGCCAAGAGGACTTTTTTGTTTACAATTAAAATCTACATAGAAAACTCAATAAATTTAATTACTACACGGGGGCATTTTTGATAAATACAGAAATTTTAACCATGTAATCGGCGACCTTCATATAGAGCAGGAAAACACATGTATGTTTAGAAAATGGGGCAAATCAACCTTAGCCCTTCCGAAATGTAACGCCGCTGGGTCCACGCAAGCGCCAGACGCAGGCACGGCGAGCCGGTCTCCTCTCTCCCTAAGCGATGTAGGGGAAAAAGTTAGATTGGGAAAGGGAGCTCTGCGACGTTGTCACTTCAGAATGGGATACAAATGCTTGCAGAATATACTTTTGATAATTCCTGTTTTTAGGTATCCACGTTTTGTGATCTCGTTTGCTATCCCACCAACTGCTTATATAATTTATTCAAGCGCACATATACAATTAATTTAACAAACACATAACTTTTTATCACTTTGCCGGTATTTTAAGTACCTAGGCAGCGGAAGTTTAAATAATGGTAGTAAAATGAACTTATACTCAGACTTACAATATTGGTTAGAAAATCAACAATTTTTCGTTCGATTTGTTATGATAACGATAATTTTGTACTATTCCATTAACCACGCTATTCTTCTTGGCAAACCTTCCTCCTTGAGAGCCCGAACTTTTTGTACATGATAAGGATGTAACCCTTGAACTTTCAAAGTGCGGAAAACAGTAATGTGCAAAATCTCTTAATCTCTGGACAATTATAACAAAAGTTAGGTAGAGGCAGATGCATGTCTTTATAGAAAAATACCTCTGATGGCCAAGAGCGCTGGACAAATTATGTATTCACGATATGGCTCCTTAATAACCTTATCTGTGTGATTTACTATTTGTCCTACTATCACTGGGATTACTACATTTTTCTAGGGTTTTCCGTAGTTCTGGAGCGAATGCCATTCTAGTTTTATCGGGAAAAGTCGCCCATAGCCGCAAATGGCAACGAAGACAAAATATTAGTAATTGCTCCCCTCCCCCCACAAGCATTCAATTGCTTCTGGATTACTCCCAGTTTAGAGTATTGTGAGGGTAAGAATTAATTATTATTATTAACTACCGCGGCCCGCGAGTGCCACTGATCACCCACCCGCATTGTACCAACATCGCTGCGCTCATTGCATGACAGTCGATACAATTAAATCATCAAATCTGGTGAATTTTCACCAAACCTGGTAACATTCTTGATTATTTTGTTATCCCCCCTCCCGAAGGCCAAGGTCTGGGTCAAGGTCTGTGTGACACAAGGTCTGTGTGACACAAACTATTATTAATTATTAGTCAGCTGTTAGCTGTCAGCTGTAATAGTGCGTGGCTACAAGCTCCAGTAACAAGCTATAATTTTTAATTTTTCCAGAAATGAACGTATATACGAATCTCGAGCTGTCCAGCATTGTTTTAAGTGTTTGTAGAATGCAAACAACGTGGGCAGTGAAATAACACAGTTTCGTTTTGTTAATAAACACAAGTAATGAGTATAACATCCGACCATCGATGCATCTGAAAGGTACGTTTTTTGTATGCTATTCGCTAAAAGTACCATTAAATAATAACTTCTCCCAACCGCTTTAAAGGGAAAACTCGACATCTTCGATATTTTTCAGCAACCCGTCGCAATTTTTTTTTTTTTGGATAGCCGCCCATAATGGCCCCAGGAAGAAATTTGTCGGGCGTACTTGTACTTCGACAGCATTTTTTATTCATTAGAAATTACCGATGCACGGAATATTTCACTTGGCTTTTGATGACAATACTCAGAAATCAAAACAATTTGCCATAAAACCGCGAGAGATCTGAACAAAAAACAGTCACTTGCTCCCCTAACCTTTTCGATTTGAATTGTTGCTGTTACTTGGCCTAGTGTTAGATCTTGCTTCCAACAGCGTTCTATCTGATGCATCGTATGTGCTGTGTGAACCCAGAAGGTCAACATTGTCAACAATTATTAGGTCATCATCTTTTTATTTGGCTGCATTGCTAAGAAAACTATACAACAAACCCGATACTCACCTCATCTCACCTTGAATGATCTATACGCGACTGAATTTAAGATGCCAACTGCCAACGCCCCGACGACGCGACTATGCGAACTAGTATATGGGCCATCGTCACCATGTGAACGGTGCTACCCGTGGGTCTACACTGCGTTGTTCTTTGTTGTTGTTCATTGTTGGCATGGCCCATAGACTAGTTTAGCATTGAGCCTATAGGGGGCGTATTTCTTATATTCAATGGCGTATCACATAATAGTACCATTTTCGTGAATATTTGGACAAAGAGCACCCTGCATCTGTTTCTAACAGAAATTATATCTCGTAGATAAAAGTGTCTTTTCTAACAACGCATACGCAAAAGATAAAAGCCCTGTTTTAGCAACGGCACTGTTCACCGGACGTGGGTTTTCTTAAAAGTACCCCGGATGATTTAAATTTAATGGCGCCCGTTCTAATATATCGCTCATAATTTCACCCAAATGGACCAGCAGAAGCTGGCCTCCAGAACGTGCTGAAATATAGTAAGGGTGTTTGATTTAGGTTTCCTAGCAAGGCAGGGATTTAATTTCAAATTTTGCCCAGGTTTGGCCGACTGAATGTCTCCGATGTGCATCGCATATTCATCAACTTCCTGGCAGTGGCGGCATGAGAATACTGGCATTCTTTAGAGCATTTGATCCGACACTTAATAGGGATGTTCACAAAAATAAATTTCTGATTAAACGCCATAAAAAGGCCGTAAATAGCCTCAAAATACAAAAGAAATTAATGCTTTATGTTGAAAAAATAGCTAGAAGTACCTGCATTCGAGCGAAACGCTCTCATTAGCTTGACGTCACTGTAGCACTTGGGAGCGCGCAAGTCCTTCTTCTTTGTGCATGTTACCGAATAGAAATTTAAATGTCCCATCATAAATAGGCTAGATTTTCTGTATTTCCATCATAGGCGCCGTATAACTGGGGATTATAGCGGCTGTATACAGACTGTCGTGAACAGCAGTGACACTTGCTTCTATACACTCAGATTGTAGCGTCCCGCAAAGCCGACTTTTTGATATACTATGACGACGTTGCCACAAGGGTAAGCTGTGACGTTGCATTGCATATCTAGGTAACCTGGAAACGGAAACTCAGACTGCTGAGATTTCGGTGTAGTTGTTATATCAGCTTTTAATGAACATGTGAACATGTGAACAAGGCCCCATTTTCTTTACTTTTTCATTGTTTTCTCTGTAGAGCTTCCACGTTTTCTAGAAATTTGCTATAACTTTACGATTTGTACATCTGTCATTGGCCAGGTATATTCTAGAGTAATCTCTATTCTTCCATTTGAGTATATAAGCCGTGGCAATTGGGCCTGGAAGGGAGTGAAAGGCTAGAACGCAATTTTCGGGTTCTGAGGGCTGAAGAATATTTTTTTGGCCGATGACACAGTCTGACACAGTATTTGTTTGAAGTCTAAAATAAAGGTGGTAACGGAGATAACAAATTTGAAGTGATATTGTTGAAATCCGGTACATTTGGTATCAGAAGCGAGATTTCCCTGAGGTGAATGCCTACAACCAGAAAACAAACCGCAATGGAAATAGAGAAGTTGATGGAAATGTTTAAAAAGAAATTTGATTAAATGGACAAGAAATATGAAGAAAGAGAGAAGAAATAAGACCATTTAATGAAGAATCCTCAAGAAGAAATGAAGAATGAATAAAAGAAGAACGAATAAGAAATGAAGAACGAATTCTAAAAGAATGAAGAAGAAGGACGCAAGAATGAAGGAGAAATGAAGAAGGAATTAACAAAACGAACAAGAAAGTCGCAAGAACGAAGAAGAAAGAGACTTGAAACAAGAATCGACCTTAAAGTAGAGATTAAAACTGGACAAGATGAAATCAACATGAAATTAGAAGATATGCAAATGGACTTACGGAAGAAAATTACCAACTTGGAAGACGTTGTTGAAGAAAAAATAACCCAATTGACGAGAGAAATTATTAAGATGGAGGTATAAAATGAACTGGACAAATTAAAAACTAGATTCGACAACAGTGAAGGAAGAATGGAACAGCTGGAGGCGAGGATGAATCAGCTGCCGCTACAGGGTGTAAAATTAGAAGCATAGGCATGAGCACCTTCTCTATGAAAACGATGAATGTAGATATTTGATCGGAGATCAATGTAATGAAGTAATTAACAGATGTTTGCTTTTGACATTAACTAACGTTAACTAAATACATCGCTCTAGACCTATTATATAGGTAGCACATAAAACACAAAAATATATCTTTACTTGCAAACAATTTATGTCCATTTCTTTACATTTGTCGGTGTATATGTAACATGTTGTCATGTTTTTATAGTTAGTAATTCAAGAAATATTTAAAATTTTTGTAATTAAAAATTTTAAATTTTTGTAAACTGTATTCCATTAGTAAAATGCTTTATGGTGCACATTCTTTAGAAACGATTGACGTAAGAATAGCACCATTTCCGAGTAGAATTGCGTTTAATTCAGGCGCAGCAACAACTAGGTATAGGAACATTTTCTTAGGCATACCATTTGACAGTCACGCTTTACAAAAATTAATTTCAACGAGCTGTGGAGCCCTATGCCTTCGGGACCACGCTAAATCAAGCCGCAGCTATCCGAAATGATGCTTAAATTCGATTATGGCCAGCCGTTTTAGAAGATTCTACATTTGAAGTTCATAATAATTGTCCAGGACCTCCAAAGTCGATGGATCGAATTTTCACAAATCTCTTTTCCTTTGACCTTTGGGCATATATTGCCATCTTAATCTCAAAATATAATCAATCAATAACTGCGAAAAAAAAACACACACAATTCATATTTTATTACGTAAATTGTAAATTATATTTTTATATATTTTAGAAGTTACTTACAGTGGAGTGGAGGCAATGCTTCCCCTTATACGAGCTGCCTCTGGTATCGGCATTGGTACCATTTATTTGAGCTTCTTCTTTAATTACTGAAGTCGTTGCTTCTATGGAATATTCTGGTTTGGAGTGCGCACGGCCTTTTGTGCGTCTTCAAGGGAAATTTACGTTTTTGGAGCTACATTTCGTGGCATATATTTTAAGGCCCCAAGAGCTACATTCCTCCTTTTGAGGACGTCAAAGGAAACAGGATATGAATTTGCATTCAACAAAAACCATTTTACAAACGGCCCTGCTCGCTCTGACGTATATTTCCATAAAAGTCGCCCGGATGATTTAAATTTGATGAGGCTCGTTACCTAGCTCGCCCATAATTTCGCACAAATGGACCGGTAGAAACCGGCCTGACATAATATATTATAAGTAATACGAGTTGTAACGCCGCTTGATTTAGATCATCGAATAATGTAAAAGGGCATAGGTTAAATCCATAAGTTCTCTAAGCCATAGCCATTATTAAAGAACAATAGACAATCTCTAGCAACCCAAGACTTGTAAATTACGAATGTTACCTTCAATCGTAGAGAGAGAGAGAGATTCCGAAAGCGCAGGAATGATGTCAAATGAAATACCTGCATTAAATTACACTGATGCCTAATTTATTGAAAAGGTTAAATTTTATAATAGCCAAGCCTATTACATACTTTAGACCTAGCATTGTCTAGCACTTCAGGAGAAGCAAGTCGTCCAAATGAAGTGGCCTTTCATGTTGGTGTCCAAAAATGGTTTCTTTGACGTAGCCCCAAAGAAATAATAATCGGGTGATCGTGGCGGCTAATTAATTTTACCCTGCGTGGAATCAACCGATTCGGAAATGTGATTTCCAAATACTCCTTCACTCATCGGGCATTGTGGGCAGTATACTTCTGGAATAATCTGGTTTTGAAGCAGCTCCAAGTACTTTTTTGCTGTTAGTGTCCCATCGATAAAAAGGGTCCTATGATGTTATTATTTAATATCCCTGTCCAAACCTTTAATTTTTGAGGGCACTTGGTATGTAGAGCCAGCGAACGGTGTTTTTCCCGAGACCAGTAACGTACCACCGAAGTATTGTGATGGCCATGTAAGGAGAACAAACTTTCATCAGAAAATAAAATATATTCAATAAAGTGCTCGTATATCCATCAACTTTCTCCCTAATGACTTCAAAAAAGTCTATTATACAGTCCTCGGGAAAAATTTCCTGCGTAACTTAAATTTTATAAGACTGTTATCCACTTTTCGTGTATGCTTGCAACAGTAGGAGTGTTGCAATACAATCAACTTCTTTGGCTATTTTCCGACTAGAACAGGGTTCACTAATTTCGGCCACTGCATATACTTACATTAATTTCCTTGTCACAAAAGATCCTTCTTGATCATCCCACATTTCTTGCAGTTAAAAATCCTGAAGTTTCCCATTTATGTACGATTTTGCGTGTATAAGAAACAGGGTCCTGGGCGATTTTTAAAGGTATAAACACAAGGCGTGCAATAACTTCTTCAACATTGGGGCATCTCAAATACCGTTTTATAATTTGAAATTTTTCTTGAACAGTGTAAATCGTCATGTTTAAAATAAGAATATTATATCAAACGCATAGCAGCTTGTCTACCGGCAGATTTGCCAATGACCTTAAGATTTTAAACATCTATAATACCCACTTTTGTTCTCCCTACCCCTAATAATAGATTAGGCGGGGAATCGCTCAGTGGAGGCGTCACGCCGCCTACATTATCCAGTTTGCCCGTGCTTCACCCCACCACATCCCGCTATTATTATTTTTATTATTTTTAACTTCCAGTTTTCATAATTTGAAAGAACGAAGCAGACTACCCGCAGTAGGCTTGCGGGTTTAGCTTTCAGATCGCACTATTTCCTGCTTTTCAGGCCAAAGAACATCCCGCATTTACCTTAACTTCTCTTTTTAGAGCTTAACTTAGGTACCCTCACATTTTGTGCATAAAAGTGTCTTTTCTAAGGCCCGCGAGAGATAAATTCCTTCTTTTGAATGTGGCAGAGGAAACCTGATATAAATTTGCCTTTGCGGCAACGATGTTACGAGTACAACAAAAATGTGTTTAACAAACGGCGTTGCTCTGCTCACCCTACACAGTGGCGCCTAGTAAAGTAACACACTGGGCCCGATTTAAAAACTTGTACCTAACCATCACACATTAAACGTGACATAAATATAGTGAGAGGTTTGTAGGATTCATTGCTTTGTCAGATAAATAGTAAGGACTTTTATTTATTAAAAAAGTAAATATGGCCCTAAGCAACGAGGACGCCTCCGTTGGTAAACGTTGAAAACAAAATAATAATAATAATTCTCATCCTCACAATTCAACAAGTACATCATAGAAGCAACTGAATGCCTATGTGCAGGGGAAGGGGCAATTACTATTATTTTTGTCTTCGTTGCCTTTTGCGGCTAGGACCGACTGTTCACAATTCGCCATTTGCTGGTGAAGGACAATTAGTAAATCACGCCATGAATCCACCAACTTATAGTTCTTTAACTCAACAAACTGAGATAACAGTGAAGTGTGCTGTCCTTTTAAGTCATATTTCCATGCTAACTGTGCCAAGTTCAGTACTGGTGTATGTTGGCAGTGTAAGGATTGTCGTGTTGCATTTGCCGACAACAATTCGATGCTTCTAATGCTACAGCAAGTCTTGCGTAAGGTAACTGAAAAACAGTGTAAAGACCAACTCATCCTAAAATTTGACGCTTTAAGTGATGAAATAAATATAATTTAATTTTCAACAACTGAGTACCCAAAGAGAAACCACTAGCGCCACCCATGCTTCAAAACTTTTGACTTTTGCTTTTGCTTTTCACGCAAAAGCTTCATCACGTATACCTGAACTATATCTTTGGTGAAATTAAACTTCCGGCGATATAGCGAGACGAAGACAGGCAGAAAAACCGACGAATGTTGCTGAGAAAAAAGTCGAGCAAAAACCATGTACAAACAAAAATGTCAACAATTCGTAAAAGTTGTAAAAATAAGCTGTAAAAATAACCTTTCATTTTATTCTTTCAAAATAGGAGCGGAGGAGAAGCTAACGACGTTCAATACGGCAAGAAACCTGAAAATGACGACGATGTACATTTCAAATGCATCTCTTTAACTGTTCAATGCTTAACAATTAAAATTTATAAACTTGAGGTTTTGTTAAATAAAGAATGTCCTCATTTCTTTTTGCGAACACTGGATGGCCACGCAATAAGCGAAAGTGCCGGGGTTTGCAGGGTATTCTCTGGCATCATAGCCGATCGAACCTAAACACTGCTGGCATGCAGTGGCGGCTTCTCTAACCAGGCAGAGCAGGCAGTGCCTGCTCAGCAACATAAATAAAAATACCATTATTTCTAATAACGGGTATCCCTATAAAATATTTAAGCGCCTGCTTATATTTTTGCGAATTATATTACAACTAAACCCTCACTTTTAATCACTTTTAATCTCGCTCAAGACTCGAGAGTCGAGGCAGGCATATCTGATCTTGCATTTTGCCTTCGGGAAATCTTAGAGCATTTTTTGAACTTGTACCGTCAGATAGTGACAGATTTAGGTGCCCCATTTTCGCATACAAGCCTCGAAGAGGTTTGAAAAGTGTATCGATGCTGAGTAGAATGAAGGGAAATTTACGAGTGCCCCCTGGGGATAACATATGGACAATTCGATTTTCCTATATAATATACAGGGTGTTTCTAAATTATGGTGCCAACACAATATGACAGGTTTAAAATGCCATTTTGAACAAAAAGATTCCTATAAATATGAGTCCGAAAATGCATAATAAAATAGTTACAGGGTGGTATTTGTGTAGCAAGTATGTGTAATAAACAGCATATCATTGGTTCTGTCATAAGAAGCTTCGGACCTCCGTTACAGGGTGAAAATACATAACTTCTGTTGAAATTTTTGAAAAAAATATGTTTTTATATATACTGTTACAGGGGGGAAAAGTATACATAAAAACATATTTTTTGCAAAAACTTTTACAGAAGTTATGTAATTTCAATGAAACTTTATGCAGTCCTTTAGTGCAACAATTTTATGTAAAAACAATTTATTCTGATCACCTAGAGGCGGAGGGGCGGGGTAGCTCAATGCGTTTTATACTCATAACTTTTTTGCGGTTATCTTTTTGGTCTTGAAGGTTCATCATTTTAGTGCACCTTTTCATTTTGCAACAAAACGGTACTCTTGTTCCATAAGGATCAAATCAACCGTTTGCGGGGAAATCGGCAAAATGTGCTCCAAAATTCAAAAAAAGCTATCGCCTACCGCATTTAAATGCTACAGATGAATTCTACCTTCAAAATTAAGAAAAAAATGCCTAATAGGCATTGAGTAAAACATTACTGCTTTTCTTGAGATAAAGTGTCAAAATTTTGTCAAGCATAATCCGTTCCATTTTAAAAGACAACAATTTTTGGTAAATTGTTCACAGGAAATTTTTTGTCACGTTAAATGGTACAATTATTCGGTAAAATTTGAAAGCGGTAGTTTAAAATTTAATTTTTCGAACTTTAGAGTCAACGCAGGTGTTTTGTGGCACATTTTGCCAGTTTCAACGCAAACGGTTTATTTTATCGTAATGGAACAAGAGTACCCTTTGGTTGCAAAATGAAAAGATGCTCTAATCTTAAGGAAAATTAGTCTTAAGAAAATTAATCTTAGGAAATTCCATTATATTGGAGATTACAAGCTGCTGCGAATATTTTCAAATTTGGAAATAGTTTGGGCTTCAGCCCCGGGCCTAAATTCGCCACTGAAACAATTATCTTAGTGCTGTATTAATATATGTTAATGTTTCGCGGTAAATCTAATTTTATTGAAAAATCATGTTGTAATTTAGTAAGTCGATTAGCCATATCTCCTGGGTAAGATATTTAATATTGGGTCGCAATATGGCAATGAGGTGTATCAAATTAATATCCTTGCGGGTTTTTAAATTATGGAATATGAATTTTTTAGAAAAATATTTAACACTCTGTGGCATAAAAAGGAAGCCTCTCTGGAAAAAAAATTATACCAAAAAACCCATTTATTACAAATATTATAACATATTATCGGGTCGGACGAAAGAAATGACTCAACATAATTTTTTGAGATTTGTCACAAATGCATATAGAGAGAAATCACCACTGCCACTGCCTCTATATGTTCTTATGTAGTGTAGGCCCAAACGATTTTAACGGTGCACATTTTAGTCTCTCCCAAATGGATCGGTAGATACCGGCAGAGACGACGTGCCGAAATGTAGTAAGGCCGTTTGATTTGTGTATCCAAGTGGGGTTGAGATTTAATTAAGAATTTGGGAGAGGTCGGACCGACTGAAACACTCCGATGTGCATCGCATATTCATTAGTGGCGGTATGGCGGATGTATGCGTCAGCGAAAGCGAGGGCACGCGCGCTGTGATTTAGTACTATTATATCTGAAATTTATAAGCGAGTTGAATTACAGGTTGAATATGTAGAACGCGTCGACTCGGGTAAATCCCTTTTGAAGCGGTGGGGCAATATGATAGTGATACCGATACCTAGTATACATATTTCGCTTTTTCTTATCCTGTGCTCATATTTATAATCGATGGTTCTGTATTTACTGAATAGGTCGTTTCCATGTAATCGAAATAACAAAACTAATGTTATTTTTGAAAAAATAAACAATTTCAATTTTTTATGCAGTAAATTTTTTGCAGTATAGCAATAGCCCTTGATGCCACGATTTACCGCAATTTATACTTGGTGAGCCAAAAAATTGCACTTTTTTATATATAATTTTTTTGTTATCAACCGATTTTAAAAAACTATATTATATCATTGCTTGTAGAAAAGAACGGACTATAAAGAGAAAACTTAAAAATTGTCGACTTTTTAAAATCCAACATGGTGGAGACCTTTAAATTTAACCCCTTCTATGGACCAATTCTTTAAAAAAAATGGAACCGAAACAAAACCAATACAAAAAGTAGATAAAATGGGCCTTCCTGTACATTTTAAGACCACTGCGAGAAAAGTCTGTCCATCAGGGGCGAAGCTATGCTCAATACTAGAAAGGGTCTTTTTTATCCTTGTTATGATATACTACTAGTATCTACTGAAACTGCCTTCATTCCGACGACTGAGGTAGAGCTCCTAAAAATGTAGAGCAAAACATGTTTTATTGATTTTTTGTATCTATTGCATTATTCCGATGTTTTGGCTTAAAAAATAAGTAGAAAGAATTTTAATTAGGAATGGACAATTTTCAAGCATAACCGAGATCTTGGCCATTTTGAACTGTTTTATCAATAATCCGCCCTTTTTTCAAGCAACAACGTTTATTAAATATATACTAAATAAAAAAACATTATAGGAAAAATAACGAAGACGATCGACCGATTTGCCTCGCAGTGGTATGTTAAAATGTAGAGGAAGGGCCATTTTATTTCCTTTTTGTATTGGTTATATTATTACGACACTTTTTCTTCAAAAAGAATTAGCCCAAAAAAATGGCAATAGTCCGTTCTTTTCTGCAAGCAACGACGCCTTATTTTTTAAAATCGGTTGATAAGCAAAAAAGTTGTTGATAAAACAAAAAGTGCCCCACCCGATATAGGTAAATACATGTCTATATTGGCCATGCCCAGATATTATATCCTTTAGGCGTGGAATTAAAAATGCAACCCAATAATACCGGTTCTTTCGCCAACATTGTTGGCTTGGAAAATCACGTGTTCCTATATGTACACAAAGGCAGTAAAGAAAATAGTGGTCCGATGAGTGTCCGAATTTTCATACCGTAACGTTCCAACCCCCGGCCCCTTACGGTGCCGAAGAAAGGAAGTTTTAATTGGCATGATCGTCTAGTTTAATTGGTTAGGACCTTGTTCTACGTTGTGTTTTGTTTATTTGTAACCTTAGTAATTTTTAAAGTATTGATTGCATATTTGTTGATCTAACTGTAGGGTGCAGCCATAAACACTTGTTAACTGGTTATTTTATGATAGTATTAGGTAGACGAGGCTACCGCAATAAAATTTGGTTTCACCTAGTTCGTATAGTCAGCTGTGAGGGAAAATAGTAAATAAGACAAAGATTTGTTCGTTGCATAATTAATAGGTCTCGTATATTAATTATGTTGCGGTTTAGGGCCCGACTTCGTATTACATTGTGTTGGTAGGGCATTAGCCCGGACACGGCGAGGAAAACCTAAATAAAACCCCGCCGGACTCCCAACGAAAACCTATACAAGGCAGCACATACACGACTTATACTCCTTCGCCCTGATGGGAAGGTTAAGCGTTTGGCTTATATTGACAACAAAAGACGTGTGGGTAAATACTGGAACACACGAGGTGTATATCGGCGGCCACACCGCCGATTGGTTCAGGTAACACCCGCAGGTAGATAGATAGAATCGTGGCCGTCGTTACCAAGTCACATTGGACCTTTGGCCTCTCTGGGACCAGGGTAGCCAGCTGTAGCCACAGGGGTTCTCCTCTCTTCCGGTAACGACGGATCGCAGGGATTCAGGTGTGTGTGCAGGTAGGGGGAAACGAAACCCGGGTTTGACATCCCTCGGTCGGGGAGTCTCCCCCGGGACCTTAACCGGTCGGGTTACGTTCGGTAACAAAGGTGAACTGACAACCAATCGTACAGGGCGTCCTCCAACACAGCACCACGCTTGGTCGAGCGTTTAACTACACGGCTGGTTTACTGAATTAATTAATTCTCACAAGAATTTTAATTAGGTGGGTGTCCTCTCGGTGAGAGCGACACGTACAGCGGAGAACAGCTAAATTTGAATATATAGTCCACATATTTACAAGAGCGTCTAGGAATGAATGGTTATTTTTGTTTAGCCTGTATCCTAGGGTGTTTACATTAACATAGTTATGGTATCCCTGGACATGGGTCCCCTGACGTTGGTAAGGCGTGTGTGTGTGTGTGTGTACAACACGCGGCGCGTGCGCCGTGCTAAACATGTAAATGAAAAGTTGAGTGAGTGTTGGCGGAATAAAGATCTCGTCGGTATTGAAAAAATAAGAAAAACTTATCTCGACAATGTTCTGCCGTTTAGTTGACAGTTCGCTACTGGGCGAAGTGTTTTTAGTACCATGTTGGCTTCAGAAAAAGTAATGTTTTCAGTGAGAGTAAACAAGACAATAATACGTGTACAGAGACACTGTTACTGGAATGAGAGTTAATTTGTAGTCTTGTTGGTATCTGATCAAAAATATAATAGAACATATTATAAAATGGATGGTATGACAGCTGTGTTTTCAGTGGCGCACTGCGGCCAAAGAACAAATGCAAATAGTTTGTTTACTCGACGAGATACATATTCCCGCAATAGATAGAATAAAAATATATCTCCCTCAAAAACCTTTGTTTATAAGAGACTACTCGTCCATACAATAAAGGTGACGGGCGTGAATTAAAGAAGTCGTGAATAAATTAGAGATGCCGTGAATGAATCGGGCAAGCTGTAAACATACCAGAGAAGCCGGGAAAATAAAGGATGTCGTGGAAATTAAAGAAGCTGTACCTAAATTAGAGCTCCGTGAATAAATTAGAGAAGCCATGAGTATATGAAAGATTATGCCGTGACCAGAGAACAGGAGAAAAATGGAAATTCGTGATTTATACTCACCTAGCTCCAGGTTCAGGTCCTCGCGGGGCAACTCGCGAACACTCCGCGTATTAGGTCCGACTTTCATCGTGAATTACGCACTTACGCGATTGCGTTTGTAACTTTCGGGAACGAAGTAAGTACACGAACGGCGTGAATTTACGGAACGCGTTTAACACTTTCGGGCACGAGGTACGCGAATGCACTCCCGAATGGGATAAGGTTAGGGGAAGGAAAACTTCAGCAAAGCAACGACTTTTCACTCGAGGCGAACGGCCTAGCTGACACTTCAGTTTTTTAGGAAACTTCGGCAAAGCAACGACTTTTCACTCAATGGCGAACGGCCTAGCTCACACGTCAGTTTGGGGGATCAGAGGGGACTGATCTTGAAGTGAGCCTGCCTACGCTATTTATCCGCAAGGAAACAAAGAAGAGAAAAATGGCGCACCCCTTTTGGGGCGGCCCGTCTAGGGAAGTTCTTAGAAGTTGAGAAAAGGCCCATCTCGATACTAGAGGCTGGCTAACAGATGTGGGCAATGGCTAACAAAAAACAGACTGCATTTCGCTTTTCCAAAAAGCGGCGAATTCTGAGGAGTGCCTTGACAATGGCGTAGGTCGAAAACAAAAGGGCTCTGGAGACTAGGTGCGAGTGTCGACCAGATGTGGCGTAGGGCCCGAACGCAGGTTGGTCTTCCCGGCTCTTTATAGACGGCTATTGGAAATGCTTTTTATCTCGAAAGAAATATTTACAAAAAAATATTTATAATTTAAAGAGGACAACATCGTAAATATAAAATAGGAATAAGAAAATATTACCAGAAAAAATCTACGAAACAACGACCCTGGGGCCGGGGTGATTCAATACAAGGTCTTTCACGTGTACAAAAATATTAACCACTAGTAAAGTTCAACCCCCTGGGGCATGTCTATGAACTTTTTTGAAATATTTTAAAATAACATTATTACGATTTTTATGAAGTTTCACAATATTACAGACGTAAAATTTTACTGGTGGATGGAACAAGAAACGAACTCAGGTAAGGTCCTTAAAGGTCATAAAAAAACACCTATTATGTACTATTATTATAGCTTTTAAAAAAATTAGATACTACTACCATAGTCTTAGTAGATTCTTCTATTCTACTACACTACTTTCAATTATTCTCTCTTATAAATTACACAGTATAGAGAAAATTGCGGAACCAAGCAGAGTTAAATTTGTATGTAATCGCAAAGTTGGAAATTACGACATTTAAACAAGTTCGCGAGGGGTACATCTGAATATTTGAAACATCTCTATGCTCCCAGAAGCCAACGTTTCTCTTTTGAATGAGCAAACGATACCATCCTAGGGTATCATAATTAATTAAATTTGTATAATATCCACATTCAAATCCAAAAGATACGAAGTATTTACTTCCAGTTAACTAAATGAAGTGTGATTTCCTTTTTCTAAATCGAGAATTTGTTCAGTGGAGATATTAATCTTGTTTCTCGATATTCGTCAATTTTATTGCTAAAATGAGAACGGCATTTGAATCGGATCTCTAATTGTGTAATCATTCCCTTTAATTAAGAAAGTTTTTAAAATTCAAAGCCAGGCCAAAGTTCGAATTCATGAATTATTCAATACATACCCTCTTAATTTGGGACAAGAGATTGAGTCGAAGTTATAAAAATAACGAAAACAACACTCTGAAAAGCATAATCGTGGGTACCTACTTATTTTCAAGGTTTCTCATAAATATGGACTTGCTCACCATCATTTTTGTCTCTTCAATATGGCTGCTGCTTTTCTATATTAATTCTATATTATTATTCAAGTGTTCTAAGGTGGTTTTAGGAGGTATTCCATGTAAAATTTTTCGATTTAAGGCTCCCCTGTAAAGTTATTCCAGCCTTAAGAGAGACAGAAAATAGGATTTTAATTTTTTTTTCTCAAAAACGGTTGAATGGTTTACCTGAAAAAAATTCCTATTTGATCTGTATTTAAATACAGTTATTGCCACTCACGACTGCGTAAAAACATAGTAGCCGGTTGTCATTTTTTCCCTGTTAAGGCTGGAATAACTTTGCAGGGGAGCCTTAAATCGAAAAATTTTACATGTAGACACTTAGTCCAAATATTTGCACATCATTAGGGAACACCCTGTATATACTGAAGTATACACTTGCTCAGTAGAGGCTACACTACGTTTATTGTTATGAACTTTGAAAAGTATGAATTATCCCCAATTCACAGATCAAAAAGTGCAACACTACGGACTTCAATAGATTTTGGTTGTTTTCCGAAGGGACCACAATACATAATAATTATATTATGTGTTGGATTAAACGGGTTAGACAAGTTTTTAAAAATAACAATGTTTATTAATAGCTGTTATAATGATGTTGTTTGAAGTTTGCAGACAAAGTAGATTTTTAAAATCTATTGTTATTTTATTTTATTAAAACGACGCGACGTTTCCAGAAGTACAAGGGTGGTGACAAAAACTAGTGTCAGGTGTGGGGATGTCCAAATACACTGAATCATAAATTAGGGCTAATTGGCTGTTTGACCTGTCCACTACATTTACTAGATAAAAAAAACTGTAAATACGTTAATCAGAGATTCATATAACTAGTCCGGCGGCCACGGGGGTAAACCCAAAAATATGGGACGAAGTTTTTTTTCAAAACGGATTTGACATCTCTAGGACTCCTAGTTTTGATATCAAAGTGATGACAAAGTGTCATCCTTGAGCAATTTGAGATACAGGGTATCCTTTTAATACGTACCATGTGATCACGTATATTTTTACACCCCCTTATTTTATATATTTTGGAGGTTAGGAAAAAAGTTTCAGATACAAGTTGTAGAAGCCAACGCAAGTTTTTTTTTTCAGCGTTTATTTATTTTTATACAGGGTGTTCAGAAAAGCGGTGCCAAACCAAACTTTTGTTTCTTTAAATCGAATAGGTACCCTTTATATTTTTAGATATTTGAAATCTGCTCATTGTCACAATTTCAATGAAGTATACACACATGTAATAATATGTTTGTTTCAAGCGTTTGTAAAGTATTCGACCTTGAAACTTTCAATTTTGCACTTTTGATGTTTATTTTTCGAAAATGAACCTGGCGGGTATCGTTTTTATTTTTTAATTAATTTATTAAAACAGTTATAAAAAACGAAAGACAACTTTTTCTGCTCTACATGCTTTTTATAGGCATTTTAATATACAGGGTGCGATGACAGATTCCTATCGAGAAATTATGAAGATTTAGTGAAGAGGCCCCATGTGGAGCTACGATCCCTCAAAGGGGCTCCACGAAGGCACTTTTTCTTAACTTCAGAACCGTTTAACTGATCGCCCTCAAATTTTGTACACACTATACACTATACACTCAATAATACCCACTAACCACCTTTAAATGGACCCCCTGGTATACAAAGTGTCCGTAATACGTAATCGAACATCAGCAGCCCAGGTATCATTCTGTTCCACACATGTTTGTAAAATGTCTTCCGCGACTCTGAACGATCACCATCGTTGAAGATTTTTTTATTCCTTCTAAATCGCACTTTTGTCCACAGTACAAACCTGCTTGATCTCTAAAATTAAAGTTTGTCACTTCTGAACGCCGCGCCGCTACATTTTTACAGTTGGAGTTCCCAGTATTGGTAACAATATTCTCCGGAGATAAGCATATTTTTAAGTGTCTTTTGGAAATATATGTGGATTGGCAACTTCTATGACGAAATTAAAAAAATCCTTACTAACAGTAAGTGGTCGTTTCTTCCAATTCTCTAAAAATGTTGTCCTCTTAAACTTTACTACAATTTAAATTATTTTTATACGCTGATTACCATAGCAACTGAAAGACTCATTTTTTCCACAAACACATTTTTACTCAAAAAAGCACTTCTTATCACTCATGTCTAATAACCTTTTATTAAAATTTAAAATCTGAGAAACAAAACACTATTATAGACACAAGACACGATAAGGCTGTTTTAGTACGTTTTTGAGAATTGATGAAATTCCAAATCAGTTAAGTACGTTAATTCCCAAATAAACAACTAGACGCGAGCTGTTTTCCCAAGGCCTCCAACTACTTCTCTTAAATCTGCATTGCACAAGGACACTTCCGCACAGTTTGCTGTGGCAACCCGTGCACAATAACATTCCCGCACTGGTTGCTAAAATGATATTATAAACAATGACTTACATTTCTTAATTAAAAACGAACATACAATTCTATGAGGCAATTTCTTTAGAGTCTTAGAAAAAGCGCGTTTTTTGTTTCTTAATATAAATATAATAAATTAAAAAAGCATTCCTTTTAAGCACTAAAATTAAAATATATAGTAAACGCAAACTGAGAAGGTGAGTTTTGGAAATGGGATGAGGGACTAGTAATATAATACAGGAAATAAATGTTTAACAACCAATAAAAGGGTTTTATACATAGGCCTAATGCTATTAGTCCTTCCCCATAATTCTCATCTCATTTCTGGATATTATAATATACCGAGTAGCGAATGCCATTAAACTAAGTACACTAAATTACACTAAAGTAAAAAATCGTAATTTTTTTATTGTAGTAATGCCCATATTAGTGGCGAAATGTACCTATAATTACACACAATTAGGAAAAATTACGTAACTTAATGTACAACTTTGAGTTTAGACCAAATGCTGCAGAGTGGACAGAGCATCAAATTTAAGACGCCCTGTACTTGTCATGTAGCTTTATCTCTAAACATACCCATTTTTATAATTTTATTAGTTTTTTAACTTAGATACGAAATGTTCTAATACAGAGAAATTCGTGAATATTTTAAATTCATAACACATGTTTTTAAAACACCTTGTATATTAATGATAACTGTAACGTAAGTAATTTATAAAATAATATAATAATAACAACAATTTTACAGCTAAATAGTAAGATTTAGAGTAGAAATTCCATATATTATCTAATATTTACTGTCTAATATTTGAGATACCCTGTATATCAAATTGCTCAATGACGCCAGCATGTCATCAGTCGGATATGGTTAATAGACATAAAAATCTGCAAGAATCCGTTGAAAAAAGAACTTCATCCCAAATTTCGCACTTCAGGCAAAAAAACCGGTTCCGCAGCCGGACTATAACCGCTTTAGCATTCAGAAGACAAAGGACAACACTAAACCATAGATAACCTTAATTTAAACATACAAAAAATATTGCTGTTTAAAAGTATGCGATAATTTATTGTTTTCCAAAATTTCAGCAAAATTGCTCTACTCTGAATTACCAGTTCTTTTTCAATTTCCGAAATTCAGTAAAGTCACCCCTATACTCCCGTAAAGAATCTCTCGTAATCTTAATCTGTTCTATTATTAAGCAGGGTTGGTAGCGGCTGGATTTTTTCCAGAATATAAAGTGTCCTTCCAGCGAGCAGCGTAATCCTTAATGCTCGCTATAATATTCAGCAGGAGGAAAGGTATAGAGGCGATGAATAAAACAGGTGCTGTAGCCTGCCAGGTACACGAATGTGTAGGTATGGGGTTTTCTGGTGAATTTTGCATTTACAAAGGATCCAAATGCCTAATGTGTGCCAGATAAAGTAATTTGAGATTCCATTCAACTTATTTTTTTTGATGCTTTTGAGCTTTATTCTTTGACGCAAATTATGATGACTTTATCACGTCATTTTAGGGTTATATTCATTTTATTTTCGAACCGTTAGTAATATTCCAACGGAATTTGCGTGCGTTCAGCTAACGCACAAAATGTGATAATACCTACCAAGTCCCAAGTAATCAGCGCGGAGTATATTTGGGTAACATTTTTATTTCAAACAAACCCTGTCTACCACAGTTTTACTGCAAATTTGATTTTTGGTTTATTGCTCTTTTTTGAAATGCGATAAACAAAATTATTTCATTTGAAAGAATAACACCTTTAGATTACCTACTATTTGGCCTTCCAGGAACTTCGTTTGCGCGTGCTTAATTATGTAATTTTGTGTGATTTTCAGTTTTGAGAGATTTACGATTTTCGGTTTTGAGGGAAAAAGTAGATAGGAAAATAATGTTTGACATTTCCGTATAAACTATAGTAAATGCAGAAATTGTCACGTATGCAATAAGTGTTCAAAGCACTACCTTGGCCCACGAGAGCGATAGCCATTCGGGTGGTTTACGCAAAGTAACTATTATTTGCATTGTTTTTTAATAGATAATGAAAAACTCGGAAAAACTCACCTAGTTTGTGAGTTTCAAACAATGTTCTAATGTTGCTTATTTCAAATCCACCGCATTGTCCCCCTTCCAGCCAACCCCTTTATATAATTAAGTAAAAAATACTCTATACTAAGACGTATATCAATTTATCTAATTTTAAAAAATCTGAATTTTTTTTGCCCAAACAATACTTCCTCTCACGTGATTATTGGATGTAAAATAAACCACATTAACACTTTCGATAATTTGACATCGCGAAAACGGGTCGGCTGGGCAAGAAAATGTATAGGTACCTACCACGATAGTGATTTCTTGTGGTTTTCAATATCATCTGTTGAACTCTCCCAGAATAAAACTTAATCACCCTGTATACGATTTGTTGTTAATTTTGTGCCAATGTCGTATTAAGTTCGTACATTGAACGTCTAAATTGCAATCCGCGCAAGAACCAATTAGTTACTCGTGCGCAGATAACATTGTTTTGGTTTTAATTCGAAAGAGCAAACTAATTTCCACTATCTATTCACCATGCAAATACTCGCATGTTAATCCGATTAGAACAATAGAATTGCTTTTAAGTCATAAACAATAGACCTGATTTATTTGTTGGCAAATCCTCATTGCTCAAATAATCCTGTTAGCCAAAGCTCCGCGCAGAATTAAGTTTAATTAGCAAATTGCTACCTCAGCTCTGCAGTGGAGATGTCTATGCAAAAGTGCTGCAGATTTTGCCCGATTGTTTTATAATCGCAACTTCAGCTTGATGGGGACTGCAGAAATGCGCGAATAGGAACTTCAAGCATGGCGTCGGGATTATTATGTATTTACGTGCTTGGATTTAATGGAGTTATAGTGTTGAATCGGTTTAATTATTCGTTACTCCGGTGATTGTGGACACAGGGTTATTAATTATTTTAAGTGGGAAAATGTCGAGGGACGCTTTAGGCGGCTTCTGTTTTCCACTAGGGAGTGCATAGCTAACTTGAAGCCATGTCGAACTCTTTCGTTAATGTAAAATAACCTTGTTGCTTACAACGGGATGTCTGTCATTGTCCTATACAGGGTGGCATTGCAACACTATATAAACCGCCCATCTCAAGCCGTAAGTAGTTGTCAAAGTTGAGCGCTTTCTGCCTTGACCTCGTCTTCTTACTACTCTCCAGTTTGCCTCCAACGTGCAACATTACAATAGACTGTCACTTTTTATTTACTATACATGTCAGTAAGATCATTGCAATATCGACCATTTTCGGTCATTGCTTCAGCAAGTTCAATCGATGCTATATATCGCCCATACCGAAACTATTAGATATATACAATCTAGATTACAACAATAAAGAAACCATATTTACAGAATTACTTATGAAAATGTATTGAACTTTAATATCGAGAAAGTAGGAATCGCAAATGTAATGCAGAAATTAACAGATGTTTTCTGATAAGCGCCAAATGCATGGCTGTCGAGATCTAGATATCACATAAAACAATTAAAAAAATATATCTTTAATTTAAAACAGTTTTTCTCCGTTCCTTTAAATTTGCTGGTGTGTGTATAAATAATGTGCCCACGTTAAGGATTTACCACCCTTGTAAAATCTTGATTTTAATAAATTTTGTTTTCGTAGGTAGTTATTCGAAATGAGCATTCAAGGAGTGGGTAATTTTGTGCTTGGGTTGTAATCATGGCCCGTTTATGAGCTCAAAGGACATGCCGTTGAGACAAGAGTAATCCTGGCTTTATGCTTTCATGATCTTTGCTGGAAGCGAATGTCAATTTAGCGGGCGTTAAAGTGTCACTTAATGCCCGCAAAACTTAATCATAAAGTGAACTTTAAGGCTTTGCAATGATTAGACATAATTATCAGAATGCGCGTTTTGTCAATTAATATGTCAAAGCGTATAAGGTGCAGATTTTTTTACTAAGTTTACAAAAATTCAGCACTGGATATAACAACAGATTTTATATTCCTTAGTATTTTGATATTCTTCTTTTGTTACCTTACAGGAAATTCTTGGAACAGATTGTCACTCCCTCGCCTGATTTTTACAGGAAAGGCGGGCTTACATTCCGAATTAGCCGCCTCATTTTCCCCAAAGATGAGAACTAATTAATTATGAGGTATCGATTCTCCAACAACCCCCATAACAAATATCCTTTCATGAGAGCTACTTTTTATCGAATATTCGGGCTCCTATTATCATCAATCTTCTGTTCGGTGCGATGACATTCGCGTCCAGAGGCGGCGCGACAGTGTCTTCTTTTTAGAGAATCTAGAGAATCTCTATGTAGAGTGTCCCAAGTGAGCTTACACAAATTTGCCTTGCATCTAATATCATATCCGGCCAAAATGAATTTGAAATCACCATACCATTTGTTTTTATTACCTACACCCATTGAGATGCAGGATGTTTTTCAATAACTTCACGCGCTGATTAAACAACCTCTATATTATGAGCAATCCCTTGAAACTGTGCATTTTTTGCAAAATTTAAATAGTCATGCATTCCCTTTAAAATTAGCTATCACAAGCATACAGTAGTCCCGTTTAAGATTTTTTAGAAAATTTAAATGTCTCAATCCACATCCAGATATCTCGATTCGTTTTCGCGTTTCTTAAACGTGGCATATAACTTGTTTGTTTGTGAATATTTTCAATTTCAGTTAAAGAAATATCTCTCTACGCAAATTAATTCTACGCAAAAATAAATAAATACTGTATTATTTAATAGAAAATATTTACAAACAAAAAAGTTACAGCGCGTTTAAAAGAAAGGGGACAAAACGGAAAACGCTCTAAACGAATCGAGATATCAAGATGCAGTTTGCGGCATTCAACTTTTCTTGAAATCGGGCTCTGGATACATCAGCTATACTTCTCGTCTGTCACTTCGGGAAATAGGAGAAATCCCCCAAACTCGTACAATTTGAAACACTGTAGGTAGGTACTATTAAATTATAGAATATGTTTCACTTTGAGTCGAGACAATTCCGTATTTTTCGAAATATTCGGCGATGTTCAAAAACTTTTTCAGCCTATAGTATTCAAAGAGATTTACATTTTGGGTTATAATTTTTTTGAGATAGGCCTATTCTCTCACTTAAGAGTGAAATAATCCTATAATTTCTTTAATTTTTAACCGACCAGAACAAAATTTTTACCAAAGGTAGATGGCATTGTTGCCTACGTATTTCCAAAATATTAGTTGCCTACTCCAAAGTCAAAGCCACCTGCGATGCCACAAACGAGGCTCAAAACCCGAAAGTCATATTAGGCATTTTTTCAAAAAAATTTACTAGAAAAAGTTGTTCAGAATCGATTCAGAACCCTAAATACAAAATTTTGTCAAAATCAAAAAATATTAAATAAATAAAATTAAAGTAAAAATTTAAAATTTAAATGTTTCAAATTTGTTTTGTAGCTTTTATTTTAAGATATTTAATTTTTTTTAAATTAATATTTTTTGATTTTGACAAAATTTTTGATTTAGGGTTCTGAATCGATTCTGAACAACTTTTTCTAGTAAATGTTTTTGAAAAAAAAAGCCTAATATGACTTTCGGATTTTTAGCCACGATTGTGGCATCGCAGGTGGCTTCGACTTTGGAATAGGCAACTAATTTTTTGGAAATAAGTAGGCAACAACGCCATATACTTTTGGTAAAAATTTCGTTTTGGTCGGTTAAAAATTAAAGAAGTTATAGTTGTTTCACTCTTATGTTAGACACTCTGTATATAGTTCAAAACGCGGGTAATATTTTATTGATCTTTGTATGAAATTCGATTAGGTTTTTCCTTAGGTATTATTTTAC
The DNA here is from genome assembly GCA_963920635.1 of Pseudeuparius sepicola. NCBI lineage: Eukaryota > Metazoa > Arthropoda > Insecta > Coleoptera > Anthribidae > Pseudeuparius > Pseudeuparius sepicola. The sequence continues at coordinate 63,425,844 of OY987300.1, read as the reverse complement.
ATAGTATAGCTAGCCACTTTACCTTATACGGGGTGTTAGTAAAAAAAATAAAATTTCACGAAAAATCATTCATTTAAAAAAATATATTTAAATAAAAAATTTGGAATTTCACTACACTGTATTAGTCTCCTTGGGAAAATATACTTCATTTTAACATTTCCCTGCAATTGGTGGGATCATTTTCCATCCTTAATTAATTTTGCTTATTCGGCAAGTTGAAACAATACAATCAAATCGGTAGTGCCGTGAATGCCATGAAAACAAAAATGGTCTCAGCTAATATTTGATATTACTTAGGTGGCTTATGCTTAATGTAAATACCCTATTTTTTCTTTAGATATATTTTTTAAATAAATGATTTTTTTTATCGAATTCGAATTTGTTTACGAACATCCTGGCTATAATCAAAATATAGGGGGGAATAATTAGTAATCCAATTAAGGATCAAGTTGAACGTAAGTTAAAAGTTCTTGAAGGGTCAACGGTTGAGAATAAACTTATTATAATTTTCAAAATGATTTTAATTTTAAAGATTTGCCGACAATGGAAAATAATAGCTTAATCGATTGCCGAAAAAATATCGACAAAATATGCTCTGTGGTTAATACAGGGTACCCACCCCGGTTTTTTTTTTTAATTTTGGCGTCGTTTATTACTTGGAGTATTGCAATTTTGTATAAAGAGTTTTGAACTATGGCCAGTTCTATATGCCTAATATGGTTTTGTGATTTTAAGGGTGTACTTTTAATAACAGTAGATCATGGAAAAGGAATCCTTCAAAAAATTATTACCCAAAATGTGGAGCTTTTCTAGTGCTATATGCCGAAAAAAAATTAGACATTGGCAAATATTTCGAAAAATTATTTCGATTCAAAGCGAAATTTTAAAAAGTTTCTTAGACAAATGTTATGCAGAAAATCAAGATGAATCACATTCCTAAATAAAAAAATAAAAACCAGATTTTATGGTTATTTGAAAATTACTGTCCAAGTATGTCACAGTCTCCCCTACATATATTGCCAGATTTTCTTTATAGGATATCTGTAAAAAAAATGTCACAATTTAAAGTGGTGTGTTCCCGCAGTGACTATGACAAGAGTCAATATGTTTTCATTACATTCAATATGTTTTCATTACATTCCACGATATAATAAGAAGTTACGTCTAATGTAAAAGAAAAGGTGTCGGCAGCAACCAGCAACCGCTCAAAGGCAACACCCAAAAGTATCCTATGGTGGCTTTTAAATTCACAAACCGCCACTGATACAAAACGATGAAATTGCGGGCCACGCACAAAATCAACCCCATTGTAAATCTTAATAAACAAGGCGGGCGCACGGCAACTGAATAAGAATGGCCTCGTCCCACCGTGAAATCGTCGGCGGACGCCCATTCGTAAGCCCGGCCCTGTGGAAAGTGAATATTTTAAAGGAGGCGCCGAATTAGGGGGATCCCCCATAAATTACCCCGCAACCCCCGAGAAACGCGAAGTGATTACCGGAATCGGCCGCTAATTGTTTTGTGGGCCGGAAGATGGGCGGGGGCGGTATACCCCCAGGATGGATTTATTTTTGCATTTCGATTCGTCGCTTGGCTTAATTATTGGGATTCTCCACCCTGTTCGTTGTCTCAGGTCAAACGGCAATTTTGTTCGCTTACAGAATGCATTTTATCCTAGTTTTGTATAGTGTCTCGAGTTCCTTGTTAGAGCGTTGCAGGGGCGTGCGGTGACATTTTAAGTAAGGGAAGCAATGTTTAAAAACTTACATATTTGTAATGTAATTCGATTCTTCGATCACTTTTTGCGAATTCGTCAATGACGTCATCATAAAAACGTCGATGCTCTAACATGTTCTGGAGAAGTATATTCTCAATAGACAACAGCGATATCTGTGAAAGTCATTCATTCATTTTTGTGGTTAAATTTTTCATAGGGGTTTTGCTCTTCCGTTTATTAATTAATTCAAGCTTATCCGCAAAGTTTAATGTTGAAAATCCCTTTATTATTAAGATTAAGGCATACACTACACATTCACACACACTCTTTTTACTTAATAATTGTCCAACTTTAACATTTTCAACGTCATTCCCAACAGCCGCAGTTGACGGTATTTGCATGTCCACGTCCGTATTATTGTCTTCCATATCGCCCGAGATACGACGCGCGCGACGCACCGACGCAGATCAAAACCAACTAAATTAAACAAAGAACCTACTGCAACGATAGCTTCCACGCCCGCTTAAAACAGGCGTTCTCATTCGCGTCAGCCAGTGCGGTGGAGGTGGAAAGTTCAATAACCTCTCGACTATCGAACGCTACAGAAAAGCTGGCGGCCGGCATAGCTTACATTGTACTGTACTGTCGCTCGGTAGGATGGGCGCAGTCGGAGTCAACGCCGCATTTGCTATAGGCATAACATAAAAAATTCAAAAATTACATTTTATCATTTTACATTGTTTTGGTTTAGGGGAAGCACTGCTTCCGTTGCTTCCATGGACTGCACGCCCCTGGAGCGTTGTTAGTTTTGCATAGTTAACTAACTGCTCGTAATCCTGACCGCTACGCCTCTACCTGGGATCAAACCCTTTGTATATGAAATCACAGTATAGGTATAGGTAAGATTAACATTATATTACTCAACGAGCAGGTTATGGTATAATCATTACTCTAATTGCGCCCCAGGGGGGCGAAAGAAATCCGAACGAGTAATTACTGGCGAGCTGATTACTATACTTTTCCCATGTCCATTAGATAGGTATTATGTTTATTTATACAGGGTGGCTTATATAAGTGGCTCAGACAAAATGTCTCCGCTGGTTTTTGTCAGAAAAGTCGGTGGCGGGGGCGATCGACAGCCCTTGAATCTAAACTTATTTAGCCATAATGAAAGTTGTGTTGTTGTGTCCATGGCCACCTACGAAAACTATGACCATGAATATAAAAAATTAAAAATTTTTAAACCTCTGTTACTTTTTTATTTTTTGACATACAGAAAAAAGTTTTACATATTGTTTTCAAGAACTGAGAGAATTTATGTAGGACATTAGTATTGTTGTATAGATTACCATAAATTTTGGACCCTCTTGGACTCGAAAATTACATTATTTGTAAAAATCTTGAAACTTGAAGTAAGCAGAAGCTGAAATGTTGAAGGATGTGGTGTTGTTTGTAGTGAAAAGTATGTGTAAATACTAGCTATTCACATTGTGACAGTACAATATTTTATTACTGTCATTTCTTAACAATTGCTGTTAGTACCTACATTATTTTGTTATTGTCATTTTTAAGAAAATTATTGCTATGGCATTTTTAATAACAATTCTAAATTAGCTATTCGATATTCGATTAAGTGCATGTAAATTACTTCATTTCCGAATTTTTAAAGCCTACTATGTATACTTTAGTTTAACGTCATAATCGATTATTTTACTTTAATTTCACGTCGTAATCCATTACTTATTTTCATGGTTAACTAGATCTTATGCTAGGCACAAATTTTACCAATAATTTTTCTCAAATTTTTATTAAATTTGATATACCGCTTTATAAAAAATGCGGCATTAAAGTTTATCACAAGAGAGCCCAAATTTGGTCATATCGAATATTTCAAAACTGATTTATTGTTTGGATTTTGACAGATCCTGCAAACAATTTCTATGTTAAATATTTTTATGTACCTCTATAAATAAAAAAGTTACAGCGGCTTAAAAATTTTGAATTTTTTTAGATTTTTGGACATAGTTTTCGTAGATGGCCATGGACATCAGCTTTCATTATGACAAAAGGAGGTTGCCCGGAAGTGCTATGAATCGTACCCGCCAGCGATTTTTTTTGTCAAGAAATAGCCGAGATATTTGACTGAGCCACTTATACAGGGTGTCCGGTTAGTATGGGGCAATCTCGCGGGAGCAGGTAGGGCACGTCAAAATATTACGATTAAGCTCAACAACTATGGGTCAAATCTCAATAGTCACTGAGATGCAGGGCGCTCTAACTCTTTTTTTTTAATTGATTTATGGCAATATCTCCCAAAATAATCAAACTGCTCAACTGAAATTTGGCACTGCTGTGTTTTGGGGGATGGAGAATAAGTTGAAAATGCCAATTTCGCCGTATCTCACGAACTTGCGCTGTTTTTGGATTGTGCTTTTACTCGTAACTTTTTTGTGGTTATCTTTTTGGTCCTGCAGTCCATCACTTTAGTGCATCTTTTCATTCTGCAACAAAAAGGTACTCTTGTTTCATAACGATCAAATCAACCGTTTGCGTTGAAATCGGCAAAACGTGCCCCAAAACACCTGTCGACTTCAATATTCGACACATAAAATTTTCACCTACCACTTTCAAGTTGAGCCATGAAAATGCAGGTTCGTGACACCTCTGGAAGCGTAATTTTTTTTTTTCATTTTGTTTTAAATTCTGGCTGTACAGGATAGGATGAACCAAGTTTTGCCTGACGAACTTTTCTGTATTGCCCTTCGATATATATGTATAGGTACCTACACATAGGAGAAATTTCATTTTATCATAATTATAATACCTGTACTTTATATAGTTTCTTTCAAAAGTGTATGAAGAATATTCTGGGCACTCACTGTAATATTCAAAGTAATCGCTCAATCCTCGGGGCCGCGGTGGCGTCGGTCGTACCGGCGCTGACTTTTTAAACTGCATGTTTTTCTGCCTTCGATCGACCTTAGTTCGAGGCAGACGCATACACATGTCTTTAAAAAAACACCGCTATGGCCAAGAGCGCTGGACAAATGTGGGTTCACGGTATTGCTCCTAAATAACTTTATCCGTGTGATTTACTAATTGTCGTACACTCACTGGGATTACTACGGTTTTCTAGGGTTTTCCGTAGTACTTGAGCGAATGCTATCCTAGTTCTAACGGGAAAAAAGTCGGCCCTGGCCGCAAATGGCAACGAAGACAAAATAATAGTAATTGCCCCCCTCCCCCGCACAAGCATGTGGTTGCTTCTGGGGTACTACTAGTTTGGAGTATTGTGAGGGTGAGAATTATTATTATTATATCGACTTAGCCAAAAGGCATTCGCACTCCCTCTCTGGGGAACATTCACTCAGAACCCGGGTATCCCGGATACCATAAGGATCTGGCTCGGACGAGACCCTTGCCATGTTATCGGGCCTTAGGTGACATTGATGTTGTTGGACGTTCCTACACTCCCCATGAATTTCCTGACGGTTCGGGCTGTCTCAAGTAGTACCGCTTTCTGCATGGACCTGTAAAGATTATCAGTTAGACCCAGCTCTTTGATGTTTCTCAGCAAACTTTTTGGTATGACACCAGTTGTTGACACGATGATTGGAATCGTCTGAACGTTGTCCATTTCCCATTGCCTTCTAATTCGTTCTTCTAAGTCTCTGTACTTCGCGATCTTCTCGACTTGCTTCACACGCAGGTTGTTGTTGTTCGGGATGGCCACATCAATCAGAGTTGTCTTCTTAGAAATTTTATCAACTATTATAAGGTCCGGTCTGTTATGGGCAACTCGTTGATCTGTCAGAACTGTACGATCCCAGTACATCTTGTAGTTGCTGTTCTCAAGAACAGGCTCCGGTGTGTAGCTGTAATATGGGATCCTCTCTGCCTGCACAAGCAGAAGTTTTTCCGCCAGTTCCTGGTGCAAGATCTTGGCAACCGAATCGTGTCGTTCCTTATATTCCGTCGATGCGAACATCTGACATCCTCCTGTTATGTGCTGGATTGTTTCTGGAGTTGGGCACCCGTATCTGCATCTGTCATCCACTACCGATGCATCTCCTACAATGAATTTTAGGTAGTTGCGAGTTGGTATAACCTGATCTTGTATGGCCAGTAGGAAGCCTTCCGTCTCGGGGAACATTCGTCCCGAGGTCAGCCAATAGTTCGACGCTAACTTGTCGACATGTTCCTGCTTAACCTCATTAGGATGCCTCCCGTGCAGTGGCTTCCCCAACCACCTCTGTAGTTTATCGCTGTCGGTTCGGTGGTGATTTTGACGCTCGTGTTCCGTCAGACGTAGCGGTGTTGAGACGTCTGCTCCGCATATAGCCCTATGTAGTGTGGAGCTGTTGGCCTGCCTGTAGAAATAATTACGCAGATTCAATATTTGTTGGTCCAATTGCTTGCTGAGATCTGCCAATCCTCTTCCTCCTAGTTGACGTGGCAGAGTTGTTCTTTCTACGGCGCTACGGGGATGATGTTTATGAGCTTTTGTCAGTAGTGTCCTAACTTTTCGTTGCAGGTTGTTGATGTCCGTGTTGGTCCAATTCACTATTCCGAACGAATAGCTGAGTACAGAGCACGCATACGTGTTCAGGGCCTTAAACAAATTCCTGCTGTTAAGGTCAGTTCGCACTACTTGTCTTACTCTCTTGATGAATTCATTCGTTAAATCAGTCTTCATTGTTCGATGGTCTATCCTTTGAGCTTGTTTCATCCCGAGATACTTGTATGTATCTCCCATGCTCATTGCTTCGATCTCCTGGCCGTCCTGCATCTCGTGTGCGCTTTGTTCGAGCTTTCCCCGGATGATATTAAGGGTGCGGCACTTGTCCAGTCCAAACACCATTCCGATGTCCCTGGAGAACTCCTCTACAATTTTAAGCATTTGCGTTAGTTGGTTTTTGGTTGCGGCGATCAGTTTTAAATCATCCATATATAATAGGTGATTCAACTTGATCGCTTCTGCGATAGAGGGTTCATCGCCATGCAGAACCACAGTGGACTGAGTGAATCTCCTTGGAAAATCCCTCTTCGTATGTTGATTGTGTCGGTCTCGATGTTACTGTCTGCGGTTCTGAGTTGTATCTTAGTGCGCCAGGTTGTCATAACGTGTTCTAAAAAGGAAACTGTATGATGATCTATTTTATACAGCTTTAAGATACCTGTGAGCCAGTCGTGAGGTACGGAATCAAATGCTTTTTTGTAGTCCACATAAGCCATGTGGAGGTTTCGTTGCTTGGAATGAGCCTGGTTGCAGATGACAGAGTCTATGATGAGTTGCTCTTTGCATCCCATTGCGCCCTTCGAGCAGCCCTTCTGCTGCATTGCAATGATGTTGTTCCGCTCGCAGTGAGCATATATTCGCTGCGTAAGGCAAGATGTGATTATCTTGTACAGCGTAGGCAAGCAGGTTATTGGGCGGTACTTGACAGGGTTATCCGTATTCCGCTGGTCTTTTGGTAACAGGTAGGTTGCACCCTGTGTAAGAAACAACGGCATTTTCAGAGGATCGAGCAAGACATCATTAACTAAGGTAGTTATCTGTTCATGCGTGCACCACAACTTCTTAATCCAATAGTTTTGGAGATGATCTGGACCTGGTGCCTTCCAGTTGTGGGAATTCTTGATGACATCGGAGACCTCAGCGGTTGTGAATTGCTCGTGTTGCATCTGGCTATAGTTCCGGCCCATCTCGCGTTCTTCGCTGATCCAGCTTGCACTGACATTGTATAGACCTGGTGTGGCAAGTTGATTTCTCCAGAAACCGTCGACCTGTTCTCTGCTAGGGTGACTCGCATTTGTGGCATCGGCGCTAGAATTAAAAGCACGGTAGAAACCCTTTTCTGATCGTTCAAAGAGTTTGTTGTCTCGTTTCCTGTTGTTACTAGCTTTGTATCTTCTCAGACGCCCTGCGAAAACAGAAAGTTTTTGTTTTAATGTGTCAAGACATTGTTGAGCAGTGATGTTCGCGGGGTCATGCCGAGAATGCATTTGGGTGCGGCACATTATTGCCTGCACCGCCCTCTGGATCCTTCTAGTTCTAACTCCTCTGATATATTCCGTCACTTGTCCTATGTCTTTACGGAGAGTCTCGATCTTCCGATTTAGTCGCATTTCCCATTGAGCCATTCGTGGTTCTGGTCTTGCACGATTCAACTCTTGGGCCGTTCGGATCTTGGCACCCATTACAGTGATGACTGCCGTTGCGGCACAGTAGATTAACATGTGCATACGTTCTAATGTTGGTGTCACTGAAACATAGTTTGGTAAAATTCGTGTGTTCATAAGATCGAGCACGATCGCAAGTTTCCTGGAAGAATTTAATCTTGGTAGCGGTGGCCTGCTCAGTGGGTCTGTGCCTTCGTATCGGAATACTGCCTGTCTCATATGTGCGTTTAAGCCTTCAAAATGTTCTTCGTTAACCGATTCCAGATTCTCGGTTGTTGGTTCTACCGTTTCGGCTTCTAGTTGTTGTCCAGGCGCTTGAAGTTCCCCATTGTTGTTGCTGTCATCCATGTCTATGTGTTCGCCGTGGATCTCCAGCTCAACTTCCCGTTTGATAGCGTTAAGTCGCGTTTCTGGAATTCGGTTATTTCTTAGAATAGTTCGATACTGATCTGACACTCTTTGTTCAGACACTTGCATGTGTGGAAACTCCCTGCAGAACTCGGCATGCAGTTGTTGTCGGTAGCCGATCATCTCTTGTCCTAAGTTTGTCACCCTGTAAAAAATACGCATAATCGATTCATTCATGGACACAGTCCATTTCATGCGTCGTCGTTGTAATCCCGCCTCTGTGAACGCTGGCTGAAGTTCCCGCGCAGCACCTTCGGTGGGTGGAACCCTAGTTCTCGTTTGGCTCCCATGTTGTAGATGTTCGTGTTGTTGTTGGGCTGTAGCTGTTTGTGCAACAGGGGCCCGCCTCATCAGCGCCCTGTCACCGACGTCCCGCTCGCTGTCATGTCCAGCGCCGGCTCCAGACATGCCCTGGCGATCCCCAGGCAGCGGCCCTTTATTATTATTATTATTATTATCTCGACTTAGCCAAAAGGCATTCGCACTCCCTCTACGGGGAACATTCACTCAGATCCCGGGCATCCCGGATACCAAAAGGATCTGGCTCGGACGAGACCCTTGCCATGTTATCGGGCCTTAGGTGACATTGATGTTGTTGGACGTTCCTGCACTCCCCATGAATTTCCTGACAGTTCGGGCTGTCGCAAGTAGTACCGCTTTCTGCATGGACCTGTAAAGATTATCAGTTAGACCAAGCTCTTTGATGTTTCTCAGCAAACTTTTTGGTATGACACCAGTTGTTGACACGATGATTGGATTTTTATTGGATTATTATTATTATTATTATCTCGACTTAGCCAAAAGGCATTCGCACTCCCTCTACGGGGAACATTCACTCAGATCCCGGGCATCCCGGATACCAAAAGGATCTGGCTCGGACGAGACCCTTGCCATGTTATCGGGCCCTAGGTGACATTGATGTTCTTGGACGATCCTGCATTCCCCATGAATTTCCTGACGGTTCGGGCTGTCGCAAGTAGTACCGCTTTCTGCATGGACCTGTAAAGACTATCAGTTAGATTCAGCTCCTTGATGTTTCTCAGCAAACTTTTTGGTATAACACCAGTTGTTGACATGATGATTGGAATCGTCTGGACGTTCTCCATTTCCCATTGCCTTCTAATTCGTTCTTCTAAGTCTCTGTACTTCGCGATCTTCTCGACTTGCTTCACACGCAGGTTGTTGTTGTTCGGGATGGCCACATCAATCAGAGTTGTCTTCCTAGAAATTTTATCAACTATTATAAGGTCCGGTCTGTTATGGGCAACTCGTTGATCAGTCAGAACTGTACGATCCCAGTACATCTTGTAGTTGCTGTTCTCAAGAACAGGCTCAGGTGTGTAGTTGTAATATGGGACCCTTTCTGTCTGCACAAGCAGCAGCTTTTCCGCCAGTTCCCGGTGCAAGATCTTGGCAACCGAATCGTGTCGTTCCTTATATTCCGTTGATGCGAACATCTGACATCCTCCTGTTATGTGCTGGATTGTTTCTGAAGTTGGGCACCCGTATCTGCATCTGTCATCCACTACCGATGCATCTCCTACAATGAATTTTAGGTAGTTGCGAGTTGGTATAACCTGATCTTGTATGGCCAGTAGGAAGCCTTCCGTCTCGGGGAACATTCGTCCCGAGGTCAGCCAATAGTTCGACGCTAACTTGTCGACATGTTCCTGGTTAACCTCATTAGGATGTCTCCCGTGCAGCGGCTTCCCCAACCACCTCTGTAGTTTATCGTTGTCGGTTCGGTGGTGATTTTGACGCTCGTGTTCCGTCAGACGTAGCGGTGTTGAGACGTCTGCTCCGCATATAGCCCTATGTAGTGTGGAGCTGTTGGCCTGCCTGTAGAAATAATTACGCAGATTTAATATTTGTTGGTCCAATTGCTTGCTGAGATCTGCCAATCCTCTTCCTCCTAGTTGACGTGGCAGAGTTGTTCTTTTTGTTATTATTATTATTATTATTATTATATCGACTTAGCCAAAAGGCATTCGCACTCCCTCTACGGGGAACATTCACTCAGATCCCGGGCATCCCGGATACCAAAAGGATCTGGCTCGGACGAGACCCTTGCCATGTTATCGGGCCCTAGGTGACATTGATGTTCTTGGACGATCCTGCATTCCCCATGAATTTCCTGACGGTTCGGGCTGTCGCAAGTAGTACCGCTTTCTGCATGGACCTGTAAAGACTATCAGTTAGATTCAGCTCCTTGATGTTTCTCAGCAAACTTTTTGGTATAACACCAGTTGTTGACATGATGATTGGAATCGTCTGGACCTTCTCCATTTCCCATTGCCTTCTAATTCGTTCTTCTAAGTCTCTGTACTTCGCGATCTTCTCGACTTGCTTCACACGCAGGTTGTTGTTGTTCGGGATGGCCACATCAATCAGAGTTGTCTTCCTAGAAATTTTATCAACTATTATAAGGTCCGGTCTGTTATGGGCAACTCGTTGATCAGTCAGAACTGTACGATCCCAGTACATCTTGTAGTTGCTGTTCTCAAGAACAGGCTCAGGTGTGTAGTTGTAATATGGGACCCTTTCTGTCTGCACAAGCAGCAGCTTTTCCGCCAGTTCCCGGTGCAAGATCTTGGCAACCGAATCGTGTCGTTCCTTATATTCCGTTGATGCGAACATCTGACATCCTCCTGTTATGTGCTGGATTGTTTCTGAAGTTGGGCACCCGTATCTGCATCTGTCATCCACTACCGATGCATCTCCTACAATGAATTTTAGGTAGTTGCGAGTTGGTATAACCTGATCTTGTATGGCCAGTAGGAAGCCTTCCGTCTCGGGGAACATTCGTCCCGAGGTCAGCCAATAGTTCGACGCTAACTTGTCGACATGTTCCTGGTTAACCTCATTAGGATGTCTCCCGTGCAGCGGCTTCCCCAACCACCTCTGTAGTTTATCGTTGTCGGTTCGGTGGTGATTTTGACGCTCGTGTTCCGCCAGACGTAGCGGTGTTGAGACGTCTGCTCCGCATATAGCCCTATGTAGTGTGGAGCTGTTGGCCTGCCTGTAGAAATAATTACGCAGATTTAATATTTGTTGGTCCAATTGCTTGCTGAGATCTGCCAATCCTCTTCCTCCTAGTTGACGTGGCAGAGTTGTTCTTTCTACGGCGCTACGGGGATGATGTTTATGAGCTTTTGTCAGTAGTGTCCTAACTTTTCGTTGCAGGTTGTTGATGTCCGTGTTGGTCCAATTCACTATTCCGAACGAATAGCTGAGTACAGAGCACGCATACGTGTTCAGGGCCTTAAACAAATTCCTGCTGTTAAGATCAGTTCGCACTACTTGTCTTACTCTCTTGATGAATTCATTCGTTAAATCAGTCTTCATTGTTCGATGGTCTATCCTTTGAGCTTGTTTCATCCCGAGATACTTGTATGTATCTCCCTTGCTCATTGCTTCGATCTCCTGGCCGTCCTGCATCTCGTGTGCGCTTTGTTCGAGCTTTCCCCGGATGATATTAAGGGTGCGGCACTTGTCCAGTCCAAACAGCATTCCGATGTCCCTGGAGAACTCCTCTACAATTTTAAGCATTTGCGTTAGTTGGTTTTTGGTTGCGGCGATCAGTTTTAAATCATCCATATATAATAGGTGATTCAACTTGATCGCTTCTGCGTTGTTGCTTTTGATAGCGAAGCCATATTTTGTAGAGTTCAACCGATGTGATAGAGGGTTCATCGCCATGCAGAACCACAGTGGACTGAGTGAATCTCCTTGGAAAATCCCTCTTCGGATGTTGATTGTGTCGGTCTCGATGTTACTGTCTGCGGTTCTGAGTTGTATCTTAGTGCGCCAGGTTGTCATAACGTGTTCTAAAAAGGAAACTGTATGATGATCTATTTTATACAGCTTTAAGATACCTGTGAGCCAGTCGTGAGGTACGGAATCAAATGCTTTTTTGTAGTCCACATAAGCCATGTGGAGGTTTCGTTGCTTGGAATGAGCCTGGTTGCAGATGACAGAGTCTATGATGAGTTGCTCTTTGCATCCCATTGCGCCCTTCGAGCAGCCCTTCTGCTGCATTGCAATGATGTTGTTCCGCTCGCAGTGAGCATATATTCGCTGCGTAAGGCAAGATGTGATTATCTTGTAAAGCGTAGGCAAGCAGGTTATTGGGCGGTACTTGGCAGGGTTATCCGTATTCCGCTGGTCTTTTGGTAACAGGTAAGTTGCACCCTGTGTAAGAAACAATGGCATTTTCAGAGGATCGAGCAAGACTTCATTAATTAAGGTAGTTATTTGTTCATGCGTGCACCACAACTTCTTAATCCAATAATTTTGGAGATGATCTGGACCTGGTGCCTTCCAGTTGTGGGAATTCTTGATGACATCGGAGACCTCAGCGGTTGTGAATTGCTCGTGTTGCATCTGGCTATAGTTCCGGCCCATCTCGCGTTCTTCACTGATCCAGCTTGCACTGACATTGTATGGACCTGGTGTGGCAAGTTGATTTCTCCAGAAACCGTCGACCTGTTCTCTGCTAGGGTAACTCGCATTTGTGGCATCGGCGCTAGAATTAAAAGCACGGTAGAAACCCTTTTCTGATCGTTCAAAGAGTTTATTGTCTCGTTTCCTGTTGTTACTAGCCTTGTATCTCCTCAGACGCCCTGCGAAAACAGAAAGTTTTTGTTTTAATGTGTCAAGACATTGTTGAGCAGTGATGTTCGCGGGGTCATGCCGAGAATGCATTTGGGTGCGGCTCATTACTGCCTGCACCGCCCTCTGGATCCTTCTAGTTCTAACTCCTCTGATATATTCCGTCACTTGTCCTATGTCTTTACGGAGACTCTCGATCTTCCGATTTAGTCGCATTTCCCATTGAGCCATTCGTGGTTCTGGTCTTGCACGATTCAACTCTTGGGCCGTTCGGATCTTGGCACCCATTACAGTGATGACTGCCGTTGCGGCACAGTAGATTAACATGTGCATACGTTCTAATGTTGGTGTCACTGAAACATAGCTTGGTAAAATTCTTGTGTTCATAAGATCGAGCACGATCGCAAGTTTCCTGGAAGAATTTAATCTTGGTAGCGGTGGCCTGCTAAGTGGGTCTGTGCCTTCGTATCGCAATACTGCCTGTCTCATATGTGTGTCCAAGCCTTCAAAATGTTCTTCGTTAACCCGTTCCAGACTCTCGGTTGTTGGTTCTACCGTTTCGGCTTCTAGTTGTTGTCCAGGCTCTTGAAGTTCCCCATTGTTGTTGTTGTCATCTATGTCCATGTGTTCGCCGTGGATCTCCAGCTCAACTTCCCGTTTGACAGCGTTAAGTCGCGTTTCTGGAATTCGGTTATTTCTTAGAATAGTTCGATACTGATCTGACACTCTTTGTTCAGACACTTGCATGTGTGGAAACTCCCTGCAGAACTCGGCATGCAGTTGTTGTCGGTAGCCGATAATCTCTTGTCCTAAGTTTGTCACCCTGTAGAAAATACGCATAATCGATTCATTCATGGACACAGTCCATTTCATGCGTCGTCGTTGTAATCCCGCCTCTGTGAACGCTGACTGAAGTTCCCGCGCAGCACCTTCGGTGGGTGGAACCCTAGTTCTCGTTTGGCTCCCATGTTGTAGATGTTCGTGTTGTTGTTGGGCTGTAGCTGTTTGTGCAACAGGGGCCCGCCTCATCAGCGCCCTGTCACCGACGTCCCGCTCGCTGTCATGCCCAGCGCCGGCTCCAGACATGCCCTGGCGATCCCCAGGCAGCGGCCCTATGACAATCATCCTATCATTCTCCATTCCATAGTTTTCTCCCGTAACGTGGGAGTGACGGCCCTCGGTCGCCTTTTACGACTCGCGGAGCCACGATAGGAGTATTCTAACCCGCTACCCATACGGGTCAACTAGGATAACGCGGGATCGTTACTCCCGAGGATCTGCCCCTGTCACCGGCCAAACCCCTCCTTGCGTTAACTGGGAAACACGGGATCGTTACACCCGAGGATCTGCCCCTCTCACAGGCTAGACCCATCCCTGTGTAACTGGGAGTCGCGGGATTGTCACCCCCGAGGATCAGCCCCCGTCACCGGCTAGACCCCTCCCTGCGCAACTGGATATCGCGGGATTGTCACACCCGTAGGTCTGTCCCTGTCACAGGCCAAGCCTCTCCATGCGTAACTGGGAATCGCGGGATCGTTACACCCGTGAATCTGCCCCTCTCACAGGCCAGACTCATCCCTGCGTAACTGGGGAGCGCGGGATTGTCACACCCGTGGATCTGCCTCTCTCACAAGTCAGATCCCCCCTGCGTATTATTATTATTATTATTATTATTATTATTATAATCACTAAGTTTGGCGACTTAAAAAGGGAACACTCAAGAAATGTCATCAGTTCCATTTTCAGCGTAATTAATTACCATAATAAATTGATATTCAGTAAGTACATTATAAGATTTTCCAGATATCTAGTGAGATGAACTGTTACTATTATCTTATCCTGATCTCACTTCTTGTATAAATAACATTATATATCATCGTTAACTCTGTGTGCAGTATTTTCCACTTGACTGCCAAACGCGCCTATAGGTTTGTACGTGGTTAAGCCGGTCCTGATTTCCGAAATATGATAAATAGTTGCGGCGGCGGGAGAAACTAATCACAACCAAAACCACCTAGTAAATCGCGGCTGGGGCTGCTGGAGGGAAATTTAGGGTCTTGGGATTCTGAATACTTTATATCCCACACCCTTGGGATTCCGTTTCAATATTAACGTTTCCAGTAAAATCCGCATATTTTGATACTTAATGTTTTATCTAAATTTTTCAGCGGTCTATAGGTATAAAAAAATCAACTGAACATCTAAAGTTGATCTTAAAAAAGAGACGAACAGTACTAATCCCAATAAACATTTTTCGTTACCACAAGTGATACGTAGTTATATAAAAGTCATATAAAGCTCGCGGAGTTTTATATGAAAAGAACCGATTATCACCTCCAGTAATTGGAGTTTATAATAAGGGTTGTATAAAATCAATATAGGTACTAGGGTTATAATTAAGTGGTGTAAATATTTCCAACACCATTTTATAGCACTTGCAGTGACCGTTACCATAACATATATAACATGTTTGTTTATTAATCTCCAATACCTATATTATAAAACTATGATTTTCCCGAGTTATATAACAGCATTAGTAATTACTTGTATATAACCCTGGAGCACTATATACCTTTTGGTTGCCAATTTCGTAACAAAATAACCTTTTCTTGAAATCGGCATTAAAATGTCCCAAAATCGTCATTAAAAGCACAGAAATCGTACAATAATGTAGCCCATTATTTTACGATTTTTTCAATAAGTAGGCCTTGGCGAGATGTAAACATCAAACGTCAGACGCGGAGAAATCGCCCGTCAAAAGTGACCAAATATTCAAAACTCGGCCGATAAAGGCTCATTTAACTTTTCGTACACATTGCGAAATTGTTTCCTATAGAAGCGCAATCCTTCAGTATACATATTTTAGTAAATTTGAAAATCAATAGATTTGTTGTGTAGGCTGCACAAGAAGCAGCAGTTTGGTTTTTCTGACAGAAGGTGCCGTACATCATTATACTTGTCCTAGGTAGAGCGATCGGTAAAGTCAAGCAACGCCGCGCGTAGTCGGTTCGTGGACGGGTGATCCCTTATTATTATTTTCTTGCCTAATAAAACATTTTTTTTTCGATTTCAAGAAAAATATAATATGTACCTCGGCACTTAAGTTCTTTTTATGACTCATGTGGTTTATTTGCCTCGGCCAGAGGCCTCAGCAACTAAACTCCACATGAGTCATAAAAGTTGAACTTCAGTGCCTTGTTACATAAATAACTATTATAGGCTTTTACAACTTTTAGAGATATAAATTACTCTTATAAAAATATATTTTCATTTTAAAGATATCTGATTAAGCACTTATATTAATGTTGATGCCTGCACGATGTAGGGTATTATATTAAGAAAGAAAAATGAATAACAGGCGGAGAGTAAAAATAAATCAAGTATGTGATGTTATAAAGAGAAGAAATTGTTTGAAATTTTGTAAAAGTGAAAAGGGTTAAAATAAATTTTAAATCATTTTTTGTCTATCCACTGGTATAAGCCCCACTTGCTGGTGACATCATACCTATATTAAAAACAAGAACAGAAGAATAAATTTAAGGTTCAAAGGTGAAAATTAGTGTTTAACGCGTTACCTACCGAAGGTTAGAAAATTGTTGCATCCCTACATCTTTGAAAGTGTCTTTAAAATAGCTTTGGTTTTAAATATAGTAACACTACTGGTAGCGTTATATTACCTTTGGTTTTATAGTAGCACTACAGGTAGCGTTATATTACCTAAGAATATATTAGGAAACTTATAGTTTTATAAAAAAATTATTACAGAAGGTTTATAGCATTACTTCAATTTATGTAAAGTTACTCCAAGTGATATTATTATCCCCAAAGCTTTTAAGGGTAATTTACTAAGAGACGCCATGATGCAAATTTAGAACAGAATCGACACGACTCACAATTACGAAATTTATTAGCATTATATATTTTATTCTTCGGAAATTTTAACAAAATATTACTCTTATGCAACACAGGCATATTTTTTAAAACTTCATTTTCGTCATTTTTGAAAATAAAAAAAATAAGTTTATTAATAATGCAAACAACCTTGCTTATTTAAGAGTATTCCGAAGGCCCGTAAATTTTTTGATGGTATCTTGTTCATCTTCGCCGTAAAATTTCCTTGCCACACACAATTTCGAGTATGCTTAGCGAGTAACATCCCTGTATTTGTACATGTAGCTAAAGATAACATTACGCTGAGTCTGCTTCTCTGAATTTATAAATATAACCCATGTAATTTCAACAGACACTTCTTGTTTTTAAAAACGGTTTCTTTCATTGACAGCCCTTAACTAGCGAAACATCTATTATTATACTTAGCAAACATATTCACATGCCCTGTGACATGCCCAACGGTAAAATTTTGAAGTGAGAGGAAAAGGTAGGCGCTCACAGAGATATAAGTATTAGGTGTCCGATATCTAAATTACACCATTATAATAGGCAAAGTTTATAAGGGTAACTGCAAACCTTATAGAACCAAATTTAACACTGAAAGTAGCCGGGTTGTAAAAGTAGGTTATATAATATTTACTCTACTATAGGTTATACGGTTTAAAGTCGTATAACGAGCACAAACCGAAAGAGTTCAAACCTCTTAGACCGGGAGATAGTGACATATTTTTGGACTTGATTTTACTCAGTATGCCTTTCAAAGGGCATTATGTTGCGAATATTCTCACAATAATAAGGTATGAATCAAAGAGTCATCCTGGGTTCTTCATATGGAAAACTGAGTTTTCATTGCCATGTGCTTTATAATCAAGTTAAAAAAAAATCGACTTGCGCAAACGGTATGCCATCATTTTTTCAGCAGTTTCATAACAAAGAACTTGCATACTTCTCACTGGCAGCCAGTGGCGAATCTAGGCTGGAGTCAAGGGAGGGGCGTCTATTTACGAAATTTTGTAATAAAATAGGAAACACATTTTTTATTCATTTTATTCATTAAAATACAATACTATTAATACATTAATATTCTTAGTTTCGTTCAGTTCCGTTTCGCTGTTCCAGTTCCGCTCTACTCGTAGTAATAGAATAGAACAACTGTGAACGTGAACTGTCGATCGGTGAAGGCGGTGACTGGACCCGTGTTCTGTGCCGGGCCCTGTCCCAATCCCATTGCGTTCACCAAATTTTTAAATTTGTACTATAAAAACTATTTAGCGTACCCTCTTTAGAAACGGAAGCAATATTTATCAATGATTCGATATTCAATAATAATAGTTACTTTGCGACCTTCACGCCCATGTAACCTCAAAATGTCATGTTTCAGTCAGCGCATTTACAACCGGTCCGAAACGAGTTGTCAGCGAGTGAATCAAATCGTACCTGTTGTAAACGATCTGAGCGCTGTAAGCACTGACGGCGCGATTCGGACCACGGCCTTAGAAGACTAGAATAGAAGTTCATAATATTGGAACTGGAACAGGTTTTTTTAAGAACAGGTATTGCCTGGAACTGGAACAGGTTGTACCTGTTCCAAGAAAACACGGTTCCACACCATCTCTAATTGCCAGACATATTTTTTAAGTGCCTACCTTACGGTATTAGGCCAAGGGGAGGGCTATAGCCCCTGTAGCCCCCCCCCCCCCCGTAGATCCGCCACTGCTGGCAGCCTGTTCAGAAACGTGGAAAAAATAATTATTAAAATACAAGTTCACGTGGCAATAATAGCCCTTTGGGCCCACGCTAACGCTATGCCTATGGTTTTCCAAGGAATTTTCTATTTTGAACTTTATTTATATTTACATTATAAAACACATGGAATCCGGACTAAAGTCATATCAAAAAGCATAATTTCGAATAAATGAAAACTCAGTTTCTCATATGAAGAACCCATGATGACTCTGATTCATACCTTATTATTGTGAGAATATACGCAACATAATGCCCTTTGAAAGGCATACTGAGTAAAACCACGTCCAAAAATCTGTCACTATCTCCCGGTCTATCTCGTCTGTGTGAAGTGAGATTTATCACTAAATATACACGTGTATTGAAATTTAAAAGTAATGTTGGAACAATGTTTTTTTTTTCAAATTATTTATCTTACTGGCATTAATTTTTATTTTTTTTAGAAATGAAATGTCCTTCCCTTAGTTTTGTTTTCCTAGAAAATGAAATTTCAATTAATTGTTTCTTTTCTATGATTTAATGTCAAATGTTTATGACAGCCGTGTTAAATGAAAAGTAACTTGAAAATATAATAGGTAGGTTAACTGCCAACCCAACAAAACAAAAAAATTGTGATGATACCACAATCTTTTGAAACTAATAACATTCAAAGGTTTCCTTAACTATTCATTTACCACATAATTCTTTTATTTTACCTGGCTTCTTAGCTCAGAGTCACTAAAATATTATTTTTGTATAAAATATTTAGCTCGCTTCTTTTTAATTTTCGCCATTTCGACCTACTTTTACGTAAGCGACGATTGTTAAAAAAATCACGTACATGATAAAAAGCCCCTCCGCGAATTTTTCATTTAGAAAAAAAAAACAAGGAATATTTAACACCACGAAATTTATCGAGCTCAAAACTTAACAATATTCAGGACCCAACAAGATTTCAAAATAATTATCTCCAGCATGCTTCTCCTTTAATAAAATATTAAATATTATTATTATTATAATATTAAATATATATTTTGAGTCCCCCTCTCTGTAATTAGTATTCAGACTCCACCGGCTTAATGAAACTCATTTTTCATACCGATCCATTCAATATTCTAGGAAGACCGCGCAGTCCGCACAACAAAAAAACGGTGGCTGGGGTGAGGCTTTTGTTCGACATATCTTTTCTTTTTGGTAGTAATAATTTGAAACCATTCTATAGCTACTGCCTTGTCGCACTGAAGAGAGATAATATGATCCTGCTGAATTTTACTTTATGACAAAAGAATAGGACTAATTAATGACTAGACAACTAAAATAATTGAAGCACATCTGTAACGACGGCTGTAGCAATTTTTCTCTATAACGAATTTCTTACTCTCTGATCTATAGGAGCCATAGGTCTTCTATATATATTGTCGTTGGATATCTATTTATGTTTCGGTTTATTTTGCGCCGTTTATTCGATTTCCGTGAAGCCGCACTCGAGGCCCGAAGACCCAAAATAATGATGGGCCAGTGCCGGCCGTTTTGCAGCCCAACCCCTCCTTGTCTCTCATTAAAGGCCTCAAAGGACCTTCGGTGTGCCTTTCACTAATCTTTTTGGCCATAGAGGTCTCCTGTAATCGCCTTCCCGTAAAATCGCTTCTTTCTCTGGCATTTCCCTTCGTCTTTGCCCTCAATCTAAGACTATTCAGCTTGACTAGATAAATTAGTTATTTCCAGAAGAAATAAACACCAATCTAAACAAATTATAACGACTTTGTCAAGGAACTCTCCGGAAAAACCCGCACAAACAGGGAAACTCGTCCTAATCTCTTTCCCAGAGCAACAACAGTCTGTCTCCTTTAACAATCTTCCACGAAATTACGTGTCATTATGAGAGTTTGGAATGCTTTGGTCAACCTCAAAACATGTCGGTTACTTGACCTTAAGCGTAGATATATGTAAAAACACACAACTCTAAGTAGATTCGTGAATGTACAGGGTGATCAGTTTTATTCACTTCAACAGGTGATAGAAAATCAAAAAATAACCGCACTTTATTTTATAAACTATATCATTTTAAGGCCCTATAAAAAAGTTACAGGGTGTTAAAGTTGTAAGAAATATGTGGACTTTATTGAATATTTTCCAAACTAGTTGAGATATTTAAATCATATTTGGTACACGTTATAAAGGCATGGGTTAGCATAAAACCTGTTAATATCAAACACCTTGAAGAGCCAGTGGCGTAGAAGTGGGTAATTATTATAATTATTTTTAGAAAAAAAAATGACCCACCTTGTATAGCAATAAAACGTATTCAATTTCTTATGTAAATTTTAATTCTAAATAAAAACGTCCTCTTGGTCATTTTTAGTATGTGTCATGGTTTCACGGCAAATTTGATTTTTTGTATTATTTCGGGGTATTTCTGAAAAATTATCTAAAAAAAATGCTCCATAAGTAACACCTAAAGTAGAAATAATGTGTTTTCTACTTAAAATAAAGTAACTTTTTCCAATAAACTTACCTATTTAAGGCAACACTTTTGAAGATACAGGGTCTAAAACATTTTAAGGAAGATACAATTAATGTTACTACGCTCTGTATCTTCAAAAGTAAAACCTTGAATGGGTAAGTTTATTGTGAAAAGTTACTGTATTTGAAGTAAGAAACACATTTTTTTCTACCTTGAGTCTTACTTATGGAAAGAATTTTTAAGTTAATTTTTCAGAAATACCTACCCCGAAATAATACAAAGAAATCAAATTTGCTATGAAACCATGACACATATATGAAAAAATGCTAAGAGAACGTTTTTATTTACAATTAAAATTTACATAAGAAATTTGATACATTTTATTGCTATACAAGGTGATTCATTTCTTTTTTCTAAAAACAATTATACTAATTACCCACTTCTACGCCACTGGTTGTTCAAGGTGTTTGATATCTACAGGTTTTATGCTATCCAATGCCGTTATAACGTGTACCAAATATGACTTAAATATCTCAACTAGTTTGGTAAATATTCAATAAAGTCCACATATGTCCTACAAATGTAACACCCTGTAACTTAAAATGATACAGTTTATAGAAGAAAGTGCGGTTATTTTTTTATTTTCTATCACCTGTTGAAGTGTCGCAGAATAAAACTGAACCACCCTGTATACATTAGAAGTTCACGTCTTCATTATCTGGCTGCACTTCAACTCTAATAATCCAATGTTTTCATTGGTCGAACGTAACAAGTTAAAAGTTGACGCACTGCTTACGAAAATGTTACGATATAGCATA
Source organism: Pseudeuparius sepicola (assembly GCA_963920635.1). Lineage (NCBI taxonomy): Eukaryota > Metazoa > Arthropoda > Insecta > Coleoptera > Anthribidae > Pseudeuparius > Pseudeuparius sepicola. Next base: position 63,404,030 of record OY987300.1, on the reverse strand, counting down.
CTTGGGCATACCTAATATATGATATGTTGATATTAATTGCTTTGTCTATTTATAATACATTTCAACTTCTGTCCTTTCTGTGCTTTTCTTACCTGTAATTATGAATGGAAATTTTCTATTATTTTTACAGTCCTTCACCGCATAACATGCCATAACTAATAAAATAAACTGCACTTAATGTCACTAATCACTAATAAACTAAACTATCACTTAACAAAAAACACGGAAATCTTCAAAATATTACACACAAATGCCGAAACCAACCACTCCAACCAGTCTTAAACATGGAGAACGATAGGAATCTTTTGACGTTATTACTCGAAAATGGCGGACCCAGAGAGTCGGGCAAAATTAGGCTGTGCTGCGCTCTCGTCTAGGCGCCTTCTCCCCACCTCCATATTTCTGCTTATACCCCGAAGAATTCAAGCATCAAGATCAAGAATACAACAGAAAACGTGCGTTTGGGGGGGGGGGCGCAGAATAATTACGCACCATGCACGCCTTTGGTCGGCAGAAACATAAAGGGTCTGCTTTACTTTGCGCTTTGCTTCACCGTTTTAGATCCCCCTTTTAGGGTCTCCGGGCCCTCCTTATTGACGTGCTTTAAACGACAAAGGATAAGCTTTTGCGGGCACATTTTCTTTTGGAAGGAACTTCATCAGAAGACTCCACACAAGGAATCTATTAGGAATAGAGAATGGCACAAAAACCTGCTAGTGTACCTAAGAATTTAAAGACACAAACTATCTAAAAAATACCTAGCGTAAACGCATCTTCCCAGGAGAATGTCTCCATAGAGCATGTGTATATGGGGCAAAAGCCAAGTTAAGTTCTTCTCAGCCTGGCTTACCCGTGCGAGCAGCATTCGCTAAAATCAAAATAGATCGGTACAAACAATACGGAAATTCACCTCGCGATTACCGGTCCGCCGCGCGATAAAGCCCAAGAAAAAAAGGTCAGGATATCGGATATTGGTGGTACACATTAGTAGTTAGTTGACATTTGATGAAAGATTAGTTGTCTGGCCGGCAGTCGGCACAGAACAGAAACACAAGTCACACGCACACGCGCTTCGCGCCCCGGGCCTTAAAACCTAACCAAACCTGCGCCGAACTTAAAACTAATCTGACCTGAATTATATGCGCCTAGCCTTCTGTTTTATACTATGTCCTTCATGTACGGCAGGGCCGTAGATAAGGGGGGGAGTTGAGTGTTCAAACCCTTCCCATTGAGAAAAAAGGAAGAGGAAACATATCATGGTGATGTAAGTTTACAATTATTTTCTACGTCACAGTTAAATTGTTGTGCTTAAAATTTCTAAAAAATTTCGCATGCGGCGCATCTTAATAAGCGAACACCTCCTTCTAATTCCTGCTTTTAAAAATCAATAATCATTATGAATCCACAAGGAAATAAATTTCTATAGGAAGATATCTACCTATCTATATATTATTCTACATTTGGCCCTTTGAGAGGACGTGTTAATTCATAGGATGTGGCAATAAATTTATAGGCACTAACTTATATTTTTACTTCCACATCACTCAAGGAATTCTCTCTCGGGATTTTATGTAAAAGAAAAAAAATAGTAACTACTTCTTACAGTTAGGTACTGTATAGTTAAATTGTTATTATTATTACGGTTCCACACTTAACAAAGAAAAAATTACCATCAGTTGCCTAATATTTTTTGCTTATAATATGAGGTTACTTAAATTTCTTTAGTTCATTAAAAATGTTTGACCACGAAAATTTGAAAATTTTCGCCTACGGCGCAATTCTTAACAATGGAAAATGAACTTTGTCAACAAGCCCCCCCCTGACAATAATTTATTGTTGCACCACTGGTAGATGACAGTAATAAAAATCGATATAGTTTAAAAAGTGGCACGCAACTCAAATTATTTTTCTTAATAGTTTTTAAAAAAGAAGCAAACAAAAATAATCAATAATAATTTCTCAAGTCATATTATAAGAAGTCAGAGGACTAATACCTACCCAAGACCTAAAAAAGACAATCAGAAACAGGTGGTCTTCTATTTTTATATACAGGGTGGTTCTGTCAATGTTAACCACAGGTGGAAAAAAATAGCTTAATACGAATTCGAAAAAAAAATCAAAATCAACAAAAAAAGAAAAAACATTATCAAAAGTGTACCTATTAAAACTCCTTGTTAACGGCGTTTACCAGATCAGCTGTTAAGCTGGCGCGTCGAAGCTACCGACCCCGGGGTGCGGACTTGCCAGTTGCACAGCATATCTTAATTTACTTTTTTTGTACCTTTTCGGGAAAAGGGCCAAACGACCGGACGCCTTTTCCGCATACGAAAAGGTCTTACTCATCCGTGGCCCCACTCCAAAATTTAACTCGACCGGCGCGCCCTATTTCAATCCCCGGCCCATTAAAAAATAGAAAAAAAATCCAAGGCCCGAACGACCCTTCCGATTCGAGCGCCCTTCGCGACTCTACGCGAAATTTGGACACACAAAATAAAAAAATGCGTCCTCTTATATCGTGGAACGAATGGCATTGTTTACTTCAACCGTACGTGCACAAACTTTTAAAGGGCTTCGGTTACCATGTAATTCTGAATAACGTGGTAAGCGTTGACTGACGTATTAATAAAGACTGCTCACGGCTGCCATGTTGGACAATTCTCTGGCTCACCATGCGCTTCCCGGAGACAAAATACAATGCAAAATACATTGTTGACCATAGGCGCCATCTACTTTCCAGGACAATAAACTATATCCGTGAGAAGTCTTATTAATACGTCAGTCAACGTTGGTAAGTGTTTAATATATTTTTGTAGCTTGTTGTCTTGAATAAAAGTTATTTTATAATTAGAGTAGTTATATAAAGCATTTAATAACATTTGTTAACGATGGAAAATTTTTTTATGATATGTAGGTACATAGGATTCCTAATATGAGGTAACTCATATAAGGAGACTCGCTTCATCCAATTTAGATTGCTAATAATTTGAATAGAGTGTCAAGTGTTATGTAGTTAAAGAGTTGTATCTACGTTAATTTGATATTCATTTAAAGTTTTTGAAATAAAAATTATTTTGTGGTAAGTGGTATTTTTGTTAAACCTTAATATGAAACTGTCTCATATTAGGAACCTGTTCAGTGTGTTGTTATTAAACTAAATTGTTGTATACTAGGTTAATTTGTGATATTATTTTAAAGTTTTTGAAATAAAAATTATTTTGTGGCAAGTCGTGTTTTTGTTAAACCTGGATATGAGACTGTCCATTATTAAGCACCCAATTTTTAAAATTGAAGATTTGACTTTTTTTCATAATTCTCATTTACGCAACAACTGTTAATATTTGGCAATCCTACATAAACTGCAGTAAAAATAGATACTATATTAAACGTATTCGAGGTAAGTTTGGGCAATATAATATTATAGGACAAAATACAGGACAAAATGTAATGTGATCTCATATTAGGGTACTTTCCTCTATATTATTATGTCTGTATCAAATAAGCTACAAATAAATGATTATGCCCCATTATTGTAGTAATGGTCTCTAAATACGCAAACGCATGGTTATCTCCCATCACATGAGATCACATCGGTGAGCCTAATTCGAATTTTGACAATTTCGGTCAAATTTGCGGAAGTGCCACGAGGGACAGGCATGTAATTATAGCCGTTTCAATATAATGATATAAAGCGGGCTTGTTTTACGCAAAGGGGCAAAAATCGTGTTAAATATCCCTGGAAGCTCTCCTTTATTTATCCGAGATAAAGCATTAAATATATTCTTGCATTTCAGTTAGTAACATCGGCTAAATAATTAAAAACGCCTCTACTATTAGATCATTATAGGAATTTGGAATTTATGTAAATAATAGGCTTATTAGTACAAAAAATGACATTCTAGTGAAGTTTATAATTCTAAACAACTTTTTCTTATAACAATTTTTCATAAAGGTAGCTAGGTACCAAGAAGGAAATTACTTTACTCTTAACAATTTTGATCAACTATGTATATGTCGCAGGCATCGGGCGTAATACGTCATTTCGCGGAAAGTCTAGTCATTACACGTATTGCCGGCAAAAGCTGTAATAAAATAACTATTATCTATCTCAAATTTTGCGTCATTTCGAGGATTGCCCTACTTCATTTTAGTCAAACAGTTTAATCGGCCATCGGCCGTTACAGCGTCTGAGTGCCGATTGTTCAGTCAAATTCTACAAATTTTCAACAAAAATGACCGAACAAACGGCAGTCAGACGCTGTAACGTTCAATGGTTCGGCCGATTACTCTGTTTGACTAACATAAAGAAGGGCAAACCTTGAAATGACGCAAAATTTGAGTCAAACAAGGTAATAGTTATTTTATTACAACTTTTGCCGGCAATACGTGTAATGACTAGACTTTCCGCGAAATGACGTATTATGCCCGATGCCTACGACATATTTCTATACCTCACAATATCTCAGCTTGAAAGCAAGCAAGTTACATTTAGTGCAATAGGAACAGTTTTCACACAATGGAGTGGTATCGTGAATTATATCTTTCGAGAGCCGTGCATGTTGTATACATACAATATTTCTTGCGTTTTTATCTAGGATACCCTGTCTTTTCACTTTGAAGTTTGTATTTCTTTATATCAACAGACATTTGATAGGCTCCCTTAGATATAGTGTTTAATAAATTCATAGCCTACTGAGGTACCCAGAATTGAATTCATCTCCGTATCTCATTATCTGTTCATAATATAATAAATAAAAATGCAGTTTTATGGGCAGAATTAAATGAGCCTTCCATTTGTCGAATGATATATACTGGGTGTTCCATTTAAAGAAATGTTTGGTTTGCCCCACTTTTAAGACATACAACTTTTGTTAAAAAAATTGTGTCTCAAAAACTTGAAGAGTTAAGTGGAGGTGGGATTGTTCCTTGGAACACCCAGTACATATTACCAAAAATTCAATATTATACTGAAAACCACCTGAATTGTTAACAAAACAAAATAGTGTTTTATTAAATATATTTTCTAGTCAAACTCAGTCTAAGAGTATAGATACGTTTCACATTTCCAAAACACCCTGGCTACTATAAACAGGTAGACTGCTTTCTTCATGTATTATCTATCTTTCATCTAATAACACTACTGAATATTTCAGTATTAAGAAAGAATCATACAAAAATGCATGAATGACCGAAAATGGAAAATATTATATTATATTATATACTATATATAGCCGCAAATGGCAACGAAGACAAAATAATAGTAATTGCCCCCCTCCCCCGCACAAGCATGTGGTTGCCTCTGGGGTACTCCTAGTTTGGAGTATTGTGAGGGTGAGAATTATTATTATTATTATTATTATTATACTCGTGCCATTGCTCAGAATCTGCGAGGCAGCGTTGCCAATGCGAAGATGGCGGTTAAATCTCTGAAGGCAATAGGTCGAAATAAAAATATCGGACATTTTAAATGTATTTTGAAATAAACTGAATTATCAGGATTTAAATGCAGGTGCAATGAAATGTGAATTAATTATGGGTCTTGCAGTGTTGTCTCATCTTGGACCCAACGGAAGTGATTATTAGAGAAAACAGTGAATATCGATATAAAAATGCATCGATATCCATAAGATAAACGATAAAAGTAAATTGCTGTTTTTTTTTTTATTAAACAATATTTTAACGTTGACTGACGTATTTTTTATAAGACTTCTCACGGCTCTAGCTTCATGTCCTGGAAAACAGATGGCGGATTTTACACTTAGGCCTCGTCGCTTTATACAGGGCCGGACTCACAAAACTCCCCGTATTTAATACAATTAAGTCTATTTGATTTAAGCGAATTTAATATTTGACATTATATTAATATAATTGAGAATTCCATATACCTACCTTTTTTGACCAATCAGAGGCTCGTTTTTTGCTTTGTTGTCATGGCAACTCAAAAAATTTCCAGAAATATTCTCACTTGCTCTAGGCAGCAGGAGGTGATTACAGCGGAAATTTTTTGACAGATGTCATTATTTTAATGTGACATTGTAACATATACGCAACAAAAATTTTGATAATACTTTCGTTTAATTTACTTGTAGGTATGGAATTTTCACTAGTAATCGCCCTATAGTGCTTGAATTATTGCCGGAAATTTTTCGAGTACACGAATTTTCTTAAAAAATTCGTGTTAAAATTCCATACCTACACGGAAATTAAACGAAATTATTATAAAAATTTTTGTTGAGTATATGTCACATTATAATAACGACATCTGTCAAAAAATTTCCGCTGTAATCACCTCCTGCTGCCCTAGAGCAAGTGAGAATATTTCCGGAAATTTTTTGAGTCTCCATGACAACGAAGCAAAAAACGAGCCTCTGATTGGTCAAAAAACGTAGGTATGGAATTTTCTTACCGAATCCCCCACGTTCTTGAATTAATATCCGGAAATTTTTCTCTAACACGAATTTTTTTTAAGAAAATTAGGTATCCCTCGTAGCTACGCAACTCGTCGTAATTTTCAAAAAATTCGTGTACTCGAAAAATTTCCGGCAATAATTCAAGCACTAGGGCGATTACTAGTGATTATTTCCCTCGTACTGCTTGCATCCAATAAAGTAGCTCCTTCCAATAAAATCCAACCAATGATATGCCTCTGCTAGCGATAATTTGCACTAGTGCAATTACCGGTAATTGCACTTGTGCAAATTATCACTTCGTTGCTTAGCAACCGCGAATCTGTTGGATACAAACACGTACCTACTTCTTAAAGTTTGTGTGTTTCACACTGTTCTAAATTATGCAGCTTATAAATTATGTTGCGGTGTTATTAAGCATTATATCAATGAATTTGTATAACTTTTACATTGCTAAATTCTTGTTATTTAGACCTCCGCCTCCGTTTAAATTTATGACACATTCAGAAAATAAACCAACGCCGACAGGGTGTAGGTATAATCGCATTTGCCTTGGATACCCAAGCGTCATGTTTGTTTACTCGAACGCTACTACAGTCGAAGCTGTCAATAAACTCGTTCAAAATGAGTCGTTTTGGAAATGTAAACATAGAAAAAATTAATACAGAAATTATTAAATCGTATTCGTGAAATAATCTCGACAAATACCACTCGTGTCGGAAATTTTTCTAGATAATTTTATTCTCAAGCCCTATTTTGCCCATTAGCAAAACCACTCGTATAAATTGGGCTTTTATTTTCAGAGATAAGATAAGATCCCAATTTATACTCGTGATCTTTCTAGGCAAAATAGCGCTTTCGAAAAAATTATCGATACAATTTCCGGCACTAGTGATATTACATACGATTATTTCCCTCATACTGCTTACATCCAATAAGGTAGCTCCTTCCATAAAAATCCAACCAATGATATGCCTCTGCTAGCGATAATTTGCACTAGTGCAATTACCGGTAATTGCACTTGTGCAAATTATCACTTCGTTGCTTAGCAACCGCGAATTTGTTGGATACAAACACGTACCTACTTCTTAAAGTTTGTGTGTTTCACACTGTTCTAAATTATGCAGCTTATAAATTATGTTGCGGTGTTATTAAGCATTATATCAATGAATTTGTATAACTTTTACATTGCTAAATTCTTGTTATTTAGACCTCCGCCTCCGTTTAAATTTATGACACATTCAGAAAATAAACCAACGCCGACAGGGTCTAGGTATAATCGCATTTGCCTTGGATACCCAAGCGTCGTTTGTTTACTCGAACGCTACAGTCGAAGCTGTCAATAAACTCGTTCAAAATGAGTCGTTTTGGAAATGTAAACATAGAAAAAATTAATACAGAAATTATTAAATCGTATTCGTGAAATAATCTCGACAAATACCACTCGTGCCGGAAATTTTTCTAGAATTTTATTCTCAAGCCCTATTTTGCCCATTAGCAAAACCACTCGTACAAATTGGGCTTTTATTTTCAGAGATAAAATCCCTCGAGCTTCGCTCTCGGGATTTTATCAGAAAATAAAAGCCCAATTTATACTCGTGATCTTTCTGGGCAAAATAGCGCTTTCGAAAAAATTATCGATAAAATTTCCGGCACTAGTGATATTACATACGATAATAACATTATGCAGGCCATTAATCCTCATACCCATTTTAGAACGTATCGAATCAAATTACAGTGGATACGCGAAGGTTGGGACAAATTCAATGAAATGTCTGTGGGCAAGGGACAGAAAATCGCTCGAACACGTAAACCTCAATTTTGTAGTGCGCAAATTTTGACATATACCTAAGTAAGTAAGTTACTTACATAACATTTTTTTGTTCATTTTTTACAATTTATTTACTTTCTTATGAATTTTCTAATCTATTCAATTCTTAGAGGAACAGTTAAAGTAAATATGCCAACAAATGGTTTCAAATGAGAAAAGTAATCAAAATAAAAGCCTATCTTAACTCCACTCGACTATTTCTTGTGGGATTATTTCAACTCTAAAGTTTATCTGAAAGGACCTAATAATATTGACGATCTGAAAATTATAATTACCGAGGAAATAAATCAGGCTGATTACTCCCCAAATGTCAGTTAATGTAATAAGATAATATGAATATCGTCTTCGAACATTCACTTTGATTATTTTTTCTCATTTGCAACCATTTGTTGGCGTATTTACTTTAACTGTTTTTGTTAGAATTGAATAAATTAAAAAACACATAAAAAGTAAATACCTGAATGTAAAAAATAAAAAAAAATCTCAAAACAAATGGTTTGTAACCTATACCAAAGAGCAACGTTCTGTATGTAGAAAAGTGTGCACTTTCAAATTGCGCTATCAAAAGTGGGGTTTACAATTTAAAAAAATGACGATGACGTCATATCTTCGACACGGATGACGTCACATGACGCACCTATGTCAAATTTGCGGATTAGAAAATTATTATTAGGTTGACGTGTTATAACCAAAATGGTTATGTTTGAGCGCCAGAAGCTTGAACTATTTAGTGGTTAAATAAAGAGCACATTTTTCTATTTACAATCTATTTACAATTTGAAATCGTACATAAAAATGTTTACAATTAAGTTGGTAATTTAGCAGTGAATGTTATGGTTTACACTTAGGATTTATTACTGTTGAAAAGTAAAGAAAATACTGTGAAAAATGTCCGATCTTAAAAATACAAAATCAGAGATGTTCGACAACACTAATAGCACGAAAAGTCCACGTGAGCAATTAAAGTCTTATTTACGAGCATTTCAAAAATTTGGACTATTGGATCTCATAGAGTACCTTGAAACCTTCCCAAATTAAAGCTGAGTAGTGGCCACCAACGCTCCAAGCTCCTTTTTCGTGGATTAGGACCTCGGCTAGGCCTCGAGACTCGAGCGGGTCGTGGATGTCCGAGCTGGTGCTGGAAGGTGTGCTGACTACTCTAAGCCGGGTTGTAAGGTTGGTGTGTTGGTACTTAGTCTGCCACTGTCTCGCTTACGTGCCTCGCTCACGTACCGGAGTGCATGTAACAGAAAATACAACGAACAGTCTCCGAAAACACTGCAGTCGAAAAATCGATGCTTTTACAAGGTTCGTGTTACCTAATTTACTTAACAATAGCTATATAAAAGAAATTATGAAGCAATCTGTACAGATTCGTGACTGAAAGTTTACTTATACTTGACGTTATAATCTCAAGATAAATTACGAGACGTAACTTTGATTTAATGACCCCTGACTATGAAATAAATTAAAAATTGATAACCAAAATGACCAATTATCTTGACTAAACCTGTCTTACAAATTTACTGTAAAATATTTACAAAATAAAAGGTAACATTAATAAAATATAAATAGTTTGGCGACTCCCCCAGTCGATACCGAAACACAAGATGAAAAATATAACAGCCCGAAAGCTAGATAACAAAAGAAAAAGAAAACGTGGAAGAGTCCACGTCAGTCTCGGGCAACTTAAGGGTTCGTTTCGCTACGTTTGTGCTAATAAACAAAAATATGCAACCAATTTATGACCACAACCTACTGCATGTAACCCACAGAGAAAAGGGGCAACAGGTCTAGGTGAGAGTAGGTCAAGAAGTCGTCAAAGTGACGTTATTAATAAAAAATTATTAAAAATTGAGCGGCTACTCACCCAGACTGTGCTACCAGGGGTCCTCTCCGTGGTTCCACCTGCAGCAGATCGCCGTCGAAACCCGAAAAATGCGTGGAATCGTCACTCCACACCTCAATACACGTGGTCTCAGCACATGTAATAAAAAACAGAAAAAACCCAAATTAGCACCGCGAAAATATATGCACACCACGTACAAAACCACTTAAGCCGTCCGTAAGGCTGAAAGTTAGGTTTTGAAAGGAGTTTTCACACGGAAATCTTCTAGACAGAAAATCAAAACCGAACTTTCACCTGACGTGAGATCACCACGAGTCGTCGCTAGGGAAGTGGGGCCGATTCTCCTCGCCGGTTCTTTTTATAAACTTTTTTGAAATATGGACGACGGATGACTTCCGTTTCCTTTCCAGAACGAATTGGAAGGTTTGGGGAGTCAAATCCATAAAAAAAAAACAATCGGAAGTCGCCATTTAGGCCGACGATGGCAGGCCAGGGTGTAAACTGTCAATTCTGTCAAACTTTTATCACTGATATTAGACTAGTAGAAACGTCGGAAACAAAGAGTGACGTTAGTACACGGAACAACCGTGGCGCGCGAGTCAATCGTAAACTGAATAAAGTGAATATTATCTCTATAATTAAAGTCAGGCAGTGATTACAGCAATGTAATTGTTTTAGTAATACATACCTTCAATCGACTAATAAAATGTAAACATTTTTGCAACCGCACATACCCTTTAATAAACAATTTGTTTGGTAACAACAAGGTAGGCAACTTGTTATGCATCCGCTTGTATAGGTGGTTGCAGATAGCAGGGCAACATTTTTTAAAATCGGTAGGTGTATACGGGGTGTGATGAATTAATAAGAATTAAATAACGCATTTAAACGCTGTAACGGAAATTAGATAAAATTTTCGTTACAGTGTCCGAGTGATTTTTTCCTTTGTCCATAGAGATTTTATTGAATTTCTTTCAACTTTCGCGTGCTCACTGTATAACTCATCGAACTTCCTTACTCCTGTCTTGAACAGCAAGTGTCAACCACCATGAAATGACAATAATGCACACGTACCAATTTAATTTAAATTTTAATGTCCATTCTCCCCCGTTTAATTCTGGATGGCGAGTCAAAAAATTGTCAAACGTGACCAATCATGAGCGGTCTTTATTAATAAGTCAGTCCACAGTTATGATATTGATATTTTTATTTTTAGAATCCATTCCTGAAGATGATAAATTACGATTTGATAAGTGGATATGTGCAGTTTTTATTCAGATTCTTCACTCTTCATGTGGAAAGTTCAAAAACTCAGGTTTCTGAGAATTCGAAGGTACCTAGATACTATAAGATGTTTTATGGCTTTAGTCACAGAATATTTTAGTTATTCTGTGCTTTAGTGTACTTAAGAACAGGGTACTTGACGAAATTTTACAAACTTGATAAACCAATTCCTAGACACTTGCGTAAATGCCTACGATTATTTCTAAAATTAATATTCACGTAATTTGCAAGTCTCTGAACTTTCTTCGAAATTTGGCGGGAAAGCACTTATGACGTCACAAATGTTTTAAAAAGGCAATTTGGCAACATGGCGATACCACTGAAGCGTTTTGAAACATAACCTTATTCTGTAGTTGTTATAAAGAGTTGAAATTTCAAAATTCTAACCTTAAACCACAAAACTTAGGATGCCCCGAGGAACCACATTTAGTCAAAAAGTGTTGTTTTTTGTCGCGTTTTTCTACAATTTTTTTTGGCAAGGTTATGCCTAGGTACGAAATTTGAGCTCAGTACTTGTAAACACTATGACGCCTTCGTAAAAGCCCATTCAAAATGGCCCCTATCCCCAAGTTCTCCGTTTATTAATAACTCGTAAAACTTTACTACTACAACTACTACCTACAACTACTACTACTACATACAACAATTAGGTTTGCAGTTTTATCCCACGAATTTTGGCAAATTATCCATGATAATTTACCTACACTACACTACACCAACTAACAACACGATAACTACACAAACAATATAATGATAAATAATAATAACACTATAGTAAATCGCACAGATATATACTGTTTGGATTGAGCGGCATACAGAATGACAGCAAGACGGGACGTCGAGTGCCGCGTCTTGGGTGGGCGGGTGGCGTTGATACGTATGGGCGAATATTTCCGCATTAATGAAGTCTGAATATTTATCGTATAAAAATGTTCCGTATATTTTAACCAAAGTGTCACGTGACAGAAATGAAGGATATAGTTTCCAGAGTACAGCATAAACAGACACCATTTTGCTATAGAGGAGTCAATACAGGGAACACATTCACATATTCATACGCAACCTGGAGACATTTGAATAGGATAGTACAATTTGCCTTTATTCCACGAATTATCGCAAACGGCCGCGACAAAATTGAAATGCCGTTTCTCCTGACAGGCGCAGAGGTTGGCGCTCTAGACAATAAAACGACGAAACTGTAGATTTCAGCCTGAAGAAAATTGCGCAACATCGTCTTTAATTATTATAAATAAGTAAGGGTTAAAAATCGTTGTTTCAAACGTGTTATGTTCATGCATCTACTGTAAACTGAGTAAGATTTTACAGGCCATTAAAAATATTGTCAAGTATCCTCTTGCCAAGGTAAGCCTTTTCATTTTAGCACATTGTCCCTTGTTCAAAATTATTACACAGTAGGTATTTGTACAAGCAAAAACAACTGGCATGGTCAAAATTTACAATCGAGTAATAAAAAAATATTTCCCATCTGTGGTGGCCATCGCTCCGCGCGATGCGCTTTGTAGCTCCATCGAGCATATGCAAATGCGAAAACGGATGCACTTATCGGATTAGCAACTGGGAGAAAGACCGGACCAATGGTTCGCAACAGTATCAAACAGCCCAAATTTAAGGGAGCAGACAGTAGTTAATTTGTTTGTAATCCAATTAGAGCGCTGCGCAATATCTGTTCAGAACATAACAGTGACCAAGACTTTCCGATAAAGCCTTTAATCTCCTTGCGTTTCATTTAAAGCCAATTAACCCGGGATATAAATTCAAATAGGTGCAGCAATTATTTCTGGCTCGATCGTTAATTACCCTAGGATCATAATCATTTATCCCATTAGTAGGTAACATTCTGTGTTGGAATTCAACTTCAAAATTATTATGTACCTATACCACATTGTGCATTGTATTATTTTACTTTGATACTATTTTATATTTACAAAAATAAATGGAATAACAAAACAAAAAAGCAACCAAAAGAAATGAAAAATTTAATTCGGATTCGAAAACTAAATGATCCATTTGAAAACAGGCGCGGTCTTAGGAAGAGGGGCCATGGGGGCCATGCCCCCCCGCTAATAAAATGAAAATAATAATAATAAATAAATACAAGTATTATTCCTAATATTATGTAACCTACAGTGTCCACGGATTGAGTTCACATAAGATGTAAATAACAAAAAAAAATCGAGTTGAAATTTGAGCTTCTGGGGATCAGTGGCAAACCTACAAAAAGGGCACTTTACTGAGGTGGAAAATTAGTTCCTTCATAATTTCCAAGGCATAAGTGATTTTTCGAAAGTAAAATTATGTCACAAATTAGTATCAAACCAAGCAGGAGTGATCCCCAGACGCTTAAATTTCAACTCGATTTTTTTTGTTATTTACACCTTATGTGAACTCAATCCGTGGATACACTGTATCTGTATAATCAACGCACATGCAAAAAATTTTGTTTACATAATTTCTATTTAAAATATATATATTTTTATTTTTATTATTTTTGTGAGGAATATATTTTTTTTGCGATATTGCCTTATTGAATTTTTATTGTTATAGTAGGTACCTAAAACCACCTAAAGGAGTACGTACCCAGGTATGCCCCCCCTTCGCAAATGGATATGACCGCGCCTGTTTGAAAAACACCTACCCATAAATATCTTTGTTAAGTTTTCAAATCAAAACAACCGTCTTCGTAGTTTAGGGCTTATATCCGGTAGTACCTTAGAATAACAACCAAGAAAAGAAGCCGCATTCTGTGTCAAAATAAAAAGGAAGACCTGAAGCCGGAATAAACAAAGATCGGGGGTAGATGGGAACGTGTTTATTTTACCTTTTGGGCCACGGTCGGTTAGCTAAAACTGGTCTGAGATGAAGTACCTATATTTTTTAATCAAGTATCACTAAGAAATCTAGAAGAAAAGGCATTGTTATTTACTTGCTCTTGCGAGATTATTTAGATTTTGCATATTTCAAAGGCTGGATTATTATTATCTACGTCTATGGCTTATCCGTGCATAGCGCGCTGAAATGGAGCATTCTGATTCGTTGGCCTTGTAAACGGTATTGCATCTCTCTTGCGATTACATTATTTTGACCGGATTAGTCTTCTTTCTTTGGTTGTTATTCTAAGGGTTACACCAACGTAAACGTCAAATCCGTGAGCCGTCTAAAGTATCGCGTACACTTGGAAACGAAATTTGAAAGCGCCGCAAGCAAATCCGTCGAAAAGCTCACAACGGATTGGAGATCATAGACACAACATTTATACTGACCACTGACCATGCTGCCAAATGTACCCTATGTCCAAATCAGTGATATCAGAGGTGTTTAAACAATAAAGCGCAAATTATTTTAAACCAAAAGCGGAAAAAATACGACTTTCGAACTCACGTGACAAAGAATATAGCTTTAAACTACTTAAAATTAACGCGTCGTGTTCGCGATCTCTTCCTGTGATCATAAACAACAAAGCAACCACTATTGTAATAAATAAAGCATCAACACCTCACAAACTCACTTACCTAAAGTCATAGTAATATGAAAACAATATACACAGCTGTCGTTTTAAAAAAGCCATACAATTTACAAAATAGAAACTTTTAATAATTATTCTTCTAAGTTCTCGGTTGTAAGTGAACATTTAAAAGTAAGTGATAATCCGAGATCCTATTTTTTTATCAAAACATTTAAGATTTTAATATCATAATCTGGAGCCCAACTTTTTTCTCAACACATTTTCCAAATAACAGCTATTGACGATGCCGAGCTCATAATATGTAATCTATCTACAGTATGTATCTCTTTATACAATTGATACAAGTTCATTTTTTCCTGAAAAATACAGCTCTTGAGGCAAAATTTTTGAGACCTTAAGTCACGTAGTTTTATTTGATGCCAATGTTAGGTAGTTTCTCAAGAGGCATTTTTTTGTTTTTGCATTTTGTACAGGGTCATTCAAACTCGCCGTCCCAGATCGCAACTAAATTTAAAATTTTTGACAAACGACGCTCGGCGTCGCGACGCCCGGTATATATTTTTTGTAACGAACATACCTTTTTTATTTGATATTTAGGTAGCCCTATTCTTTCTAAGTAACTTTTGTCTTGAACGGTTTGTTGTTTTTTTTTTTTCGTTTACAATTTACAGGCAACAATATACAGAAAGTTAAAGAAATTAATTGACTTGACTCTCCCACGAAGTGGGCGACGAGCACGAGCGACTGTAATTTGTTTTCCATATATTGACGTAAAGCAAACAATATAATATACTAACAACTATTTATTATAGGATATAGGTATACAGTGTGTCCGTAAAGTAACGCATAAAATCATTATTTCTGAAAATCCTCGGACACATCGATTTTGTTTCAAAAATGACATTTTGTGACATATCATCCAAATCTGTAAGGTCGTCGTTGTTCCGGATATGACGTCATCGGCAATTTTTTCAAATGACAACCCCCTCCTGTTATGACGCCGTTCTCCTTATTGTTTTGCCTTTTCTAACATTAAATGCATCTACATTATTTCTTAATGTATGTTCTAAACGCTGGAACATTTTGTAGCTAGGGGCATATCGTTCTGGATATCGTTGCCGATAAATATTGCAGGCCAGCCTAGAATTTTTTCTGGCTTCCCCATAAACAAATAACATGTCCACTTTTTCTTCATGACTAGCCATTGCACTTAAAACATTTTTGGGTTAATCACTGATAATTTCGAACTTGACAGTTTAAGTTAAAAACAAAATGTCATGGCCTGTGTGATTAATATTTAAATCCTTTAATTCCCCCGTGAGGGTGTATTAGTTTGTTGATTTGCAAAAATATCCTGAACGATATACTTTATTATTTAACATTAGATAAGACAAAATAATGCGGACGCCGAGAAGTGACGAAAATGTGGCAATGGGGTTAAATTATGCAACGGAGGATTTAATATTCAATGACCCAAAAAATTTTAAACCAAATTAAGTGTCACAATCTTTAGCTACATTATACCTATACAACAACTCTAGCCCATTAATAGTGGAGAAAAAAGTTAGGGACGCTTGTATTAAAAAATGCAACGCAACATTTTAAGAAACGCCTAGAGATGTGCTTAGCGAATGATGGCGGTCACGTTGAAAATTTGTTGTAAATATGTTACTTATTTAATTAGTTAACTAGTTATATATTATGTCTATATATGTATATGTATATGGATATATATCCTATAATAAATAGTTGTTAGTATATTATATTGTTTGCTTTACGCCAATATATGGAAAACAAATTACAGTCGCTCGTGCTCGTCGCCCACTTCGTGGGAGAGTCAAGTCAATTAATTTCTTTAACTTTCTGTATATTGTTGCCTGTAAATTGTAAACGAAAAAAACCCAACAAAACGTTCAAGACAAAAGTTACTTAGGAAGAATAGGGCTACCTAAATATCAAATAAAAAGGTATGTTCGTTACAAAAAAAATATACCGGGCGTCGCGACGCCGAGCGTCGTTTGTCAAAAATTTTAAATTTAGTTGCGATCTAATATTTATTTGAGCCCCTTTAACGCCACGGATGCAGATTTTTTTCGCTTTTCGTTTGCCCATAATTGGCCTGGGACGCCGAGTTTGAATGACCCTGTACATATAAATCCTAACTACATACTGCACTTTTTTGTAGAACTTGAATTTTTCAATTTTGTCTTCATTTATTGACCTTAGCAACTACTATTGTAAAAGCATGATATCTATTGAATTTTAACTCGTCAACTCATATATTTCGTCACCATACCAGAATTGATTTAAATATAGCATAAATTGTTAAACAATTATGAGTTTAATCGAGATTGAATAAACACACATGTATTTAGTATAAACACTGAGAAAGGCCTAGAGAAATACGTTTTTCGGCTAAAAAAATATTTTATACCCCGTTTTAAAATCCTGGTATGTTAAAAAAGTTATTTATTTTTTTATTTTCTGCATTTTATTTTCGTCCTGTGTGTTAAATTTTGCAATCGATTTTAAACACCTTGATGAGATTATAGATCTTTTTTCACAGTTATTGCGAAAGATATTTTTTCGAGCGGAATAGCGTGTTAATAGTGCATTGGGAAGTTAGGTAGTTTAAAATATATTGCAACATTTGTACCGAACAAACTGACAGGAAAGCGAGTTAATAAAACATGTTAAAATTAACGTTTACGCGGACGTCTGAGAAATTGAGTGCGACATTCACGTAAACGTTAACGTGTGTCATACGGTTTCAAAGTCTCACATCATGCCACTAGACCTAGCCACATTTAAATTTTTGTTTAGGATATATTTATTGTGGTAATAGATATTTAAAGATCAATGTGTTAAGATTAAACGTACGCCACACATACGTGGTGATTCAATATTTTGACGCATAAAAAGGCTTATTTCGATCTGTAGTGAACAACACGCATAATTTTAAACTTTTGGCTAATACAAATTTTAATCCAAGTAGGTACTAACATTTTAAGAACAAAATTATTTTAAAATATTTATCACAATGACTGTACATAGAATTTGAATTCAAAGCATTTGTCTGAAGCCATCCCGATGTACTTATTTATTTATAAGGTATATGTATATAGAGACTAATCCAATTTAAACGTTGTGTTAACCAAAAGTTTAAAATTATGCCTGTTGTTCACAGCAGATCGAAAAAAGGCGCTACGTATGGACCTGGCTCTACATTGACTCTGAAATTTTATCCTTTAGTCCTATATTAAAATTGGTACTGCGAAGAAGTTAGGTATTGGGTTATCATCAGTATAGCTACCACAATATTGGTTTAGCATAGCTAAGAGAGTAGTATTTCAGCAAAAATACCACACTCGTGGTATTTTATCTGAAATCGTCACCTGATTGGTTAGTATTTAAAAAATCGTGTCATTTTATTGGTTCATATTAGCAGGCGTTGAATTCTTACATAAATGTTGTTAGGGAAATACCTACTAGCCAATTTTGAATAAAACAAAAACTAGTATTTTGACAGAAGAAAATGCGAGTTTTCATTTTATTCAAAAGTTACTCTTATTTTCCTAATAACATTTATGTGGAAATAAAATCTACACACATTCGGGAAAATTTTGAATTAGGTAAATTCTTAAAAACCCTGTTTTGACAATTAACTTAAAGACATATTATAGGCACGTAGCTCCGTAAACGTACACGCCAGCCCGTGTTCAGATGTCAAATTGTACGTCGACGTGTACGTATTAGGCTACACAACTCTTTTATAATCAGTGGCGTAACTACCGGGAGGAAGAGGGGGCAATGGCCTCCGAGCCCCCAACTCTTAGGGGCCCCTTTGGAATAAGAAGGTAATAAAATTTTTAACACGTCAACACCCTCACACCAGTCACAAGAAATCGCGGGGGCCCACCGTCCACTGAGAAATAGCGGATCGCATCCTCTGTCGCCATCTACATCACAATGGCTGAACTGTTTAGAAAGCCGGTAGGTACAGTGCAGGGCGTAGCTATCAGAATTACCGACCAAGCAAAAAAAACTTAAAACAGATAGGTTTAGAGGCATTCGCAAATCAAAGGGCGCAACGAAAAAATTTTTAATTCAAAAAATAATTTCAAAAATATGTACAACCTACCTAGGTATATTATTAGTGCCTTGTTACTTCCATATTTAAATTAGTGTTACAATTTACCCGAGTTAAGTTTGTTTTTATTTTATTGATTGTTTCGTTGCAGAATTACAGTTTATTCTATTCTATTTTAATTTTTTAATGTTTATGTTCCATTTTTTTTATTATACCTAAGAAGGAGCCCCAAAAAAATCCTGCCTCCGGGCCCATATTTTGAAGTTACGCCGCTGACTTATAATGTCACATTTCAATTAAGCCCATCCCAGTAAAAGGCCAGAACACGTAGCTAACAGCCCCTCCCCCCCCGAAAAAAAGGTCGCACTCGCTCTCCTTGATAAAAGAAACCGCGAGCCGGTCTGGGCCACAACTAGATCAAAGGCAATACGCCATTTGTTTGGGGGCGCGTCTGACCGCCCCCCGGGGAAATTATTTTGCCGGCTTTTTACTTAAGATTGGCCTGCATATTTTTCCGTTTTTTTTTGTCGGCGACTATTTGCATTTTTTCCCTCTTCACACGCACGCTGAACCGAGTTGGGGGCAGAGCCTGCTTGTGATGTGAGGCAAGTGCATGAGGTCTTCTATGTAAATGATTCATTTATTCTAAGTAATATTATTGATAATCAATATAACAAGTTAGATTCAAAATGAAAATTTGAAAATGTATGGATGCTGAAGGAGAGGATATCATTTTTTCTCACAATCGTGCTTATACCAAATGGAATAAATTCAATATCTCCTTACAGGGTGATGCTAGAAATTTGATTATTTGATAGATCGAGGCGTATAACATAAAAATATAGTGGTGTATACAGGGTGCTCCATAAGTGTGATATTATATGCAACTTTGTTTTTTTAAATGGCACACGCTGTATTTTGCTTGATTTGTATATTACCCTAAGGATTCTACACATCTTTTATACACCCATATCTATGCCCAAACCCAACCGTTTTAGAAATAATCCATAATTTCATTTAAATATCGATTAGGTCGGTCACACCTCTGATGTTGACAAATGTTAGAAGAAACTTTTATTTAAGAACATCTCATACGTTGATATTGATTTATTTTGTATTAATTTTTTTAATATCAGGAACTGTGAATTTTCTAATAAAGTTTAAAAACATAATTATAATGTTTGAGATATCACAACCCCATACTACATCAAATTTAAACATTATCGATCATTCGAAATTTATCAAATTGTAAATTTTGTTGTTATCACCCTGTATAATGTAGCACGATTTCGTTAGCAGAAAAATAACAGGTATCTACTATTTATTTGCAAACGATACTGCTTTCGTCGCTAACATTAAAAGAATAATACCCTCACGAATTGTAACTCGCACTTGACGATATTTATAATAATAATTCTCACCCTCACAATACTCCAAACTAGGAGTACCCCAGAAGCAACCACATGCTTGTGCGGGGGAGGGGGGCAATTACTCTTATTTTGTCTTCGTTGCCATTTGCGGCTAGGGCCGACTTTTTTCCCGATAGAACTAGGATAGCATTAGCTCAAGTACTACGGAAAACCCTAGAAAACCGTAGTAATCCCAGTGAGTGCAGGACAATTAGTAAATCACACGGATAAAGCTATTTAGGAGCAATACCGTGAAGACACATTTGCATGCGTCTGCCTCGACATCGGTTCGAACCAAGGTCGATCGAAGGCAGAAAAACATGCAGTCTAAAAAGTCAGCACTGGTACGAGCGACGCCACCGCGGCCGGGAAATGATGGATTATTTCTAAAACGGTTGGGTTTAGGCATAGATATGGGTGTATAAAAGATGTGTAGAATCCTTAGGGTAATATAAAAATCAATCAAAATACAGCGTGTGCCATTTAAAAAAACAAAGTTGCATATAATATCACACTTATGGAGCACCCATTATACACCACTATATTTTTATATTATGCGCTTCGATCTATCAAATACTTTTGTATTTTAAATTTTTTTCTAGCATCACCCTGTAAGGAGATGCTGGAAAAAAATTATCAAATATCTCCCTGTAAGGAGATATTGAATTTATTCCATTTGGCTGTTCCATACTGTATACATACACTGTGTTCATTTGAAAACAGTCCACGCTTAATATTTTTAAAACTACGAAAAAAATCAGAAATAGCCGGGACCCGTCAACGTTTGTTTTATTTCCCCATGTCAATGCTGTTGAAAATCTAGGGTAAAAATTAATTTAATTTAAACTATGAAAAAACCGTTTTTTACCCGTAACTTCTCCAAACATCATCGGATTTTAAAAAATAAAAATGAGTTGTATTCTCAATAACATCAGCTTTAAAGTGATGTATCACAAAGGGGGTATTCCCATATGAAATTTTAAAGTTAGGGGTGGTGGGGGTTACAGGGGTGAATTTGTCAACATGACCTGTACGTCAAAGAAGTTCCCCCTCCGAACAATAATTAACGGGTCCCGGCGATTTCTGATTTTTTTCGTAGTTTTAAAAATATTAAGGGTGGACTGTTTTCAAATGAACACAGCGTATAGAGGATATTTCATAATTAAATCCTGATTTTACATTGTGATAATAATTCTTGGAATATTTTAAGTAATTTTTCATATGAACATATGTCCGCTTTCGCTTTATTTTTGAGATTCAGGGTGTTGAAATTTAATAAAAAAACAGCTTTTTCCCAATATCTATAAAAGGGCTTTGAATATATTATATTTTTTTAATTTATAAAACAACGAAATGTGTTTTTAGCATGCTAGATGTTTCTAACCTACTAGATAATTAAATAATAAATAAATAATAAATTCGCCTAGGGACAAGTAAATGACTGCATTTTGTTTTTTAAATCGGTAACCGTCCTCCGGACGAAATAAAGTCAAAAGACCAATTTTATCCTGCTTCTTGAAAAAAGGAGTCTACGTTTACGTCGTAAACTCCTTTTTTCAAGCAGCAGAATTTTTTATGAAAAATATCTTGTTAATCAATAAAATTTTGATTAAACATTATACAGGATGTTTCTAAATTACGGTGCCAACGTAATATGCCAGGAAGAAAATTTTAAGCAAAATGTTTCCTAAAAACATGGGTCTGAAAATACATAATAAAAAAGTTACAGGGTGATAATAATAATAGCAAACACACAATACCCCAAGGTAGGAGTACCCCAGAAGCAACTGCGACTGCTTGTGCGGGATAAAGGTACAGTTTGAAAAACATATTTTGCGCTATAACTTCTACAGAATTTATTGTTCCATAACGATAATATCAACTGTTTGCGTTGAAATGTGGCCCAAAACACGTACCTACCTGTTAACTCCAAAATTCGAAAAATAAATTATTCAGCTACCGCTTTCAAAAATTACAGAATAATTGTACCTAAAATTTAAACTGACAAAAAATTCCCTATGAATGATGTAACAAAATTGTTTCGCTTTCAAAATGGAACGGATTGAACTCGACAAAATTTTGACACCGTATTTCAAGAAAACCAATCATGAATTATATAAAATACGAAGAAGACACCTCGCCGACTCAGCAGCTTTACCGATGTTATAAATTCTTTGTAGACACCTCTTGGAGTCAGTCTGTATTGTTCGTTCGCAATTGTTGTAACCCAAAAGAAATAAAAAAATTTAAAAAGGAATCCTCTGCGTCCGATAAGTTATTTCATGTTTTACCCAATGCCCATTTTGCATTTTTTAACATAACGTTTAAATGCGGTAGGTGAAAATTTTAATCTCGAATTTTGGAAATAACAGGTGTTTCGGGGCACTTGTTGCCCATTTCAACGAAAATGAGTTATTTTATCGTTATGAAACAAGTAGTCACTTTTATTGCAAAATGAAAAGATGCTCTAAAATGAAGAATCAAAAAGATAACCTTAAAAAACATTTTTACACGATATTACTGCCCTTAAGAGACTAAAGGAGTGCACCAAGTTTCATTTAAACTGCATAACGTCTGTTCGTCTGCAGAAGGTATTACGAAAAATATGTCTTTCAAACTGTAGATACGTTTTTCACCCTGTAACTTTATATGTTTGCATCATAAGGGAAAACTATTTAAACATTTATTTGGCAGCAGTATAAGCTTGTAAATAAAAAATGAGACATGCAAAAGTGGTCACGTGACTTGCCGCTACTGTTAAATTTGGCATTTAACAAAAAACAACAATAACAAAAATTATTTTCCGAAATATAAAAAACACTTGCAATCCTTTATGCGTGCCAATTTTCAATTCATTATTGTCAATTTTTTTTAAATTATTTTCTTTATTTTTTCTTCAGATGCTACCTGAAAAAGGTCCTTTAGTTTAAGACTCAATGTACAGCACGTACGTGGTGATTCAACATTTTGACCCATAAAATATGGCTTTGTTCGATCTGTAGCGAGCAACACGCATAATTTTAAACTTTTGGGGCAAGGGCAGTTATTAGGCTTATTGCGCAAATGCTAATAACGGATAGAGATAAAGGTTTTACCTGTAACTCCCTGTAATCTGCCCTAGAAGCTCTATATAGGGTTTAGTCTGCGTACCTACATCCGACTTTCAGCTGTGTTTGCAACTTTACCAAAACACAAGGCGACGGAACCAAAACTCGCGCGATCCATCTTGATTGATGGATGGCGAGAAAAACGGAGGTAAACCTTTGATTTGTAGTCGGCAAACTGCGAATTGGCAGCCGTCCACGATATCTCGCTGCAGGGCCTTATCTGGAACCGGCTCGCCGAACTGGGCCTCCCGCATCGGCGTTACGTAAGCAATTTTATCTCTTATCATCCGGTTCTTCCATCCCTTTTATTCAATTTGCCGGGGCCTTATCGCGATGCTGTTCCAACCGGGCGGCAAATCGGGGACCGTCAGACGGAGGTCTGACGGTCATTACCTAGACCTTTGTTTAGTGAAATGAGTCGCCCCCAAATTCTTATTAGCGACAAATTTTGAAAATTCATTTCTGAAAGTCATGGCCATGAATATCATGGCTAATAAAATTGTTTCAGATCTATAAGGACAAAATAAACGCACCGCTTTAATTAATGTAAATTCACAATAAAAACACAAAATACAACTAAGCTACATTGAAATGATAATGAACACCTACAAATTAGTCAAACATGACCTTAACATGACCTTAATTTGCGTTAATGTTTCATTAACTAGTTTTTGCTGAAAATGCATAAATAAGCTAGCATAACTCCAAATTAAAAGAAGAAGAAAAATCAGCAAAAACACCGTGTAGGCCCTCCTCTCCTTATCACTGCATTCATGCGTCGAGGCATTCTTGACATCAAATGTTCAACAAAAGTTTGCGGAATATTCTCCCATTCTTCAATAGCGACCTCTAAGAGTTGGTTGTGATTAGCAACAAGGGTCTACGATTTCGAATGTTTTTTTGATATAGTCTCGTAGATGCTCTATAGGATTCATGTCAGGACTATTACGTGGCCACTGTAATAAAAGGATATTAACATCATTTAGGTAGCCAACAACCTTTCTAGCCACATGGGGACGAGCGTTGTCCTACATGAATAAAAAATTAGGTCCAACGAACGGAGCAAACGGCATTACTTACATGTTCGACAATAATGTAGTCTAAGTAATATTGGACATTCATGGACCTCGTACGTATAGGGAATAGGGACCAACTCCGTACGAGCATCAAAGCAAATTCCCCCCAAAACATTTTGGAGCCACCACCAAAAGGTACCTACCTACTTTAGCAGCTGGCAAACCTTTCTTCTCGCCTTCACCAGACACGCTCACGTCCATCTGGAGCTTTAAGGCTAACTTTAGTTTCACCGGAGAACAGAACTTGTTTCCAATCATTGATGGTCCAATTCTAATGTAGTCTTTCAAAATTCAACCTCTGAACTTTGTGTTCTCTGGTAAGCAATGTTTTTTTGGCCGGTCTTCTGTTGCTCAATCCTGCTTCATGTAAACATCTAACCGTGCGAGGCGATATAGCGATATTTCGAACATCTACTAATTCATTTTTTAGCAGATTGCTGGTGACTCTCCTATCTCTGAGAGCGCGTTGTCTCAAAAAAAAACAATCATCAATTTGATTAACGCAACGTTTTCGCCCTTGCCCTGGTCTTTGATTGTACGAGCCCGTCTCATTATGTCGTCTCACATAATGATATACTAAATAATACCAAACCTGCCACATATCGCATTGAATATCCTTCATCCAGGAGAGTCGATGCTAATACTGCATCCTCAATTGATAAATTCATTTTGCGGTTCATTATCCTTACTTGACTTATACTCGCAAATGAACTTCCCAATATGCATGTGATAAAAAAAGTCACAATCAGAAGCTTGCCTTTCACAGACACTTTGCTTTAATCAGCACTTTTTAAGAAAATTTTAACACGGTTTTAGTCTAAAACGAGGTTTAATACGAATTTGTATATTATATATTTCTTATCTATGGTACGAATTGCTGTCAAAATAAGGTTATGTGATACTATAGTTAGCTTAAATACTGTCACTGTCAAACAAGGTCCATGAACTACTTGATGAGGAAAAAATATAAAATTATAAAAAATATAGAGAAAAATATGAGTGGTGCTTTAATTTTCTCCAGGAGTTTATATTTAATATAGAATTTCATGTGTAAACAAACACGTTAAGTTTTTTACTGTTATTATTAGTACGTTAGTAAGCAGGCACATTGTTTCCTCAGCAACGTTTGTCAAGTGTTAGGAAATGGTTTCATTGTGTAACAGATAGCGATACGAGTGAGACTATCATTAGAGCAATAAAAAGTTACGATACATGCAATTATTTGATTGAAAATCCCTAGGTATGTACAAATAAGTATCAATAGCCATGCAAAATTAACAAATTTAGTTCAAAAGTTTCCTGTAAAATCACCGACCTATCTCGTCATAAGAGATCTAATAAGTAAGTTTGATATAAGCCTGATTGGTGCAGTGGGGTAAAGCGGCAAGTTTTTTTCACAATAATGAATTGTTAATTTTTCTAAAAGGTGAATTGACTTTTAATCAGAGTTATTAATATTACGAGTATGTATTATTTTTTCTCTCATTTATTTCTGACCTAAAAGGCCAAAAATTCCACTTGCTTGTACACATGCCTATATCGGGCCTACATGTACGTACTTATATTTTTCGATAAAATCAAGACCGCCTGCCAGGAGTTACAAGCTGTCTCCGCAGACATCAAGCATATTGTCTACTGTGTAATTATCTAAAGCCACTCCCATTCCCCGTCTTTGTTATTGTCATCCTTGTATCTTCCCTTTCGGCGTTTGATGCGTGCTAGTAGAGAAAAATTACCAAACCTATTTATTATGTGGTGCCAGCTGTGTACGTTGCGAATTTCCAAAAATAATATATTACTAATTTATAAAAAAAACATTCCTCCTTTCTAACAGATTTCAAGTTCTCTCAAATGCTGATAACCAGAACTATTTGAAAATGACACATTAAAATTATATGCACCGTATAAAAACAATACAACCTTTTAAAAATCTTCAAAAGTGTTAAAATTAGAAGAAAATTTTCAAAGTCTATACTAAAGTTAAAGTTAAAATGCCTGAACAATAATTATGTATGTGAATAAATGTTGGTAATTAGATTAATACATTTTAAGTCAGCATAATCAGGAACTATCCGTTTCTTGGGCGCGTTCCTGGCTTGCTTCCGGCGGCTTGATTTGCGGTTGACGTTTGAATGTCCTTATGTTATTATGTTTATTAAGCCTGGTATTACTACAAGTACCTTTTGGGGTGTTAATGTCTGAAGTTTGAGCAGGTCTAATATTGGAGTTGGCTTTTCCTAGTTTCTTTTGTTATTGGCGTCGGTGGTGCGCTGTTTGGACGCTGTTCCTTTATATGTTAATTCAGATCAAGTTCTTCAAGCTCGACAACAACATATTGAAATGGCGGTTTCACGAAACCCAATATTCGTATAATTTGTGCGGTGCCCTTTATGAAACCAATCAGAACAATGGGCTAGTCTGCATGAAGGCGGATAATAGAAGTTTAGTGCAACAGTCTACTCCATACTTTCTGCAGCTTATTATTAAACTTCAAAAGGCCACTTTCACAAGCACCAAAAGGAAAATATATTTTCAAATTAACAAAAGATGTATACGGAAATACTGTGGGATTTAAGTGCTTATATTATTTATTTATAAAAGGTATTAATGGGTACCTAGGTTTCTACACTCCAGGCCTTGGTATGTAACAACAGGGACACTTGAAGCAAGCAGTTTTATTCTTAGAATCTAGTCTCATCCAGCGATAGCAGGTAATCATACTTTAATCTGTCATGCTGGCATACTGTCACTGTCAGCCCACAAATCACTACCCGATTAGGTACCCTGAAGTTGCCGCACGCGGTTTTGAGACAGACCCATGGATATATTATGATGTCGGTAAAGAAGATTACTACTACCTTAAATATCTAAATTTCTAAGATTGTGGATATTTATCTTGGACAAGGGGCTTTTAGGGAACTAGATGACTGTAGTTAACCATTGCAAACATCAAATTAATTTTTTAAATTTAATCGTACTAGCCCCTAGCCCATTCTTGAACTTGTACTAAATAATTTTACCCCAGTATATCTTTATCAAGTGAAATAAACCATCCCGGAAATGTGTGTTCGGTTTGATGATAACACAGTACCTATGATGGCGATGTTTCAAATTAATTTACTTTTTTAATCTGTTCATTTATTATCGCCAAATTTACAAGCGCTGGCAGACGTGTGCGAGTGACATGAATGTCTCGCGAACTAATATTATGTAGGCACGGTGGGAGCGCGGCTCCCGCACAGTGAACGGGGGAGGGGGGGGCGGGAATGCGAAATTGGCGGTGTAGGTAGCTGACACGCATCAAACGCATCGCCCGCCGAAAGGGAAGATACAATGATGGCAATGATAAGGATCAAAGTGGCTCGGCGCACACAGGGACGAGGGCGGCTTAAGATAATTACACAGTCTGTTTGATGTCTGCGGGGGCCGAGGCCGACATCGGCGCCACCGTCGCGCACTGCGGGCCGCCGTGTATATCCGATTGATTCTGACTCTTACCTCAATTTGGCAGATTAGTGCGGTTAATTAGGAATTAGAGAAGATTGCGCTGCCCCGTATAGTCTAGGCAGAAGCTCTGGTGTCGAGTGATAAAACCAGAGACTCTTTAAAATAAGGGGACCCAGCATGCCACAGTCTATCACATAGGAAAAGTGAAGCCTTGGGGGGAAGTTTGTTTTCTGTCGACTCCAAGGAGACCACAAGGGGGCTGGTACAAGGTTATGTTATATGTCAGTGTCCAACTGCCATCAGGTTTTATGTGACATGCTGTGGTGCCCCTGCCGGAACTGCAGGAGAAAAACTTCAAAATCTTAGAATCTTTTCGGGAGCCCCAAGAAAAAGTCTCCTGAAATCGGGGAGATGCCGCCAAAGGAGGGAAGTCATAAATATATGTCACGGTGTATATACAAATCTGATTGAATTACGATTGTTATGCTAATAAATATGTCGAAAATGTATATACGAATGCGACTGATTTACGATTATTGGGCCATAAATCAGAGTGATTTACGGAAGGCCAAACCAGGATTCTCACGGTCCAGGGATCAAGAAGGAGAAGGATCCAGGTATTTAAGCAGGCAGAGCACGACGGGCAAAACAGTTCTCGTTGAAGAGTTCCAGTTGAACAGTGCCAGTACAGTTCGAGTAGTAATCCGACGAGAAGCAGTTGCCGCTAAAAGTTCTGCCCGAAAGAAGAGGGCAGGCGGCAGCCCCTGCGGTTAGCCAGCCGCAGGCCATCACCCAGTTTAGAATGAAGAAAGCCAAGAAAGAAATACTCTCCTAAGCACCCATAAGTAAGTTGGACTGGCCAAAAAGTAAGATATTTGTGTTTTTGATTCCTTTGTGTCTGAATTGCCTTTTTATTTTGAATTTTGAAATTATGTTGAAACTTTTAGACAAATTGAATTTATTGTGCATTTTTAATTAATTAGAAATAATTTCATAACTTTTGTGAACCGTAATATGATTTTTGGGAATTTATTTTGAACCATATTATTTTACTGTAAATGTCAGAGTTTTAGTTCCTTCAAACAGAAATAATCTTGTAACTTTTATTGGGGAATTTGAAAGGGATTTGGGAAACTACTTAGAGTCAATTATTTTGGGGTTGAAATCAGAATTTTGTTTTTTAAATTGAACTATTTTATGTCAGAAATTTCGAGTAATTTGAATTACATTCTTATACAAACTTGTACTGGAAATTAAGCAAAGCTTTACAGAGTCAAGTAATTTTATTCTATTTGGAGAATCTCTTGCAATTTTTGTATTTAATCTGAAGGTTTGTCATTTTATGCCATAGTTTTGTATTTGTGCCATTTTGTCATATTGTTTTGTGTCTTATTTTAAATTCTATTGTTTATCAGTGTATCTTTTGAAACGTTTGGACTTTGTTACTTAGAAGAGGGTCATATTTCAGATATCTTGAGAGTAGCATTGTGCGAATTTATAGATTTTTTTGTTTTATTCAGTAATAATTATTGCACAGGTCTTAAACTTCCTCTTAAACTGTATTTTGTTAGTTCGATGCACTGTTCGGTATTTATTTTAATACACATGTTAAACTATCCCAGTGTTTCCGTCATACACCCTCAGGCCCACACTAAAAGTAAGTAACTGTGACTCACCCTGTACATTACCGCTCGCCAATTAACATCTAACAGGGTAGAGCATCACAATGCCAGTGCCATAGATTTTAAAGGACGCAAAATATTTCCCATCATAATTCTCAATTTTTAAGTTTTCTAACTTCCAGATACTCAGATGTGTCAATTAAAGGTAATGCGGCCGCCTGTAGTAGGTAGTACCAATAATTGCAACTAGTTTATCACCTTTAGTAATCCTACAATTCCCATTAGATGGGCATTGCGTATAAGTAGGTAAATTGTATTTCGTAAATTTTAAATTATTCAATTCTTTTTTCAAATAGATTTTATCTACCACTACAAGTTTATTTTGAGTTTGTGAGGTACCTTGGGAGAGAAATAAAATTACAAAAAGTTTATAACGAACACCGAGATAAACTACGTGATTAGAACGACTAGACCTGATCTTATTAGTCCATCCCGAAATCTGTGAAAGTTCTTTGGGTAGATACATTCAACAAGGGAAGAAAGTTTAAGTATACAGCATTGAGGAACCTGGTAAGAAGTTGCAATAGCGACAAATTCTTAAATAAGCAAAATCGGCACTGACTTTCCATACTTATTACTTAAATTCATGGAAATAATTGCTGGAAATAAATTTCAACTATAAAATAAATTTGTCTCGTTTGACAGTTGCCATATTCCGCACTTGTAGACAGAACATTGTCAAGTCTAATTTTCAGAAATCATGGAAACCATTATTAATTTTTATCTACTAACAATCAAAGTAGGTATCTGTTAGATTCATAGATTCTCGAATAAAATGGCATACTTGACATCACTGATACCATAAGAATGAGGAAAGAATAGGCCTCACTTTGGAAAGTATAATGCTGGGTCTCCATACTTTAAAGAGTCCCTGGATAAAACTAAGTTGTCGTTTTTGTTTTGTTTTATTACACCAGAACTCAGAGTGAGAGTATAGTAGACCGGGACATAGTGACAGATTTTTGGACGTGATTTTACTCAGTATACCTTTCAAAGGGCATTATGTTATATTCGTATATTCTCACAATAATAAAGTATGAATGAGAGAGTTATCCTGCAGGTTCTTCATATGAAAAACTGAGTTTTCATTTCATTAGAAAAATATGCGTCTTGATATGATTTTAGTTTGGCTGCCATGTGTTTTATAATTAAGTTCAAAATAGGAAATTCCTCGGAAAACCAAAGGCATACCGTTAGAGTGGACCCAAAGGGCTATTATGGTCACGTGAACTTGTATTTTAATAATTAATTTTTCTACGTTTCTGAACAGGCTGCCAATGCGAATTATGCAAGTTCTTGTTATGAAACTGCGGAAAAAAGGATGGCATACCGTTTGCGTATGTCATAATGCCCTTTGAAAGGCATACTGAGTAAAATCACGTCCAAAAATCTGTCACTATCTTCCGGTCTATAGGTAGGTAATGATGAGGCAGCGGCGAGGCCAAAAATGTCATCTATGCAACGTTGCCTCTTTTAGCAATGCAGAAAATAACTACCCAAGTAACATTTTAAATTCCATTTGGCCTTAGGTCTTATAAGAATTTTATTGCGACGTACAAAAGTCAAACAACTTTAAAAGAGCTGGAATAAATGCAAACTCTTCTTGAGGCCAGGCTATAAATCAAAAAGTCTTTTGGTCTTGAAGTGCATATGCCATATGCCAGTGTATAAATGCTCTATTATTGGGACCAAAGATGATATATTAAACTTACAACACAAACCTTTGTCGCTAACATTTTCATGTTTACTAATATAAATCTTTGTTATATTGCCACTCATCCTACACAGAATTCATTGGAACATTTAAAAACATATTAGAATGGAGAAGAATAGAACGGTTAGCTACCTTACGTTACGATTTTGATTACATTACATAATAATACGATATTTAAATAAAAATAAGTAAATGAGATTCATTGTTCCAATTTCTTGTGAATTATACATGGATTCCACCTCAGAATCCTTACTCCCCGAGTTGAAAATAATTACTCCTGGACAGCCTTTTGTATCCTAATCCCGAGATGCTCTCAGTTGGTCTTTTAAAAATATATTTTGCCTACGCCATTGATGAGCTTTTTCGATGCTAACCAGCTTCTGCACGATCACAGGGAAAGTTTGTTTTTATTTTCGTAAGTATTGTAGGTATATGCTGGTTGATTACAATGCCATAAGAAAGGAGTGTGAGGAGTCTGAGGGTTTTATAGTGTCATAGTGGTAGGTACATTATACATCGACCTCCCACCTTGTTTGTGTTTGGGAGGTCTTTTGCTTAATTGTTTTTACAACGATACCCAACTTTTAAGTTCAAATGCATGTTAAAAGTAAAAAAACTAAGGACATTAGTTTATTATTTTTTATTATTATTGGTGTGACGGTGTGACGCACACCCCGTATATGATGTTAGTTGCCGACTTGTTTTTGCGATTTTC
This sequence comes from Pseudeuparius sepicola, assembly GCA_963920635.1. Lineage (NCBI taxonomy): Eukaryota > Metazoa > Arthropoda > Insecta > Coleoptera > Anthribidae > Pseudeuparius > Pseudeuparius sepicola. The sequence goes on along the minus strand of OY987300.1, from coordinate 63,371,938 downwards.
TAAAAAAAAATCCCTAGTTTTTATTGGGTCCGTTTCGCTTTCGTATGGCCACCCAGTATATGTGCTTTTAAAACGGAGAAAATTTCCTTGTATACTGTTGTCAAGAAGGAAGATTAAGCAGTGTTCAAGTCATTTTTGTTTTAGAAAGACAGTCCAATTCCAGGTAGCTTTTATTTGTTTTAAGATACACAACAAGTAAGTAGGTATATAAAATAATTGATCCAAAGTCTCCTTAAAAAGTTAAAGCTTATCAAATGTAAATGTATAAAAATCAAGTTCACCTACTCACGGATATTTTCATTTTTGCTAGTTTACTACGTGGAGACTCCACGTAGTAAACTGGAGTCGGTATAAATGGATTAAGTACCCCTGGTAGGTATTACTTTTGTCAAAATGTATTACTTTTTAGGTTTTTTTGCGAATAATATTTTTGTACAGGCCAAGGTATTTAGAAAATGTTCTGTATCTAGTAAAATTTTGATATTTCGTTTCATTTGTGTACAAAAAAAATTAAATTTTTTGTAGTTTTCACAGTAGGTTTATGTCATTTATTATTTCATCACATAAGCGTATGTCAGTTTATCAGTTTGGCTATTTGCTTCTAGAAAATCTAGGATAACTTGAGTTTTGCCTTTAAATAGAAACTTTTTAAGACAGAATTCAAGACCCTCCATAAAATCTGATAAAAATTACGCAGCTTCATTTTTAGAGCAATTTTCGGAACACCCTGTATGTTGGAAACCGAAACTTTAAGAAGGTAAATTTATTAGAAAAAAATACACTTACTTTCATTTGGACCGAAGAATATAGTTTTCTACTTTAGAACTGATGGAGATGGAGCAAATGTATACCTACATAAATCAAAAACAAGCCATAAATCCATGACAGATATGAAAATAAATCAAGAATAAGTTTTTATTTTCAATCGAATGTGTGTCCAAGTATGTATTCCCCGTCGTCTAAACTCTTGATGATTTTTTTTACTATAATCAGATTTACCTAACTCTATACAGAACGTTCACACAGATGATATTGAATTGTGCAGACCAATTTATTATCGATATCCGCGATATAGGCACAAAATATCTCGTTAAAAGTAATGGTCCAGCATTTTATCAAAAAGAAAATGTCTTTTACGGACAATTTCCCGAAGCTCCACTTTCCTGAATTGACGATACTATACCTCCTTGGCCCATATACGTCAAGATTAAGTCTACATGATGAAGAACGCGCAATTATGGTGGCAGCGAGGGCAAACATTTAGCAACAATAAACAGTCGTTCCGACAGATTTATGTTCGCAGTATCTCTGAAAAACACGCTTGGGCCCTCTCTTCTATTTATTTATATTTGATGATAAGATAAAAGGGTAATAAAAGAAAACATTATATCCGAAGAAACTTGGCGCCTCTCTGCCACTAGATGTGCAAGGACGTAAAAACTTTAGTATGAATTGTTTTTCCAAGTTTCCACATTAAACTTAAGATAGTTATGACACTCATAAGAAAATATAAATTAAATATACATAAGCTTAAAAATATCTTCTAACTTGCTAATAATGTATATATGTGCAGGGTGAACCAAAAGTAACACCTCCCCCCCTTATTTCATTATATTTTCATATTTTTGACTAAAAAAATATATATTCCCAAGTAACATTTTCTATTTTCAATATCTGCCTTTAGAAAAACAAATGAACATTAAATAAAAAAAATGTGGTGGTTAGGAGTGTTTTTATTATAATAACACCCTGTATATTTTTCCTCTTTTGAAAGTTTTTGAAATCTACGTATATGCGAGTATTGTTGTCCCCATAAATCGGTATATTTCTTCTCTCGAGTAATGAGCAATCTTAAAACATTGCTATTTGAATTATTATACACGTAACAGTTTCTTAAGGTTGTTCTTCCATTGCTATTCATTTTTCCTAGCACTTTCTTGTGGTTCCTTTTCCAGGGCTATTCCTATTTTTGTTTGGTATAAAAAATTTCAAAATTATGTTTCTTGTATCTTGCAAACGGTTGGAGCAAACATATGAGATTTATATAGCGTTGTAATAGAAAAGCTTAGATTTCTAAAAGAACTATTCAGGGTGTTATTATATTAAAAACAAACATAACCACTGAATATAGATTTTGAAAATATAGGAAAAGTTACATATGAATATCTACATTTTTATAGTCAAAAATATCAAAAATATAAAGAAAAGGGTAGTGTTACTCTTGGATGGGTCACCCTGTACATACCTACCTCACCATCAAAGTTTTAAAGTACCTAAATTCATTTTCGAAATGTAGTGAAAGTATACAAATATTGGAGGCGTGGACACTCTAGCTGAACAGGGCTGCATTAATAACCACATCGGATGACTTTTGCATAAATATAATTACATACATTGCACTTATATTATTTAGAAACAACAAGGAATATAAGATAATTAAGTGAATATACATTAATTATTAGTAATAATTATAGATGGCAAATGAGGTCACTTTTAAAAATGACCGTCCAGACCTCGAGCATTTATGGTCATTTTTGAAAATAATGGCATTCGATTGCTTGTGCAAAGACCTTTAAAACAATGCCCTATACCTATATATGATTTTTGATTAAAAAAGTATAAGACAAACAAAAATTAAAAAAATAAAAAAATAAAATATGTAACATTTCTAATTACAGACAGATTTAGAAGACCCAACGCCTAGGTACATGTAGGATGTAGGTTATTTAGGTTAGCAATCAATAAAATATTCAAATATTGTCAAAATAAAATAAAATAAACTCGTGGTAGATATTTTGATATTATTTTGATCATTATTATAAAAAAAAAACAGGTGAGTAGTAGTACCTATCAAGGATAACCAAAGTTTATGCAAAAATACATATATTCAGATTCAAAACAAACAAAACAATATAAGTTTCTTCACTTCTGTCCTTGAAGTAATTACAGATTATTGAATTTTATTTGACCATTTCGCAAAGTAAACTAGGAAATACACGCAGTTCACAATATTCGAGGTTAGAAAAGGTTTTGTAGTTTTACAGATTAGAAATGGAGTAGAGATTCACGGCTTCACTTGATATTCAAGCCACTTGACTTGACTTGACTTGAAATCAAGTCAAGTTCAAGTAAAGTAGTAATTTTCCAATATCAAGTCAAGTCAAGTATTTATTTTTCAAGTACTTGAAAAATCAAGTTTTTTGAAGCTACTTGATTACTTGATTTTTTATCAATTTAAAATTTTATTATCAGTTAGGGCAGTTACAAGTAAATAATAATAATAAACCTTTGAATTGTACACTTTTTTAGGAAAGGACTAGGAAAGAACAAAAACTAGGAAAGAACAAAAATAAACTATTTCAAGTCCACTTTTTAATGTTTTCATTTTCCATCCACGACTTAAGGCACATTAGGCATCTAGTGGATTTGGCGCTTAACCGATTTCGCGTTTTTGTAACTGTCAAAGCAGCCCTGGAAAACTGTCTTTCAATAAGAGCTGAAGACGCTGGAGTTGACAAGAATAGAGATTCATGGCTTGACTTGATATTCAAGCTACTTGTCAAGTATTTAATTTGTCAAAAGCTTGATTTTCAAGTCAAGTCAAGTAATTTGTTAAAATATCAAGCTACTTGACTTGATGAAACCCTAAAATGGAGGGACATTTTTTTTTTATAAAAGACCATAAATGCCCAAAAATAACCAAAAATTCTTATTCATTCTCTAACTGACCACCATAAATTCTCATAAGTGAGCAAAAATTATAATTAATTCTTTAACTGTCTTTAACATTTTTTATATAAAGGATCATAAATGCTCCAAAATTGCCGGTCAGTGACCAAAAGTGGCCAGACACTTTTAAAAATGACCTACCTACTCATACTCATATGCTCAAAATGCTTCTGCTCACAAATGCTCCAGTTATCTATAGTAATAATTAAGAAACACAAAATCGTTTCGTTAGCGCCAACTAACCAATAGTTACATGTTCTGCACCTTAAAATTGCATTTACTTTAGTTTTTGGTTCCTTTTGAGACTTAAAGCCTCATTATGAAACATCCTGTTAACAAAATCATTAAAACAGATTTTAGCTAATCCTAAAATATTGAACATACGTCCACACTAATTTCCTGACTATTTACATAACACAAAATAAACGAATGATATAATAATTCGAATTATTAAGGTAAAAATCACAAAAAGGATGTAAGGTTAGTGAGTGTAAATGTATTTACAAGAAAAATTTCCACGCAGGTCGCTTTAGCAGCCTCCTTGGCGATGAACTGAAGCTGCAAATATGCTGTTGGTTCCTGCCTGGACTTCATTTGTTGCTTCCCAAATCATGCCTATCATTTTGATTTGGCTAATATTACACCGTACTGATGATTGTCAAATAGCATGAAACACGTATATGCGGTAACTATATTTTTTGTTGTTGTTTTGAGTGATGGCCCATTATCTGTTTTTCTTATAAAAAAATCACACAGTTGTATTCTGGAAATACGAAACTGTTCCCTCGGCCAACTCTTAGTCCTATTTGCTATTTGCTCCAAGACCCGTTAAAGTCGAACCAGGTCCCTTTGTTCCCGCTGAGCTTATAAACAATTGAGGAGATAAGCATTCGTAAATTTGGGTCGGTTGCCTGTTTATAGCTGCGCGCCACGGACGAAATTACATAATATATTACACGAGACAACTGTAGAGCTATCAAGTATACGGAGCAGTGACATTTATTGTGTGTAGTTCGATCGGCGTCTATATATATGTGCCGGTTGGTAAAACAATGCACTGATATATTATTCAAGGAGAGCTATTATTGAGACAATACTCTGCTTGATGAGACGCCAATGCCAGACCATTAATTATTGTTTTGGGGGCTATGTGCGTGCTTGGCTTTAGCTTTGGTTCGGATTTGTGCATTCTAAGGAAAACGTTGATATCATATCGCAGAATTTAGCCATCTTAATTTTTTAAAAAAAAAATTTTTTTAATAAAGAACAACACTGTGCAATATACTTCGTGAAATAAACAAAAAAGAATTCAAAGTTAATTTTAGTAGGCACACAAAAACTTTTGCCAGCTAAAGAGTCGTATCAGTCTGGTGGCAAAACGTTACAAAGAATGTAATGAAGAATAATGGCGGACGCAGCGTATAATCGCTGTTGGAGAAAATTTTCCTGGCAGAGGTCATAAAGATTTGCTTAGTTAAGTTAAATTAAACAAGGGCAGTGTGGTTAATGTCTTTTCTTCCCGTAGAATAAATTTTTACCGGCGAAAAGGATTAATGAATTTAGATGGAACTGGAGTGGATGAGGAATAATAGTTTTGTTCGGTTCACTTCTAACATAATTGATTCTGGGTGCTTCAATATTAATGGGCCAGAAATTAACTGCACATATTTTAGGCCAAATATTACGATTGACCTTAACAACTACCTACCGGTTAAAATCTCAATAGTTACTGAAACACAGGGCATTGAAGTTCTTTTTTTTTATTATTGAATTATGGCTATATCTCCCAAAACAGTCTGCTGCTGAACTGAAATTTTGCGCAAATAAGCTGAAGATGTCAATTTCTGCGAGTGCGCTACGCTACGCCCACCTATTGCGACTTCTAAATCCCAGCACTCCCAATTCTCCTCAGGCTCACCTCTCGACAGGCCCTTACCTTCGCAACACTGCATTCGCCGCACTATAATATCGCCGCAAAAGGAAGAAATCTTTTAATTCTCGGCCTGTGCAACACAACTTTGATATATCTACCGCATTCACATATTTTACAGACTAGTTGTACCAAGTGAAAGTGCGAGAACAAAATTCCCTGTGAACAATGTTCCACAATGGAACGATTTGCATTTGAATTTGACAACATTTTGGCACATTACATATACCTATTATTATAATTTCAAGACAACAAGTGATGCCTTGACCAATGACCATTTAACATGTTTTCCTTCATTTTGAATGTAGAGGGTGCCCGAAACTCGACGCCCCAGGGTTATTATATAGGCAAACAAAAACAGCCAGTAAAAATTTGACTTGTGGGTTTCTTGTAGGACCACTCTTTTGGGCCAAAAAGATAGTTTTTAGGAATTTGAGAAATATAGGTTATGGCGTCATCAAATATAGTTTTTCCAGGACCATACCTGTTTCTCTTTACATTTGGAAAGAGCACGTTTTTCTGATAAACTTTCTAACATATTTTTTATATCTTGTTTCGTTAAAAAGTTATATGCGTGTTATTTGTAAAAATATGAAAAAGATGCCATGGTATTTTTTTAATGAAAATCGAGTTAGCCATGACTTATGAAGGTATATTTTTGACAGAAACAATTGATAGATGCTCGGACAGATGTATTATGGAAAAAGTATTAAAATTTTATTATTAGTTATAAAAATATAACTGTATGAACGCCTTTTTGAAAAAAAAATTGTTGTTAGTGTTATTTTTTCTATTAAATCATCAATATTCCGGAATGGAATTTTATAAACAAGGTTTTTCAGAAATTTTTATAAATAGAAACCTAATGAGTTAGGTCTGGCGACTTTTCTATTTTATGAGGTCATTTATCCCAATCCATTATTTGTTTCCCAACTCATTATTTAAAAATTCATTTACAATGTTGGCTTTGTGTGGTGGAGCTCCGTCGTGTTGAAACAACATGGTCCTTCTTAAATGCACAATGCACAAAAACACATTTTCCATGATAACTGGCTACTGTTATTACAAAAATTAGAGGTATTCGTGTAATACAAAGTATATAAACTGAATCAAATTAGCCTTGGCTTGATCGGGTATCCATGGAAAACAATTGGCAGTTGATAATTGATTATTCTTACCTGTCTTGACGTTTTCATTGAACATCACGAAACTTCAATAATGGTAACACATAATGAAAAAGTTGATATGTTTATGTTATTAGTCTATGGAGAAGCTGAAAAAAATGCTAGAAGAGCCGTCAGAATATAGGGAGAAATATCCTGAACATCACGTTCCTGATTACAAAATGTTTATTCGATTAAAAAAACTTAAGGGAGAACCAAAATGCATTTTCTACCCGCAAAGGCAAATCAATTAGAATGATAGTTCGCAACAATGATGCAGCAGTCCAAGTGTTACAATATTTTGATGATTAACCGAGAAAATCAGTTAGGCAAGTTAGTAGAGATTTAAATTTGAAGAAGTCGTCCATACAACGAATTATGAAAGAAAACAAATATCATGACTTTAAATTACATTACCTAGAAGAATTGGGAGGAGCAAATAAAGAAAAAAGGCTTGATTATATTGCTGAAATCATCATGGTGGTGACCGAGATTGTTGATAAGCTTATTTTCAGACATACTTTGGACAGACGAAAGTCGTTTTGTTAACAATGGCTTGCCAAACCGTAAAAACGAACATTATTGGTCCATATAATTAATTTTCAAAAGAAGAAAAATATTGCCCTACATTTGGAAAACAAAAGAAGATAAACATATTTAATAGGATAGGAATCATGATACAAAGAAAAGATTTGTATCATGGATAGGAATAATTAATTATTGTTTTAGCGAGATATGTCACATTATGCTATTACTTTTGAGCTATCCTGTATATTTGTGGCTCCTTCATTTTTCTAGAAAAAGTCACTCTTTGGAAAGAGTTTCACTTATCTTGAAAAATTGTAGCTCACAAATAAAAAAGTTTCAAAAGTATATCTAACTAAGTCTATCCCTGGAGTGTGAGAGTGCATTACAGAAAATCTGTTCAACTGATCCTAATTTTTGCTGTATAATAATAATAATAATAATTAATAATGAATAATGAATTCTGAGGACAGACAGATGATGTAGTATCCAGGTATATGTGTAATTCGGTGCATGTGCAGAATATAACTGCAGGGCCGAACAAGAGCCACGGAACAAAGGCAGTAGTCGCGAAGCTCCGCTTCCGCATAGTAAATTGTATTAATTGTCGAGGGTTGCAGCTGAGGAAACAAGCCCCGGTGCATTATTAATGAACCGCAGCTGCCGCTTCGGTCGCTAGGAAGAGTGCGCCGAAAACGGGCCGGCTAGCTTCACCGTCACAGTTGGGACACAGGCTTGAGTGTCGGAAAGGGACGAGGTTTTACAAAAACAATACTAATGTAGATAATGGAAACGTAGAAAAAGTGGTTAGATTACTTACAGCGCAGAAAATGTAGCAGGCGAAATACGCGTCCTTATTTTGATCAACTGTCAAATTTGTTTGAAAGAATGTGTTACACAAAATAAAATTATAAATTAGGAACAGACTAATGCAGTAAAAAATCCCTATTATGTGAATTATTGCAAAAAAATAAACACTATTTTACAATTACGGGATGATCTGTTTAAGCAGTTGAAGAAGCGAGAATTCTAGATATTTATTTTGAAATAGTATTTTGTAAAGTACGCAAGAATGAAAATAGAAAAATTTGTTTAAAGGCCAAAGCGATCCATTGTATTGATTGGTTATATTTTCCGTTTCCTTATTACTTTTCAGGATTAAGAGATAGAAAAAAAGTTTAAATACAAAAGTTGTTTGAAATTATAGAGAATATAAGTTTGGGTATTTTTGTATATACAGGATGCTCTATTTTTCGCGGACAAACACAAAATTATTTCCCTCTATTTGCCCAAATTGACCATATTATTTGTCGAAAATGTTCCTAGGAATCGTAATTATTATTACTTATATCAGGGCCGCGCTAACACTCGGCGGCGCCTGTGTGTAAAAATTTCGGTGGCGCCCATAAAAATTTAGTTTTCAAAATCATATTTGTTTTGTTTTTGTTAAATAAAAAAGTAGATAAGTTAAAAATTTATTAAGTATAAAGTAATCCACTAAATATACCTACTTTGTATGTACAGTGTGTCCCAATTTGATACTGGATACCCCAGAAATACAGGCCGAGTTTTTTTCGATGTCCACTATGGGGATCTTGGAAACTAGCAGGGCTAGAACAAAGGTTAAATGGGGAAAGAATTGCAGTTTTGAATGCTCAATCTAATGCCCCTTTTGGATTTTTAAAAAAGTTCATGGCTCACTAGATATTTTGAAAAGAGTGATTTTTTGCTATTTCATCAGATCTCTTTTCAAAATATCTAGTGAGTTATGAACTTTTTCAAAAATCCAAAAGGGGCATTAGATTAAGCATTCAAAACTGCAATTCTTTCTCCATTTAACTTTTGTTCTAGCTCTGCTAGTTTCCGTGATCCCCATAGTGGGCATCGAAAAAACTCACCCTGTATATGAAGGGCAAGGAAAACAAATGGTCTCTATTTTTTATTGGTAGTACCAAGGGAGAGTATCTCATAGGTGGTGGTATTTGGATGGGGTAATTATTTCATGGCCTGCTATGATTTTTTAAAATAGCAAATTTTCAAGAAACCCCATTAGGGATTCTTTTACGACAAAATGTTATTAAGGAAACTTGTTCAGAATAAAAAACCACTCGGTTTTTCATTCTGAATCTACTCAGATTCGCAAAATTTTAAAAGGCTAGGCCTTCTTTGATTTTTAGATTTATCTCCCACATTTTTCTTAGAAAAGTGTCCTTTCTGGAGCTTTCACGTCAAAATTTTATTTTTTCACGATGATCAAGTTTCCTTAATAATATTTTGACGTGAAAGCTCCAGAAAGGACACATTTCTAGGGAAAAAGTGGGAGAAAAAGGCGACTTTTGAAATTTTGCAATTCTACTCAGTTTTTCATTCTGAACAAGTTTTCTTAATAACATTTTGTCGTAAAAAAATCCCTAATAGGGTTTCTTGAAAATTAGCTATTTTGAAAAATCATAGCAGGCCTTGAAATAATTAGCCCATCCAAATACCACCGCCTATGAGATACTCTCCCTTGGGACTACCAATAAAAAAATGGAGACCATTTGTTTTCCTTGTCCTTCATATAGTTCTGAGGTGTCCAGTATCAAATTGGGACACACTGTATAACATAAAATATAATATAAAACAAATAATTATAAAATTAAAACATCTCTTTGGCTGAAAAAAAAAACAAAACCAATAGGTACTCAGTGCAAGGTTAACTATCAATAAAAATAAACAATATTTTTGTCTGTTCGGTATCTACCTAATACCTAATGTCACAAAATAAAATAATAATTAATACATATATGAGATATAAATTTTTTTTCGAATACTATTAAAAGCCAACAATACATTTCAGTAAGCAATTTAGAAAAAAATCCACTTTTCGTGCTTTCAAGTCAGCCTTATGGCGCCCATCGAATTTTGGCGTTTTTTGGCGCCCCTTCGCACCTGGCGCCCGTGTGCGCGCCGCACACATTGCCCACGTGGACGGCGCGGCCCTGACTTATATTATATTATGTGTATATTTTGGTTAATGCTATTATTGCGAGTTAAACAAACGCACCTACTTACTTAGGTAGAGCAAAGTCGCCTAATATGGGGATAGTCCCTAATACGGGGTACCTCAACTTCTCAGGATCTAAGGTGCTGCCATCTATTTGGTGGGGGCTATACTAAGCTTCTAGAAGTGACATGTACCTAGTAAACATCTCGCGATGCAGAGAGCTACAGTTCCAATACAACATGACTAACAAACAATACCACATGACTAACAAAGGTAAGTTAAATTATTGCATGTTATTCAAAACTTGTATTATGGGCTAGTTTTGGCTTAGACTGGTTTTTTTATGAATATATTTGCAATCTACTGTTTTATTTTTACTACTGCCCTAGGTCTAATATGGGGTACTCTGGGAGTCCTAATTTGGGGTACCCCAGACAACGTTGGAAAGTTGTAAAAATGAATGGAGCAGCAGAAGATATTGTTTATGGTAGTCTTAAGCGGAAACCTGTTTTTCCGTTGACATGGAAAATGGAATCGTCAATCATGCTATGGAAACTGATAAAAAATATTTACTTCTGTGCAAATTGAATCTTTGAATAGTTTTATAATTGTTTTAAAGAATTATTTTTTGATAATTTTTGTTTTGTTTCTAAAATAATACCAAATAAAGACGTACTTACCCAACCCACAGTGTTTCTTTCGTAGGTATTTTATTTAAAAAACAATTTTAAATCATTTCTTAGGTACCCCATATTAGGAAATAGAAGTACCCCATATTAGGGATACAGTTTCCTAATATGGGGTAGTTGCCTAAAAAAGTTTAAAAGCAAAAAACGAAAAAGTTAGAATTTTAATTATATAGGGTCAAGAAGACAATCAGGTTGCGTAAGGGATGAAGTCCAGTTTTTAAAAAAGTTAAGTTGATTCCTTTAAAAACATTCAACTTTTAGTGGAATTACAAAAATGTACCCCATATTAGGCAACTTTCCTCTACCCAATTATTAAAACAAAATTCACAAATTAAAAAATTATAATTTAAAAGAGGGTTGAACATATTTATTAGAAAAGATAAACTAAGCCAAAGTGCAGACTGCTCTATACTGCATAGACCCGTTGAACCGTCCGCCGCAGCGGCGTTGCCACATGTTTGCACAGGGCTTGTAAGTTTGAAAAGGTTGTGACATTATCTTTGATAAAGGAGGAAGATTTATTCTCCAAAAACTCAGAGAATAAAGTTGTTGAAGTTATTTTTTGAGTTGACGTTCAAAAGTTTTTGTGAATTTTCCTAGAAACTTGAAAAAGTTGTCTTCTAATCAGTTTGATTCAGGTTTCTTTGATGAAAAACAATAATTAACAATTAAAGGGATCAAAACAAAAAAAAGTTTAAGTGTCAAATCTTTGAGTAGGAAAACCTCGCTAATACGTTAATTAAAATAAAACAAATTTAGAGGCATTTTTTTCGTTGCAATACGTAATGTATTAATCTGTTGCTCGCCTATACTGACTGGTTCACTGCCCTTCGTGGTATATTCAGATTAGTACCCTGCGGGCTCTCACCCCGCCCCCCTCCCGCCCCTCTCAGCCAGCCCCCACCCTCCACCTGTCACCCGGGCGAGACGAGTTTACCGCCGCGCGGCGACCGAAGACAAATCCCTGTCCGCGAAATTAATTATGGCGGCGCCCGCAACCTCGGGCCGGCCCATTTGGCGCCCATTAAGTGGGGGCTCGCTTTCGGCGCTGATTTATCAGCCGGCGGCGGCGGCGGGGGCGGCGGCGGCGCCCGTGGAATAAAAACTAATGGGGCCATTTTTTCGGAGGCGGCTCGACGGGGGTTGCGCTCCCTACGATAGCTTTCGGTGTCGATTAGAACTACTGGCGTACCGGCGATTTTATCTCTTTTTACGCTTGCGTGTTACTTTTAGATATTAATTGTTTGATCAAATCAATACATATAAAAGACAATCAACAGGGACGTTTTTATGGCACGTCGGCAGGTAGGGGAGATCGGGGCTAGTTGGAACACATTTCATATTTATATTTTTTTAGAAGCCGATATTAACAGGACATAGGTATTTAATAAATCGTTATTAGTATAGTATGCCTCAGCGGCATATTTCAAATTTTGTAAACAGTTTATTATATTTAGAAAAAATGTTTTCAATGTATAGGCATATGTGCCAACTAACCCCGTTATAAGGGCAACTTGGCACAATTGATGGGGTAAATTGGCACATGAGAGTAGACTGAGATTAGATAGATATGTATAGAGCATTGTATTAAGACTAATTTTTTATAAAAATAGACATACTTTTGTTAAAAGATCCATAGAAATTAAACAAAAGAATCTATTGATTTGTCATGCTAAATCAATGAACAGAACATTTAGACAGATTTAACAATCTCAAACTTTGAAATAGCAAATACCTACCTGTATACCGATATGACGAAATTTTAATGAAAGTCAAAATGTACTTACCGTGCGTTTGAACACAAAACCACAAATACCATTGACAGTAGAGTTTTAATACTTTTGCGAACTATGATAAGGGAAAGGCATATACCTACATTATCTAGATAAAAAAAAACTCCAAAGCCCATTTTGTAATAGGCACGTGGTGTCCCCCCTTAATTTATATTTACAGGTACAAAAACCCGCATCCTAATATGATCAAGAACATTTTTTTCCCTTTTTTACTCTTAGTGTAATTAATTAAATAAAAATAAATTTATAGGGGTTGTTAGTGTTTACCCTTTTTTAGGGCAGTGTGTAAATGAGTAAACTACCCTAAGGCGTCTTCCAGTAAGTAGATAACACATACCTACCAAATTTCAAATTTTTAAGTAGCACCGTTATTGAGATACAAATAAAAAAAATACTTTTGGGTCACCTTATAGACCCGAATAACTTAGCAAGGAAAGCCCAAATCGAAAACTTAAAACCACCTTAAAACCACCTGCCGAACACCCCTTTAAAGTATTTACTATACATACCCCTCACGCTGTATAAGCAATAGACATGAGTCTAATATACTCAAAAATGAATAAATTACTTTGTTAATAAATATGTATTTTCTAAAGAAATAAAAATGGTATTCCATATTCCCCGATCTTACTCTTTACTAATTTTTGTTTTTTAGAAGAAAACACTAACTCCTTTCTTTAAGTTTTCCCCAACTTCTATATTTTGCCCACTAGCAGATTGGCAGTAAACAAATAATTTTAGTGAATTCTAAATTAAGCGAAAACGCAAGAGTGACTTACATAGACACCCCCCCCCCCCCCGGCTTTAATAAGCGCATCGATTAGGACTTTTTAAAAAAGCATACGTGTAGTATAATAGCGCCCGACCAACGGTCTAATATTATCCATTCTGGAAAATGATATTGTTTTATTAGGTACCTATACAATTTTTTTTCTGTTTGCATATTTTGGCGTCCTTGTGCTTGTGAGGCCGCTCTCTGGTGGGGAGGCTTCCCCTCCTCCCTCCTGTTAGTTACGGCTCTGCCGATCAAGCAGGAAGACGAAATTTTATAATCGCTAGGTAGCGCTATCTGTCAATCTTTGACATCGCTGTAATCGCTGCCGTGGTACGTTGAACGACCAATTTATAACTTGGTGTTGTCTGTCATCATATTTTTTTTTTGTAGGTTATGTTTATTTATTTATTTTCGGTATTCTCTATTTTTGTTTTTTTTGGCCAATTTTTATAATGACGCCCAAAAAATAATAAACAACTGCACAGAGTTGATGATACAAGAAGCAGTTATAACCACTTTTCCACAATTATTGTCTCTTACAATTTCCCAACCTTCCATTTTTATTTATTAATTGCTTGAATAATTATTCGTTTTTGGAAAAATAAACACTCCGCGTGTACTCGTTACTAATATTCGTGTTAAAATCCAACTTTACAGTCATTTGCAAAAAATATTTTTTTAAATAACTTTTTAACAACCCCCTATGTATACACTTTGATGTCATATTCGAATCCTCGGAAAATTATACACAGTATAGTTCTGAACCGCATATATTTTTCTTTAAAGTCACCGTACGAGAAAACGGGTTTATCACGTTATCTGGGACACCCTGTACATGTTAAGGAAAACGTATCTCACAACTAAAATTCTTCCAGGCCACTGCCGTTGACTTGTTGCCTAAATGCTACACAAACTATGAAATGAGAAGAGAAGAAAAATATAGTTTGTTGTATCTATAGGACAACAAAGGGTTGGGTAGGTAGTAGATTGTGAAAAGTGTATGGAAAAGCGTGACGAAACAGCATAATGGACAAGTATACTTAGGAATGAAAAATAATTTTTTGCCTTGGAATTTGTAAAACATGTCTAGATAATCACGAAACCCAACCAACAGATTTTTTTTCCCATTAGTTTGCTCAAAAATTGAAAAAAACGGTCGCAAAAGTAGGGAATGTGACGTCACGATCCCTAATTTCAATAAGTACCTGCTATTTTCTTAGTACTTATTTCGTCTTTTTTTATATAACCAAGCATTCCCAGGCAAATTATTAGATTCAGTTTGTATGCGCCTGATGAGAAATAATCAAATTTCGTAGCATTTCAATGAAATATTTGGATTTTACTGATCCCATTCTGAACTTATTAGATGCCCCCTATAAAATATGACAGATGACATATTACTCAATGCTTTAAAGAAAATCGTCGGCAACGCCGCACTTTGCATATAACCTCACTTTCGCCCGCGGAACGCCGAAACCAGGGTTAATAACCTTAGTGAAAACTAAATAAATTCTATTCTCAGTTTTAAAAGAATCTTGCTGTGAATACTTTATTTTTTCGGTTTATAATGAAGACAAGATTTGTTAAAGCTTGTCCTGATAACTTGCCTTGCATAGATTTTGATATGGTGACAATTTTATCAATAAAAACGGGGAGCAAAACATGGAGAAATGAAGAGGTATGTTTGTTATTTGATTTGTATATTGTTTTAATATTGCTTAATGATGATGATATAGCTTAAATTCTGGTTTTAGGTAGACTAGAGAATAAATATTATGGTAACAATGTTATTGGAGACACGCAGAGGAAAGAACATAGCAATGAATGCATAGTGCCCGGTTAAGGCAAAAATTACCCCCGAGCACAAAATTAATAAGAAAAATGTTAATGATACTGTGGTTAAAAATGAAGAAATTCAACTGAATAGTTGTGGAAGTAGGTATATTATGTTGTAATTACCCAACATAAGCAGATTAGTCCTAAATTATGCACATACCACGATGTACGAGGATCATACATCGTGGCACATACGTAGATACAGCTTTTTGTGCTTTTAGTTTAGTTGCTAGTACAGTAAAGAAATACTTATTGTGTATATACCTATAGTTAAGATATGGGGGAGGGGGCGTGGGGGTGTCGCACAGCCCAATGTTGAAATCGATTATCAAAACAAGAAATCATGCGTTTGTAAAAACGATCGTTGATATCTACATGTGAAAACCATGATTCAGAACTAATTTAAATAATCTAAAGTCAATGCAAGTTCGACAGCAGAGTTTCATTCGATATCAAGTGCTTGACCGTCAATGACTTTTTGCGGGTATTTTTTTCTTGTATGATCTAATGAAGTATTTAATTAATTAAGTCCGTAGTAGTACACTTTGTCGCATCCATTTTGATGCGGAAAGTTGTACTTTTCTGCACTAGTGACATTAACTTTGTCAACTAATAGAACTAAGCACGCTTGTAAAATTTTTGCACATATTAATGGGAAACTTACTTTAGATGAATGTAAGCTGACTTCCTGGAAATAGCGAAGAATCATGGACAACATCAGTAGATTGTTATATTGGAAAAAGTCAACACAAGTGCAATAAAAAAATATGAAGGTCTACCTTACAGGATTTAGTTGACAAAGACATACCGACATACCTCAATAATTATTATACATTGGAGTAGTATGACAGAAGATTTTTGGCAAAAATCAAAACATATTACAAGGAGGGACTGTCTGACATGTTAAAAAACGAAAAATGCCCTGTATCTCCAAAACGAATCAAGATTTTGAGATTCAACTGCTTTCCACTGCCCTCAAAAATCGAGCACAGTACACCTACCTACTCTTTGTCTATCTCTTCGCAGAATAGAAGAAACCCCCCAAAAAACATCCAGTTTGTTGCACTCTGTGCATGCGACATGAAAACTATTATTTGATTTTGGAATATTTTCACTAAATTTAATAGATAACTTATTTGGGGTTTTGCCATAGAATGCAAAATAATGTTTTTTTTTTCTTGCAAATTAAAGAAATCTTAATTTTTGGCCGGCTGCTGCATTATATTTTTTTATTTTTAACTTCCATTAACCACAATCACAAAATATGCTTATGAAAATTTATTTTCCAGAAAAAATAGGTATATAATATGTATAGTGAAAAAATCCTAAAGAATTATTTCATTTTTATGAGGATGCTTCGGCAATCACAATATAATTTACCTAAATGGGTCTAAAATAGTTCAAGCTATGACAATAAAGTTTTTCGACTGAAAACTTGGCTTTATTGCGTTTTACATGTTATGTTTCTAACATCACCAAGAACTGGCACCTTCTCCAATATTCTAGCGTTACAATTTTGAACCGATGCAGGTCTAACTACTAACTTAATTCTGTAAGTAAGGGCTCATGAAATTAAAGTAATAAATTTTTTATATTCGGACCAGGTATGTGCTTGACGTCTAGAGGATTGACTTTTCTCAGTTTAGTTTATAACCAATCAATGCTGTTGATTAACACTAGCACAGAATAAATAGAAGCGTCCATAAAGACGTGTCAAAAATAAGCGAGCTCCATTTCAATTTACAGGAAAATAACCAATAACTTGTACATAAATTTGGTCCTAATACAATCTCTTTGCAATGTGGATTAATGTAAAATCAAACAAAATGCACAATGTTTATCCCTTTAGAAGATATTTCGCGTCAAAGCGAGCATCCTTTTGACACATGTCCTTATGGA
Organism: Pseudeuparius sepicola; assembly: GCA_963920635.1. NCBI lineage: Eukaryota > Metazoa > Arthropoda > Insecta > Coleoptera > Anthribidae > Pseudeuparius > Pseudeuparius sepicola. Next base: position 63,354,613 of record OY987300.1, on the reverse strand, counting down.
CGCTTCTGTTGTGAAGCTATTTATTCTGTGACACTAGGTATTGAGGCTAAAATATCATCAGTTTCTTCAAACAACTAGCAGTCGCTGGAATATACTTGATAACAAGTAAAAAATCGTTTGGCAGAGCCACTAATCTAAAATCGTCAGCTAAAATGTTACCCCTGATTGGTTCTTTATTGTCTTTAATATATCAGCAAGTCTAGATATCTAATTTGTGCAAGTTCAGTTAGGTACTTACGAATTCTGTCGTTTTATAGATAAAATCGACTTGTTTAAAATAAAAAAAAAGTTTTGTAAACCAACCAGCATAACGTCCGAATCATCAATACCAATACCTAGTGCTCCCAACATTTTCCTCAGCAAAATAGAATAGTTCATTTCCGTCATGGATTATTAGAATGAATGGTGAAAATAGTTCAAATCATATAAAATAAAAGCTTGTAAAACACGCGGGCCGCGGGATCCGATGTTCCGATTTGTGACGCCACAAAATAGGTTATGTTTATGTTCTCGCAGGCTGACAGCTTGGCATTAAGGTGCGGCGTTGCCAAACCTGGTGCCACGGCGGTAAATTTAGGGAAAAATAAAATCCAACAGGTAGTTACGTATATTGAACTTTAAAAATTAATTGCGGCCAAACGGGGGAGAAAAAAAAATTTAAAAAAAAAATACAGCAAGTATATCTCACCCAATACTATCCGATGAGCAAATAAAAAAAAAGTGGTGTATTAGTCCATTACTCAACTAGCAACTGGATAAAGTGAGTAAAACGTCACAGGCTACCACTACAATAATGTCATTTTACCCGCAGTGCAGGTATGCCGTACACATTAGGCACAATTTAGTTAAAACGAAGTTTTTTTTTGCAACAACCAGGAAATTGGTCGGTATTAAAGACAGGTTATAAATAGAACAAAGCTAACTAATTATACGAGTAATTGATAAAAATTCACTTGTCGAATGTTTTGCACCACACCGTAAACTCGACAAACGCATACACGAAAATTTCTTTTAAAATGGTATAAATTAGTATTCTCACTCATATAGATGTCACTAACATAGGTACAAGATGATATACCTATTATGCGGGGAGATTCATTTGTAATAGGAAATCTCGAAACCGGAAATATTGGAGATCAAAATATGAAATTTTTGAAATTGAATTGTGGCTAAATCTACCAAAATAATCAAGCTGCTGAACTGAAATTTGACATTGATGTGTTTTTTGGGCTGGAGAATTAGCTGAAAATGTCGATTTCTATACTTATCTCACAAAGGCCGCCAAACAATAACCATGCAGCGAATTTTCATTTTTTGGTCAATTTCGTCAAATATAATAAATTTCCATCTTTGCATGGAATGCTAAAAATATGTTGGAGATAACTATACATATAACAATAATAAATTCATGAACAAAAGTAATAATAGATTTCCTTAAAAGTTTACATCAGGCTGTATAACTACTTCTTATAGATTGTTTCGAATACTTTTCAAGGAAAACGTCTAAGAGATTTCGCCAATTTTCACACACAGCACACAGTCGACTAAATGTTACAGGTTTTATCAAAATCCGTTTAATTCTAGATTTAGGTTAAGTACATGGCAAAGATTTAATAAGCAGTCTTACAGAAAAAGGAGCACACATTTCAAATCAGGGATGATCAGAACTTGATTGATTGGTGAAGTAAAGCATGTTTTGGTTTTTTTGAATTGATATCGATCGCCACGAATATGTTTGACGCATAATCCGTTAGGAAAAACCGTATAATACTCTAATCTCTTTTCCTACAAGAAATTTACTCGACCCCATCACATAAATATGGCTGTAAAATTCCGCGGCATAAAATTTCAGTGTCACTTTGCTTTCAAATAAAGCCACTTCGAACCGAAACTGAACACACACCAAGTTAAGATATATGGATCAAGTTTTAATGGTGTCACATCGCCCTATTGTCGTTAAGTTCCTTCGTGAAAATATGGCCCAAAAGCAGATAAAGCTCTGCCAACAAAACTTAAGAAACTAAATCCGAAAACTTTGCATTTACAAGTAGCGGGCGCGAGTTCCCCGTGTTGAAAATTCCAATACTTGAGGGAATATAGTTGGCTGTGGACATAGGCGTAGAATACGTGGAGGGCGAGGTCGAAAACACAATCGGAAAGCTACCTATCTGGTGTTAAATAAAGTATATTATTATTTATAACATTATAAGGAGATCCTTGGAAAGTATCAACCTAAAATCCTTGAAAATGTTTATGTTTTATAATTAAATAATACATACAAAGAAGTTTGAACAAAATCTGCTGGATTTTTGCAGTCTGATATTGACCTTTATTAATGCTCTAATTTCTGATGTAGAAGTTTATCTTGCCCTAAAATTATTTCAATAAGCGTCCCGCAAGGCGGACTTCCCGCAAAACTGATATCCCAGGACACATACCTTCTGCCAAATCGGTGTCTAATATGACAATAATTGTATAGAGGATATAGTCATACAGTGACCAGCAGAATGTACCTAGGCAAGGTTTTTTTATTTTGCGCCGAAATAAAAAACTGACTATGGAGTATGTAGTAAATAGGGCCCGAAAAACTGCATGCAGATATCGCGGTATACGAGGGGAAGTAAAAAACATAAACTCGACACAAAAGTAAAGCAAACTTTTTTTGCGTCTATAGAGAAAAATTGTATAAGAGAAAATTGTTTTCAATGAAAAGTTTTACACAAAAATGCAAAATCATGGCCTTCTATAAAAAAAAATAAATATTTAATCATTAGTAGTTGCAGTTTTCATATTTTCAAGTGAAGGAAATTTTACGCTGCCTTATACTAGCAATTATTCAACCCTTTCGCGCTAAGTAAGGTACTGGCATTTATACGGACCGTGGCTATTTAATTGAGAATATGGAAAACCCAAAGAACGTGTTGAACAAGCAATTTTTTTTGCGCTATGCAAAATAGTGCGTTCAAATTTCACAACAGATTTTGTGAATAGCTTTTTACACATATACCTATACAAGTTTACAAAATGTGCTTGGTATGGTATTTGAAATAAAATAAATCACTTAGGCCCGGGTTTTTAGTTTTAAGGTTGGAAATAAAACGTCATCAAAAGTATGTTGAATTTTATTCGGTGGCGTCGCTCGTACCGGCGCTGACTTTTTAGACTGCATGTTTTTCTGCCTTTGATCGACCTTGGTTGGAACCAATGTCGAGGCAGGCGCATGCACATGTCACCGCGATGGCCAAGAGCGCTGGACAAATGTGGGTTCATAGCACGGGCGTAGCCAGAATTTAGTTTTGGGGGGGGGGGGGGTAGTTTGAGAAGTAAATAAAACAACAAAAATATACTTACATGAAATTTAATATCTATATATTCATCCGAAAAACTACGACATATTTATAAAGTTCTTAACTTTAAATGAAATGGATAAATTAACTTCGTCCCTCTGCGCTAAATCTAAAACCATTAAAGAAGAAATCTTCGGCTTTTTCTTTTAAATATATCCACTACTTGATCTGCATGAATTTCTGTTCCATAGTGAATGTTCATTAGAGCCAAACCATTAAGTCTGTTTTCACTTGTAGTGTTTCGTAAATAGTTTTTCAGTCTCCTTAGGCTCGAGAAAGACCTTTCTGGGGTAGCAGTGGATACAGGAATGGTAGCCAAGATTTGTAGTAATGTGTAAATATTAGGATAAAGGTTTTTATCGCACATATCTAGGCATCCCAAACTAGATTTCGGGGTAGGCAGTCTTCTTATCAGCATGCAATGTAGCTGAAGCTTTGATAGCTAAATCCAAATTTGTTTCTTTATTAGAAACCCCTTGACCTTGACTACACCACTTTTTCCAGTAGTCCATACCTTTAGGTTTATCACCCTTCCTTTTTTCCCCTCCATTTTTCGACAGTAATAATGATTCACGTATCTATCCTTAACAAGGTCATCGAATAACAGTGCACTAAAATTACTCACTTACACGGTACACTTCATTCTCTTCACTATTCGTTCACCACTTTTCACTTTTATTCGCTTCGAGTTCGCATGGAACAATACTGCCGTAAGCGCGGTCACGCGCCGCTTATACAGGGTGAGTCACATCTAAAGGCAGAGCCGAAAACACAAGGTAGAATTCGCTAAAATAAGCACATATGATTAATAAACATTAGCTCAAAAACGCTTGGTTCTCCATATACAGAGTGTTGAAACTTTTCCAAATATTTTTTAATTTTTTCTAGCCCGTTTAGGAATTATTTTATACATATTATGGGTTGTCATTTTGTGCAATAATTTGGCCCTGTTCAGAGGAGCAGCGGCGTAAATACAAATAATTTTATTTTAAATGCCAGCATAATCACCTTGACACTAGTTTAAAAAATCCAAAATTACGAAGAAACTGTACCAGAAATTAAAATTTTTGGTTTTGCAAAGGGCCGTACTACTTTTTTTCTACAATTATTTACAGTAACTATTTGTACCTACGCCGCTGGTGATCGGAACGGGGTCAAATTATTCCACAAAATGCCAACCGTCCAGTGTATAATGTGTACCAAATTTGGTTGGAATTCCTAAATGGGATCGAAAGAAATTAAAAAAATATGTTATTTTTGGAAAATTTTCAACACGCTGTATATGGAGAACCAAGCTTTTTTGAGCTAATGTTTATTAAGCATATGTGCTTATTTTAGCGGGTTCTACCTTGTGTTTTCGGCTCTGCCTTTAGATGTGACTCACCCTGTATAGCAGGCCAGTAGCCGTCCAGAAACTTCCACGAACTTCCACAAAGTTCCGCTCATTTCGACCGAGAGGCGTGGCGAATAATCGAGAAACAACGCAAAGTGTCCCTACAATACAAAATAGTTCGGCTGCAACTGCGTCTGCCTCTCGTCAAAAGATGGCGCTAGGCGCTACTATTACTACATATATTCAAACGTAATAATAATTTAACTCTTCACTCCTCGTATTTTTTCTGTATAATATTAGGTAATATTTTGCTTATTTCGAGGGGGGGGGGGGGTTGAACCCCCGAAACCCCCCCCCCCCTTGGCTACGCGCGTGGTTCATAGTATTGCTTCTAAAAAGCTTTATCCGTGCCCGCCCCACTGCCCCGCACAATCATGTAGTTGCTTCTGGGGTACTCCTAGTTTGGAGTATTCTGAGGGTGAGAATTATTATTATTATATTATTATTTACAACTTCGCGAATTAGGGTAGGCCTATATACCATTTTAAGTAGCTCACTCGAAATATCTCGGCGAATGTTTGTCAGAAAAATCAGTGGTAGGTGCGATGTGTACGATAGCCTTCTTTTGTAACCAACGAAAAATAAATCTTTTCATTTATTTACTTTAATTTAATAATGTAAATTAAAATTATTCCACTAGCCCTGACGACGATTTATATTTAAATAGAAACGTCGGATTTGTGTAAAAAAAATTTACTGTGTTTTGCGCCCTATTTATCCACCGAATTATTGCACCCACTTATTATTATTTATTATTTAAAAACAATATCATACTCTTTTGAATAGTAAAAAGCAAGGCAGACTTTTCAGCAAGTCTTCTGGTACCTACCTATTTGTCATACACTTTCACATCTAGTCCGGTCACACGTTCCCATTTTGTTCGGTAAAACGTTATTTCTGGCTGAAAGTGTATACAGTGTGTCCCTGGATAGGAAAAACAACTTGTAAAGACCAAAAAAAAATCGAGTATAAATTTCAGCTTCTGGGGTTCAGCCTTGCTTGTTTTGAAATTAGTTTGGAAATTTTGAAAACTCACTTGTCACACCAATCAAAAGCCTTTTTGGAAGGTTTTACGACAAAATTGTATTAAGGAAACTTGTTCAGAATGAAAAACTGAGTAGGTGTGCAAAATTTTAAAGGTCTATGGTAGGTACTTTGATATTTTTGCGTTATTTCAATTTTTTAGAAAAGTGTCCTTTGTTTAGCTTTTATGACGAAATATTATTAAGAAAACTTGCTCATGATGAAAAATGAGTAAGTGTGAAAAACGTCAAATACCTAGAATTGTTTTTCCGTTTTAAACTTTTTATCTAAAAAAAATCAAAGTAAGCCCAGACTTTTACAATGTCGCACACCTACTCAATTTTTGTCTCTATATAAGTTTCTTTTGCAATAAAACCTACAAAAATTGTTCCACAAATTAGTTTGAAGCAAGAGCTGAACCTCAGAAGCTCACATTTCAACTCGAAAAGGTTTTGTCTTTTACAAGAGTCGTTTCCCTATCCGGTGACACACTGTATATTTTCTGGTCGATCGTGAAAAAAATAGATGTCTCTGTATGTGACCGACAAACTTGTCAAACTGGTAAAAAGCAAATTATGTCTAAAAAACAAGCCAAATCTCCAGCTGATAAAAAGGACAAAGGCGTGAAATTAGACAAAGGCAAACAAAATGAAATCAAGGAGAAAACGTATTCCACTAGGCAAGTCGAAACGTCGATAGCAATCCTGGAGAGCCCGGAAAACGACATCGTCCTCGAAGCCCTATTATTTCTGTCGAAATATGCTGACGCCAACAAAAATAACGTCGTATATTTGCAACGAAATGGCCTGTTACCGAAACTAATGACTCTGTTTCAGAGGAATATATGTGTCCTAAGATTAGCCCTGAGACTTCTGGGAATTTTGTTAACCCTGGAGGATTCCGTGTACGAGATAGACCAGGATAAGTACGATGAAACTATTTTGGAAATTTCACAGATGTACATAGACAGCAAGGATATGCACATCAAACTCTTTTGTGTTGGCATTTTAGCAGATATCGCAAAATCTTACAGGATCAATACACTAATTTTTCGAACTCAGCTGCTAGCTCCAATTTTCGAAATTATAAAAACCTCAAAGAATGTAAAATTGATAGAATCAACGTTTAAATTACTCTACATCTTACTTGACGCCCCTGCAGCAGTGAGCAGTTTGCCAGACACACCCAGTTTTGATGCAGCCACGATTGCAGCACATATGCGGAGCAAGGAAATTGAAATCAGTAATTTAGTGTTAGATATTTTAGAAAAATTAACATCGTATGGCATCCCATTCCTACAAAATGCTTTTAAACAAGTAAAATTAGTAGAGAAAATGTTTGATTCACTCATGGATCCAGAAAATAAGTCACAGCACAAAAAAGTTATTAACATCATCCATAATTGTATTAATTGCGATGAGACCAACAGCTATTTCATAGAGTCCGTCGATTTTTTAAGATTCTGTCAATGGGTAAAAATATGCGAATCAGAATATCTCCTTCCAGCAATCGAAGTATTATTGTTACTTTCAAGTGTTCCCGAATTAAAGCAAATTCTTTTCGATCTTTCTGTCGAAGACCCAATCTTATATTGTTTGCGAACCATAGACAAAAAAGTTTTAAACAAAACTTGCCAAGCTATTTCGAATATGAGTGTTCACAAATATTGCTGTGACAGAATGCTTACCCCGGTAGTTTTGAAAACACTAATTGAAATTTTGGAACGGAAAAATGACGAAGAAGATCCCTTAAATCTCATTGCTTTGAAAACCATTTTCGATTTTTCTCGTCGAAATATACGAACCATAGAAATGCTTTTAGAATATGAAGGAAAACAAGTTATAATGGAATATTTCTACAAAGGCACTAAAGTCATCCCAGAGGAAAGTTTTCTGCAAGTGTTAGAAATTATTTACAAATTTTCTGTACATCCAAACTATCACGAGGAATTTATAAATGCAAAATTTTTCACAGAAATCTTGAATTTAATCCAAAATGGTAACAGTGAAACAGCAAATTTAGCCTGCGAAATGCTGTCTTGTCAAAACACTGAAAAATTTAGAGATTTGTTCTTATCTATTAACGGACCAAAGTTTATTTTAGATGAGTTGGAATCCAATCAGGATTTGAGGCTATTTAAAAATATTCTGATTTTTATTCTTGGCAGCATGATCTACGATGACATGGCTGTGGCATTTTTACGAAGCAGTCTTATTAAAGTACTGAAAGGAGTACCAGATTCAATACGAAATCAAGCTCCTTTGATTGATAAAGTTCTGGAGTTGGCGTACAATTATTTTCTTCCAATCAAATTTTTCGAAAAGGGTCGACTAGAGCTATCGGACAAGTTACAAAATAAATTTTACGTTATAAACGGAAATTGGACTGACACTTTCCCATTCCTGGATATTTTAGAAATGATGCAAGTCTGTACCATCTACACTATTTACGTTGTAGATTATTCCTTAGAAATCTTTAAAGAAAAGGCAAGTGTTTCCCAAGCAAGCCTCACTAAAGAGTCGAGAAGATCAACATCATCAACATCAATTTTAAACATTTCACCTTCGGTTACATCTACAGAATCTAATTCAGATATATTCTATTGCAACCCAACAGACCCTTTTCTTCCTAAATATATTCACCACGTAAAGCAGTACGTTTCACAAGAGGAAGATATGAGAAGCAAAATCCATTATTTGGCGGGATACGTCGACACTTTACTCTGCGGGCCAAAGGAAGATCTTACAATTTCTCAGAAAATTCATACGTTCAAAATGCATACAGAATTCCTCAAAAACAAATTAGAAACGAATGTTATTCCTATAGGATACCTTAGACTAGGATTTCACCTTGAAAGAGCGCTCATGTTCAAGGCACTGGCTGACAAAATTGGTATTCCCGCATCTTTCGTTAGAGGCAAAAATAGAGTCTATTGGAATGAAGTGGCTTTACTGGAGAAAGACGAGACACTAAAATTTTATGTTGTTGACCTTATGACCGAAATTGGGGAACTATTGCCATGCGGAAGTAGAGAAGCAAATGCTTACTGTAATATAAAATTATAATAAATATTAAACGAAATAATAGAATATTTTGTCTGTGATATATGTATAAAGAAAAACATGATAACGTTATAAGAAGGCTACCTGCTACCACTAGAGTAAAAAATTTTCGCCATATTCTATTTGAAAAAATGCAGACAACACATAGTTACCGGTCAAAAATTTGAAAAAAAGTAATTTTAAAAAGGTTATTGCGAAGATAAATAATATGGCCACACACACTAAATGTGTAAACTTACCTAAATAATTGTTCAATTTTGGAATTATTTCGAGAAACACAAACATGCAAAATCTGAATATTGTCGGAAATGCCAATTGAAAATTAAACGGATCTGCGTTCGCACCACAAAAAAATTTCCGACAATATTTAGAGCAAAGGTATGGGCTTAATGTTTTCAATGATTTATTATATTATATAAGTAGTTCTTCAAATTATCTAACGCAAAAAAGTTTATGTAGGTAAATGTAGGCAAGCTGATATTATACCAAAAGGATTACGCCTAAAAGGGCCTTTTAGTAGTAGGAGATGTAGCAAAATATTGTTCCAGAACCAAAGAAGTAACGTAAACAAATTATAGGGGGTTAAAAATAAAATAAAGGAAAATATTAGGGAAAGTGTATCTTTTATGATTTTAATTATATATCAAATTGTATCAGCATAATTTATATTAGGCATTTTGATAAGAGTTAAACTTAGTCAGATTAACAAATTCCAAAGATTTGGAGGAGGAAATTAAACATATAAAACCAAGAATAGTTATTCTATTGAATTTGTTGAGCAGTTTTTCAGGATTGCCAACAAAATAACAACGCTAATAGAGTTAGAGAAATAAATCTGGTGAACCGACCAGTAAATTTAATTATTCCTTATATTCCTGGACCATCAGATACCTAAGCTAAAAGACATAGGCAATCTTTTTAATGTCAGAACAGTATTTAAAACTAAAAATAAATTAAAATCGATGCTAATTAAGCCGAAACCATTTAATGAGTTGCAAAGTTAAAAAAATTGCATTTATAAAATTCCTTGTGAATGTAGAAAGTTTTATATTGGCCATTGAACGTCCGTTTAAAAGAACATAAAAAAGCAAAATCAAATTTCAAAGTCAAAAATATGTGAACAGTCATTTAATAATAATCATAGAAACTTATGGGATAAGTCCCAACCAATTCTCAAAGAGGAAGTAGGAAAATTAAGGAATCAGCATGTAGGTATTCTAGGAAATACGGACAACTCTGTTGTTGAATGTTCAGTGGAATTCAGTAAAATATTATTGCCAGTTATTCAAAGAGAGGTTAGTATAGATAATTGGATAGAATCCAGGGTACAATATCAGACAGGTGACTAGGCTATTTTTTCTGTTGTCGTGGAACTTTAACTTGGCATTTATCATTCTGCCATCATAGATAAGAAATATATAATATACGATTCTGCCATTTAACTTTGACGTGACATTATCTTTGAAAAAGGACGACGTTTTATTCTCCAAAAGCTCGGAAAACAAAGGTGTTGAGTTATACGTTTAAAGTTTCGTTCATTTACTGATGAGTTTTCTTGGCAACTTGAAAAAGTTGTCTTTTAATCAGTATAGTTCAGGTTCTGTGGCGAAAAACGCAATTAAAAATTAAATCTGTTTAGTAAAATTTATTATTAAAAACAACAAATATACAATTTTGGAATTTTTCAAAAAATTTACAATTTGTAAGTGGAAAATTCTAATTGACTTTGTGGAGGCCGTATTGCTCTACACGGATAATATCATAAACATGTCTATCAACTATTAGTAAACCATAGAGATAAAGCTATTAAGAAGCAGTACCGTGAATTTTCATTTTACCCAGCGCTCTTGGTCGTCAGTGGTGTTTTTCTAAAGACATTGTGCATGCGCTCTGCCCCGACCTGGAATCAAACCAAGGTCGATCGAAGGCTAAAAAATATGCAGTCTAATGAGTTCGCGATCCTACTAACGTCGCCGCCGCGTATGTATTTCATTTTCGCAAACTTTTACTTAATTTCACCTGTTACTTGGTTAGTATATGTGGTCAAATCTTGCAACTGAATTTTAAACCAGTTCCACCCAACCGATTGAGCTGAAATTTTTCACACACTTTTGGTGCTGGTGCCAATACAATCTAGTGTACTCAATATTGTAAAGTCCTCTGCTTTTAAACATACATGGCTTGAATGAAAGCTTGTTTTTAAAAATATTTTGTATTTCTTTCTGACTTATATTGATATAATTACATCTTCAGGCGCGGGCAGATAAACAGATTGTATTTTTTATGGAAAAATACTTCAGGCGTGAGACAAAATATTGTATTTTTAATTATTTAATATTAAAATAATGTCAAATTGATAAAAAAAACAGTGGTGTGCTCAGATTTGTTCTTAAAATATCTAGATCGGAAGATTCAGCGCCGCCACTGGAGCAAATAAATTAAATCTAATTGCATCAACTTAAGTTCCTTACTAATTTCTAAAAACTTGCCATGTTTTATCAAAATCGACGAAGTAGTTTGAGATTAAAAAAATAAGATTATTTTTCTTAACTTTAACACCCTATATCTCGAAAACGAAGCTTTTAAACATAGAAGTTCATTTGAACTTTTCTTTTTATTTTTACGAATTCTATACAATTTATAAACATAATCGTGCTATGATATCGAGACTTTTGTTTTTGAGTTAGTGTAAAAATAATACCAATGGAAAGGTGAATAGAAGATTGAAATCCAAGTAAAACGTGATTCGTTTTTTGAGCAACGAATACAATCTACCATTATTTCAAAGATACTACAAAATGCTATTGAAACTTAATTCTATTTGAAATTTTTGGCACCGCAATTTTCTTGTTATTTAACTATTATTATCTCTCAGAGTTCGAAGGCAAATCCCTAGAGTATAAAAATTCACCCTAACAAGCCCTCGAGGCTTCGAGCTCATAAAAACTAATGTTCGTCGTTTATTTAACGCCCAACCACAATAACTGTCTGGGTAGATAGTGCCAGTTAAAATAAATTTTTAAAGCATTTTACGACTTTGGATAATTTTGTTGAAATCTCGTAACAACAGAAAAAAAATGGTAGGTTTTATCTTGTGCTTAAACCACAATACGCAAGTGTTTATTTTAGCGGCACTTATTAGACTTTTCGGAAGAATGAAAGGAAAATGGCTCGGAACAAAATTTATCTAAAAGTTTGGTAAAAGAGGTTGCAAGAAACTAGAGCCATTTATCACGCCAGACAAAGGAATAGAGGGAAACTTCCGTTTCAGTCTAAGACGTGTGGTTTCATTTGCAGAAAAAGATGTGATTCAAGTCTAAGGTAATCCATTTTAAATTTTATTTTTAGTGTCCTCGTGACGAATCGCCGTTCTTAACAGCATTCTTAGGAGAAGAGAAATTGAACTTTAAACCGCCAACTGAGTTTTTTGTTAGATTTTCCTGAGGTCATGCAGAATAGCTTTTGTGTCTTAAAATACAGCGTGACCCACTAAGAACAATAACAATTCTAGAAACCAATGAAATTCGCGATTTAACTACCTATTTTACTTGATTACTCGCCTAAATCAAGTTGCATGGGGATTGAAAACAATTGAAAGTGTAACTTGTTTTATTAGGTATATCTTGACCACTGTTACACCATACTGTATACTAGATTAGATTCGCTCTGTCTCTACCTAGGGGAAACTTTTTGCAGCCGCCACACAAAGCGGGGCAGCACATCAGACCCCTGCCGATTCGGCAGCTGGATTACAGCCAAGCGAATCTTCTTCCCAAACACATAAACTTTCGAGATTTGGAGACTTATACGGCGCTGGGGGGGACTCTTGCGCTGACCTCCGCCTCCATGCGTTTTTGGACAAAACCGTTTAAATCACTTCATAAATCTGGCAGAAATCACACTACTTCTTCACTGCACATCCGGACAACTACAACATCAGCATCTCCAAACTCAAAGTTGTGGCATTTTAACTTTGCCATCTGATACGAAATTGGTTCGACAATAAGCGACAAGTAAAACGAAACACATTATTATTACACTGTCCACTGTCCCCAGAATTTTGTTTGATATACGATATAATAGTCTAAGAGCTGGCTACGTATAGGTGTAGGGGTCACTCGATAAAGTGGGAATTTGATCATTTATAGGTTCCGTTGTTACTGACATAGCGAGAGGCGGGCGGGCAGAAGGCACCCTGGAAGAATAAAGTGAGGGTAGGGGTTAAACATGCAATTTTTTTCATAAAAAAATTGTTAAGGTAAAGTTTTGAAAATTTGCAAGATAATCGAAGATAGGCAAATGAGTAGAGAAAAAATTGGCAGAAGGCTAGGTGGAAAATAAAGAGTCGGCAGAAGGCGCTAATGTTGCAAAAATGTTTGCAAAAATTATGTGAGTGAGTAAACTTCTGCCAATTTTTACATTTATTCTGTAACTCAAAATGACACAAGTTGCAAAAAGGCAGAAGGCTATCTGAAAGAATTAGGGAGATAGGGCAAATAATAAGTGCGTCGGTGGCCCACTGGAATAATTACTTTACCTCATATATTTTTATTTACACGTCTGGCAATTTGTCAGCATATTTTACGATAATTCAGTAGATACACTATTTTTTGTCAATTGCCAAAAGTCAATTACGAAGACATACGTAAATCAATAATAATTTTATTAATGAAAAAATATGACGACTAATTTCGTTTCTATTAAAATCATATTTATAATTTTGAATAATTTTCGACAATCACTATTAAATCATGTTTGAATTTTCAGTATACCGTTAAACCAGAAGTCAATTACGAAAACATTAATGGTTACAGTATAATAACATGGAAATAATTTTATTTTTCCTCGTAATGCAATGTATATTTATAATACTAATTCTAATTTTGTATTAATTTTAATATTAATTTCATTTTATTTTATATTTCACTAATACTAATTTTATTTACATTACTCCGTTATGTAAGCTTCATTTTCCATGTTTTCATTAAAGTCAATATCCTCATCGCTGTCGTATACCATGTCATCTTGTCATCATCTTCAGCTGGAAGTAGAAATTAATGATGTAATAAAGTTTATGAATTATCGAATTGAAATTCAAAATTACCTTCCGAATCGTCACTATCAACAACAACGTCTTTCACTGAAGAATATTCAAAATTATAAATATCATTTTAATAGAAATGAAATTAGTCGTCATATTTTTTCATTAATAAAATTATTGATTTACGTATGTCTTCGTAATAGACTTCTGACAATTGACAAATAGTGTACTGATATATCGTAAAATATGCTGACAAATTGCCAGAAGTGTACTTGATGAAATAAAATATAATTATATCAGGTAAAGTAATTATTTGAGTGGGCCACCAACGCACTTACTATTTGCCATATCTCCCTAATTCTTCCAACTAGCCTTCTGCCGTTTTGCAACTAGTGATATTTTGAGTTACAGAATAAATGTAAAAATTGGCAGAAGTTTACTCAGTCACATAATTGTTGCAAAAATTTTTGCAATATTAGGGCCTTCTGCCGACTCTTTATTTTCCACCTAGCCTTCTGCCAATTGTTTGTCTACTTATTTGCAATATGACATAAAATATCTCGACTAGTTTGGTAAATATTTAGTAAAATCCACTTATTTTATAAAACTTTAACACCCTGTAACTTACTTATAAAGCCTCTAAATAAAAAAGTTTAAAGAACAATCTGTCAGTATTCGGTATTCTACTGATGCTAGGAGTTTGTGCCTTTTTATTTTGTGCGTTAGACACTTGGATCTTCCTCCTCCCCACAACAGTGCAGTTGCCGGGGAGAATTGTTGTTATATATTTTAATTTCAAACATTTTTTTCTGTCTAGGGAAAGGACGCCTGGAAGCCTCGACCTGCACGTTATGAGCGAGGAATCCCGCCGCTATAAATTACCTAGCCGCCGCCGCCGCCGCCGGCCAGGATAATAAAGTGGTTGTTATCACTTCCGGGCAGTTGCTAACAGGACAATGCGTCCTTCCGCTGCTAACTATGAATAAGTGTGTGTAACCATGTCCGTTTTAAAAATAGGTTTCAGCGGGGAGTCGCCGGAGGCTCCTGTTCGCTCCATTGTCACCGCAACTCTGTCATAGTGTGTACGAGAGTGGTTAGAAAGAAGTAAAAACGAGGCAACATTTTATTGTAGTTACTCTCTTTGTTGACGATGGACATACCTACATGAAATAATGACAACTTATGGTTAGTATACAACCTTTTCTTACAAGTCTTGTAGGAATTAGGAATTACTGAGTTTTGTCAACGAAAATTGATTTGAATACCTTATTTAATGATGCTAGTTGGCAGCTTAATTTTATCTTTTTTTTATTTGTGAAAACTCATTGATTTGGCACATGTCTCTGTGGAATCAAATAGAACATATTATCGTTAACTGACGTATTATAAATACCATCACAG
Organism: Pseudeuparius sepicola; assembly: GCA_963920635.1. NCBI lineage: Eukaryota > Metazoa > Arthropoda > Insecta > Coleoptera > Anthribidae > Pseudeuparius > Pseudeuparius sepicola. The sequence goes on along the minus strand of OY987300.1, from coordinate 63,339,346 downwards.
GTAATAGGAGGATGTCCCGAACAATCGAGGACGAAAGCTTGAATCGAGAAGTTTCGCCCACGCAGGATCCCTCCGGATGACACTCCGATTCAATGCAAATTAGGGGAGACCGGGGTTGGTTGGCGCATTTTTTTAATTATTATAATTTGTCATTAGATTATTAGAACTAATTTGGCCTAACAATGGATCATATAAAAAGGGTAAAATCTAAGCAGTAAATTAAAAAAAAATGCAATCAAATTAGGCATGTCATATGCGCCAACCTTCCCCGTAGGCGGGGTAGGTTGGCCCATCGTATGGGGTAGGTAGGCGCCTGGCATTTCTGTTTGGTTTTTCAATTAGCTCTTGTTTATAAGACTAGTTAGCTTTTTCTTATGGCGGAATTTCTATATATTAATAGATTTAGTTGCTTGTGTCGGCCTCTAAGGACCAAATCTAAAACTAACGAAGATCTTATTCACAAGGCGCCACCTATTATCAAAATCTAAAACTTCTGGATTTTTTTATATTAAGTACCATTGAAGTAACATAATATCGTCTTCGAGAACAAAAACTAAACTACAAATATTTTACTGACATAAGTGCCCGGAGTATAGGTTAGCGCCAGGGACTCTTTAAAACAAGGGGACCCAGCATGTCACAGTCTATCACATAGGAAAAGTGAAGCCTTGTTTTCTGTATATCTCCAAGGAGACCACATAAGTGGGCTGGTACAAGTTTATGTTATATGTCAGTGTCCAACTGCCATCAGGTTTTATGTGACATGCCAGTGCCATAGATTCCACAGGAGGCAAAATATTTCCCATCATAGTTCACAATTTTTAAGTTTTCTAACTTCCAGATACTCAGATGTGACAATTAAAGGTAATGCGACCGCCTGTAGTAGTCCCAATAATTGCAACCAGATTTTTCTTGTCTCACCTTTAGTAATCCTACAATTCCCATTACGTGGGCATTACGTATAAGTAAGTAGTTCAAAACAAAAATGGTATTTCCTAAATTTTAAATTATTAAGCAGGTAGCTTCATTCAGGTCTTTTTTTAAACAGTTTTTATCTACAACTATAGCCTGGTTCATGCAGCTTCTTTATCTTTTAATTTTACTTTATCTTTAATAAATAACCAATGGCATTTGTCCCTTGATTTGAACTGACCAATGGCATTTAATATTTCTTAAAGATAAAGAAAAATTAAAAGATAAAGAAGCTGTATGAACCAGGCTTATAAGTTTATTTTACGTTTGTGAGGTACCTTGGAAGAGAAATAAAATTAAAAAATGAGCACCGAGAAAAACTACATGATTAGAACTAAGTACGAGACCTAATCTTATTAGTCGATCCCGAAATCTGTGAAAGTTCTTTGGGTAGATACATTCAACAAGGGAAGAAATTTCAAGTACACATACCTACGAGTATTATTACAAATGGATTCAGGAACCTGATAACAAGGTGCAAAAGCGACAAATTCTCAAATAAGCAAAATCGGCTCTGACTTACCATACTTATATTACTTAAATTCCTGGAAATAATTGCAGGAAACCAAATTCAAATATAAAATAAATTTGATTCATTTGGCACTTGCCATATTCTGTGTTTGTTGACAGAACATTGTCAAGCCTAATTTTTAGAAATCATTATTAATTTTTACTAACAATCAAAGTACCTGTTATATTCATAGATTCTCCAATAAAATGGCATACTTGGCATCATTGAGACCATTAGAATGGGGAAAGAAACGGCCTCACTTTGGAAAGTATAATGCTGGGTCCCCTTACTTTAAAGGGTCCCTGGTTAGCGCATTGCCTGACAACACTGCATGATATCTAAGTCAATCTGCCCCGTCTCCATTCTCCATCATGGTGTTTTGATGGCTCGTGGAACAGACTCTTTTGAAAATAACTTGGGGATATTTGGTGCAAAAAGGTACGGTTGGCGTCAGACGAAACCGAACGCTAAAAATCCATTTCCTTGGGATATTTGGATTCTGTTCTGACATTTGGCAACTTCGCGTTCGTCGGTCGCTTCATCCCTCGGTCTGAGCTTGAATCCGTTGATTGTTAAATAAATTTTAGGTATTTTTACTGCAAAAATCTCAAGAAAATGGCATTACGTCGTTCGGTTTCATCTGACGCCAACTGGACAACATGCCTCTTATAACAAAAAAATAAGAAAAGGTCAACACTACTTACGTCTGATATATGATCAAAATTATCCAAACTCAAAAAATTACTAAATCCTAAATCACACCGAAATAATAGAAATAATACAGGGTGTCCAACTTTAAAACTGTACAAATCCGTAAAATCTTCATTTTTGGAGATAATCGCCTAAACTTTTTTTTGTTTGAAAGGCCTTCAAAAACCGCGTCTTTTGACCTTCCTGCCATTTTCAAAATGCAAATCCAGGGTCCGATGCGATTTTTTTATTCCCCCGATTTTCACGAAAACCATTTAGCGTTTTTTTTTTATTTAAAATTAATAAGAACACCCCAAAACCCCATATACCAAATTTGAACAAAAAATATACAGGGAGTTCCATTCTGTGGGGTGTCAAAGTTGAGCAAAATGGTAATTTTAAAGGCATCTGGCGAGTCAAGTGTGCCATGGAATCCCTTCAAAACAGTCGAATGGTCAACAGGACCACTCAAAATGTTGATGTGAAAAGATTGACTACAAAAATATACAGGGTATTTTTCTCTGAGACATCTCAAAATTCTGAAATTTTATGAAACTTATACGGACTAAGAGAGTACTCTGTAATCATTGAAAAATATTGATAAACACAAAAGTAATGCATTTCTTTACAAAATGCCAACTAATAAATAAAAACAATTTAAATTATCGGACCTTTCTCAACAAAGTCACTGTCGAAGATGATACATTTTCTGTGCGTTTTGCTATTGTAGCACACCAACCACCTTAACTGATATGGACTTACTGACTGACATGCTTCTGTATCTTTTAGATTTAGTTTGTTTATAGTGTGTGGAGCGGCTTTGATGTACTCGATTTTTGACCCGTATAAAGTCCCAAAAATTCAGTAATTTGAGATGGCATAGATAAGAATACTCTGTATATTTTGTATTGGACCTTTGCACACCAACACCTTGAGTGGTTCTATTGACCATTAAACTGTTTTGAGGGGATTAGATGGCACACTTGACTTGGCAGATGCCTTTAAAATTCCTATTTTGCCAAACTTTGACACCCTGTAGAATGGAACTCCCTGTATATTTATTATTCAAAATTAGTATATAGGGGTTTTGGGGTGTTCTAATTAACGCTGTGGGGTCAGATTTTAAATAAAAAAATTGCTAAATGGTTTTCATGAAAATCGGGGGTATAAAAAAAATCGGAGCCGGCCCTCGATTTGCATTTTGAAAATGACAGGAAGGTCAAAAGAAGCGGTTTTTGAAGACCTTTCAAACAAAAAAAAGTTTAGGGTTTTGTCACCCTGTATAGTGCGCCGACCAACCCTTGCGCAATCTGCCCCAGGCTCCCCTACATTGTTAGCCATCAGCGCCGTCTGTTTTCCAGGACTTGAAGCCATGAAGCAATAGACGTGAGAAGTCTTATTAATATCTCAGTCAACGATATTATGCAATATTTTTATTAAAAACCGACAGGGAATTATGGAATTATATTTCTGTTAAGAAGGTAAATTTACAATAATTATTAGGGTATAGTCCATAATATTTAATTAATAATGATTTAATCTTATAAACATTGGCGAGTCAGAAATTTAAAAAACAGAATGATTTTTGTAATTTCCTATTATGCCTCATTCAAACTGATTATTATCCGTAAAATTTCTAAAGAATGTCATCTACGTCCCATTTTAGTCAATAACAAACCCCCTCTAGGTTTCTTAATACCCCCTTAAAAACAATAATTTGTATTGACCCGCCCAGAAATAAATTTCTATATACCTACCTACGGCATCGGTTACAAAAACGTGTTTTATGCAAAAATTATAGATATATAAAGTAGTCCTCTGAAAGGACATAATAATTTATAGGGAGTAACAAACATTTTACGTGCACTATAACTTATATTTTTACTTCCCTATAGGCCCATAGTTAAACAAATATAAGTCACCGCCAGTTGACTTTCATATCATGTTTTGCCATAGTCAGTGTTACGATAACTATGTGTTTTGCTCATTATTTCGAATTTTTCATTTCTTTGTGAGCTTTGACCTTAAATATATATTCTTTTAATTGGTGAACCCTCCGTTGACAAATTCTAGCCAAGGTCATGCAAACTGTCTTTCGTTGGGTAATGCCATAGATTCAATGGCTGAGATGAGGGGCTGGTGTCAGTGTTGGTGCTGCTCAATTTTTTAATAGCATTTGGCACGATAAACCGCCCATATATTGCTTTTGTACGAAGGCGTAGAAGGGCCACATCGGTGATTTATTTTAAATTTCGACTTTTTTCTCGAAATTTAACTAAATTTCGACTTTTTTCTTGAAGTTTAACTAAATTTCGACTTTTTCCTCGAAATTTAACTAAATTTCGCCTTTTTTCCCGAAGTTTAACCAAATTTCGACTTTTTCCTCGAAATTTAACTAAACTTCGACTTTTTTCTCGAAGTTTAACTAAATTTCGCCTTTTTTCACGAAGTTTAACTAAGTTTCGACTTTGTTATGTTCAAATACAAAATAATGTGGATTCACTGGCGGGTCTTTCTATTTTATTCCTACTGCGCACGGAAGGCGCAGAGAACGAGAAGAGACGGCATTTGCCGCCATTTTTAACCCTATATTCGCAGATTGTATGGTGGCTAAATAAAAACTAGTTGTTATCCAATAATGTTGTGCTCGGTTTATATGGGTCGCAAAAAAGTTCCCAACAAAATAATTTTTAAGGGTTGCTTGGGGACTGTCCCCTGAGTGCCCAACCAAAAGATCACACTCGCGGTACGAATTCGCTATAGGGGTGGTTTCCTAAAAAAATTTTAGAGCAAAACGCATAAAATTCTTTTGTATCTCTAATACTTAACGAGTTCCAGCGCATTATACGTTTATATTTTTTTTTATTATCTCGACTACTTACCAAATTACAGCGCATTCATCACAAAAATTTCGCAGTTTCGGCCAATAATTCCTACCGATTAATTACAAAAACGTTGGATGCAAACACGTGGACATAATTTTCAGATTCCAATGGTTTGTTAGTAATCTGCATTATGTGAAAGATTAAATCGTTCGTTAAACTCATTACTACACCGCCCGAGAGATAGAGCTTTTGGAGCTTTTTTTAGGTGATATCCCCTATAGGCCTAATTCACGATCTGCATGAAAATCATACTCAGTTCAATCGTCCAAAACGAGATGAAAGTAGTGTTTTTGCGCTGTAACTTGTTAAGTAGTCGAGATAATAAAAACATTTTAGAACATTTACTCCTCACCAACTTTTATTAAAGTATTTTTTTGTAAAAAAAAGTGTTTACAAGACTATTCCTGTGGTAAACGAATATTTTTTTCATATAATGCCCTGTAAATTATTAAGTATTAGAGATACAAACAATTTTTATAAAAAAAATGTTTACAAGGCCACTCATTTGATCCTCTACAGCTTTTATTAAGGTCGTTTTACTCCAAAAAAAAAATGTAGACGAAACCACCCCTATAGCGCAATTCGTATCAGTAGTTCAAGTATGATATTTTGGTTGGACACTCAGGAGGAAGTTCCCATAAGCATCCCTGAAAAAATTATCCTGTTTGGATTTTTATATATTTATAAAGCACTTCTTGGGATTCTTTTGAGTAGGTAAGTAGGTAGGTATAATCCTTCCACCAGGGTCATATCGTATCAGGCTAATGCCCATGACACCCAGTTGTTTCTAAATTTTCGGAATGTGCGATAAGGAATCTCACATTGCAGAACATACGTATATGGTATTTACTTTTATAACTACCTGTACAAATCCATAAAACCAAAGTTTTTATTTCTGTAGTTATTCACCTGTACTTTGTTTGAAAAACCTTCAAAAGCCGCTTATTTTGGCCTTTCTATCATTGTCAAAATGCGAATCCAGGGCCGGTTACGATTTTTTTATACCCCGATATTCACTAAAAGTATTTCGCATTTTTTAAATTTAAACTCAGACACCGCAGCGTTAATCCGAACACCCAAAATTTCAGTTCCATTCTGCAGCGTTGGTGTGCAAAGACTCAATAAAATATATTTAAGGTGTTTTTCTTTTATCCATCTCATAGTGCTGAATTTTTTGAAACTATACCAGACCGTCTAGGAATTATTGAAAAAATATTAATAAATGCAAAAGTACTTTTACAGAATATCTACCAACAAATAAAAGCGATTTAAATTATTGGACCTTTATACGATACGTGCTTTCTACCTACCATTGGTTCCATGCATTATTTTTAATTATTGTAGTATCCTACCCTGTGAGATGTTAATTGGCGAGCGGTATTATACAGGGTGGTCTACAATATCTTCTTTTTAGTGTGGGCCTAAGGGTGTATGACGGAGACACAGGGTAGTTTAAAATATGTATATTAAGGTTAATTACGGAACAGTACATTACGTTCATAAAATACAGAGGAAGTTTAAAAACATGTGCAATAATTATAATGAATAATTGTAAAAATCTATGAATTCGCACAACGCCACTCAAGATATCCGAAATATGAACTCTTTTCATGTAACACAATCCAAACGTTTAAAAAGATACACTGTTAAACAATTGAACTTAAATTAGGGCACAAAACAATATGTCAAAAATGGCACGAATACACAAACTATGGCAATAAAATGACAATATTCAGATCAAAAGTACAAAAATTGCAAAATATTTCCCAAATAGCACAAAATCAATTGATTACTCTGTACAACAAATTGGCATAAAATGTAAATCAATGTTACTCAAGTTTGTGGCATAAAATGATTCAATTAAAAGACAAAACTCTTGCAAGCAATACCAAAATAATAGGCTCAAAATTCAGAATAATCGTACGGCATGAATAGAAGTTGTTAATTAGCATAAAGACTAGACAAAACACTCATTAACTCAACTGACAAAACTGCAAATAAGTTTACCAAATCCTTAGTATAAAAATGAAAACAAAAAGATTCAATTTCTGATATTAAATCTAAAATTCAAATAAAAATTGCACAATAAAGTCAATATATCTCCAAAGTTTCCAAAATGATTTCAAAATTTCAAAATAAAAGGCAATTCAAACACAAAGGAATCAAAACAAAATGATCTTACTACTTGGTCAGTCCACTTACTCAGGTGCTTAGAATTTTGGTGGTTTCGTCCAAGAGTTGCTAAGACATCGGGGCTGGGGCCGCGGGCCGCGGGCCCCGCCCCGCGACTTCTCTCCTGCTGGATGGATTGATCGTCGAACACTGTTGCTTGAGTACTGGACCGCTACTGTTCGACAACTGGTCCCTGCGAATGTGCGCCCCCCGGTATTTATACGTTTTTGGGTACCCCTCTGGTCTCCCCGCGGTCGCTCCAGTCCCTATGCGAAGTTCTGGGAAGACCGGTTCTCGCGAAATTAATTAAGGCAATTATCGTAAATCAGTCAAAATTAATTACTGCAATTAGCATAAATCGATCACTTTGAGACATTTATTATATCAATTATCATAAATCCGTCCCGCGGTCCATGTTTTGGGCTACTTTATGGTTCTTCTTCCTTTGGCGGCACCGCCGGCTAATGCGGTACTCTAATTAAGACTTTTATTTACTGCGATGGGTTTTGAGATTTTGGTTGGGGCCCCGAGGGGACTCCGGCGAAAAACTAACGTTAAGTTTCCAGTTTGGGAACCGAATATTATATATTTCTGTTAAAAAAATCCCGGGCACCAGATTATTTTATTTATTTTAATTTAATTATGAAAATAAAATCGTTCAAAAGATGATGGATAGTTGTAGAGTCGAGTGCCGAATAGAACTATTATAACTGCAGATTCTCAGTACCTACTTTTTACATAAATCTTCGGGAGTAACATTGTTGTAAGTTGAAGTTACAAACTAGTTTGGAATGGGGCCACCGTAGGTGCTCGGGGGGCTGGCGGTCGCATTGGCAACCTCCGCGCCAACTGACACACATCCCCCTGAAATAAAAAAGAAAAGAAAACCCGGAATACGTTTTTAAATGTAACACCGCCGGTCATAAATTCTCTGCCAGAGTAGTTTATCTGCGTCACCGGAAACCGGGAAACTCAGTTCATGTAATATAGAGTGAGTGTTTTCGTACAATTACAGGACGTGATGCTATTTCACAATTCCTAGGAATGAAAAATTCAATTTAGGGACGTAGTATTTGCCGGCTTATAAGATTTATTGCAGGAAAACAAAGACGTATTGCTCCGACACTTTATAAGGTTTGCTTGTGAGACCTCAGAAAAGGTGAACCTATACGCCTAATAATATAGTTATTAGGTATACTCAAAAATAGGAGATGTGCACCATGTACAGGGTGGCTCACTATAAGTTGACAACCCCTTAGCTTCTTAGTTTTTGAGGCTAGAGAAAAGTGTTTTACAAAAGTTTGAGATACTAATACGAAGTCTTTTGTGACGCTATTTGACTTTATACAGTGTGTTCTAGAAAGCCGTGGCAGATATAACTTTTGTTGTTTTTTTTTTAATGGAACATCTTGTATAATTTTTAGATAGAACTCTACTCATTTTTCCGATTCCAACGACGTTTATATGTTATATGTTCGCTCCAACCGTTCGTTCAGAACTGAGCCTTTTTTGTGAGGGATTACATAGGTTGCCATGGAAGACAAATGCAAATTATAGTAATAATTATTGACAGTTTGCAAGTATATTCACGCTTTGGAAAACAAAATGGGCTATTTTAAGACTTCAGGGAAAATGAAGAAGGGAAATTGAGAGAAATAAGAAAAATATTAAATGATAACATTTAAAAAACATGAAGGCCATCTTGCTTTTAAATGTTATTGTCGTTTTCAATAAAAAATTAAATTTCAAACAATAAATGTGACGAAGTTTATTAACTATGATACTATCTAAAATTTCTCATTTCTATCAATTTATCTTCTTCATTTTTCTCTGAAATCTTAAAATATGCCATTTTGTTTTCCAAATCGTGAATATACTCGTACTTGCAAACTGTCAATAATTATTACTATAATTTGGCATTTGTCTTCCATGGCAACCTATGACCCAAGGACTAGTTATTCCTCACAAAAGAGGCTCAGTTCTAAACGAACGGTTGGTGCGAACATATAACCTATATACTTCATTAGAATCGGAAAATGCGCAGAATCATTGAGTAAAGGTATTATCGTTTACCGCAAATGGCAACGAAGACAAAATAATAGTAATTGCCCCCCTCCCCCGCACAAGCATGTGGTTGCTTCTGGGGTACTCCTAGTTTGGAGTATTGTGAGGGTGAGAATTATTATTACGAGTATTATTATTTACTCAATGGTAGAATTAAATAATCCAAAAATATATTAGGTTATTTTAAAAAACATAAGTTATGTATGCCACGGCTTTCTAGAACTGTTTAAGGTCCGAGAGCGTAAAAAAACTTAGTATTAGTGTCTAGAACTTTTGTAAAAAAAACTTTTTACTAACCTGAAAAACTAACAAGTTAAGGAATGGATGTCAATTTATAGTGAGCCACCCTGTACATATCATATCTACATTATTTCAGTTTTATCAATAAATGTTGCCAACTATTAAAAATGAGTAGGTATACAGCACCGCGATTTTCTCATTTATTTTGCGCTCCACAAAAAAGTATCAAAACACGGCTATTTTAAGAGCTGGGCGAAATAAAACGTCGAAATAATAAATAAAAACAGCAACAGTTGTTATTCAAATTATAGAAAAATTTTCTGTTTGTGTAATGTTGAAATTATCTGAGCAACCGGTTACATAAAGCTTGTCATTATCAAATTTCAATATAAAAGTTTTCTTTTACCTCTTCAAATAAACAAAATATGGCTATTAATAATTTGAGGTACAAGTTGGATATGGAAGCCGATTTCTTTTTCAGCATCACATTATAGCTCCCAAAATAGTTTTTTCGCAATGATATTTATTTATTTCTAATATTGAGTCGACTTTTAAAGTGAGAGAGAACGGATTGGAATTACGACTTCAACTTTGCGAACAATTCCCCGAAATTTCGGGGAGCCCGATCAAACCCTTTGGTGCTTAGGTCTATGAAAATTGGCTAGTAGCAACCGAAAATTGGCTTTGCTTCGATTTGAAAATGTCTAAATACCAGATCACCTAACTCTTGAGAAACAGCTAAAAACTATATTTTTTAGGAAAGTTCAAATTTTCCCGTTCCAAAGTTTTCTTAGAAAATTTATAATTTATAAATATTTATGAAAATGGTTGTTTCCTACTATAACCTCCAAAACTGAGGGATCGAATTTTCCATAGATGTTTTTTTATAACGCGTACCCATTTGAAGCTGTGTGTTTTCCTACATATATGTCACAAGATACAAAGAAGTTAGTTAGAGTATGAGATTACTTCTTCATTATTCTATTATAAAATATACGACGCACCACAAAAAAGTTTCAAGATTATCTGGGGCATTTTAATACAGAGTAGGCATTCTTCTCTGCAGCATTTTAATAATTGAACAGGGTACAACAAAGGGTATAATTACGGGCACAATGCCTCATAAATTATTAATGTCGATAGTTAATGGGGACCTTCGCCATATTTTTACTCAAGGCCATTCCATCTAACTAATTGAAACTTTTGGGTCTCTGGCGTTCAGTATTAATAATATTAGTGTGGCGCTAAGTTCGAATAAAATATAAAAAAAAATTTAACCAACACCAAAACAATTCCGTTTCAAAAATTATGTTAGTTTTTTCTAAGTTAGGAATTAGTTATTTTCTAAATTAAAGCGATGCCTTATTTACAAAAAATGGAAACTCTGTCAATTTTAATATACATGTCATATAGGCTGTGCAGAAAAGAGAAAAAAAAACGTTTTTCAGATTTTCCTAAAGGGGTAGTATAAAAACTTGTATTACCGATGCAAAATACTATACAAAAAAACTAACCCCTATCAGTTAACCCCTCCGCTCTTTAAGGGGTGATTTTTTAAATAATTTAACTCGCTAGGGGTAGTTACTAAATTACACTGAGTGCACTAAATAACACAGAAAAAAAACTGGACGTCATACGATAAAGTTTAGCCGCGTCCCTTTCGGGGAATAGATTCGTGCAGGGCTAAAGTCAAAGCTAAAATGTAGGTAGGTACATAAGAGGAGTAAAAGAGACTTAATAAATAAATAATTTCCACGACAAAAGAAGCGGAATGAAAATTTTGTCATGGTTTACCAATCAACATAATAACCTCAATAATACAGGAAACTAACAGCGAATATATTATGTTATGGCCATTCCTGCCGAAGAAGCACGTACAATTTCAACGAATTGCCAAAAGAAAGACGAAATCAAAATTAGTAATGAACCAAATTTAATACATTTACCAGAAAATTGCGGAATAAAAACCAAAGAGTTTAAATTTATTAATAAAAATAAGGAAATTAATAGAAAACCATTCACCTTGCCAGAAATTCAAATCAACGATTTAAACTTCATCGATTATTTACGAGCAAAACCTCTCCAACTTCGATCAACTTAGAAAATATTCACAAACTTGAAGAAAAGTCTACACTTCTGCAAGTTCCCGATACCGATATAGAAAAAATACACACCTTAAGTTATTTATTTGCTACAGGCATTATTATTAGGATTACATTTTACATTATTAATTGGATACGTCGCATAGAGAATCTACCAAGAGAAGTTCAAGATAAGAAGAGGACAAATCAAGATAGTAAAAGACCCCTATTATTGAGTAAAAGACCCCTATTAGGTATTCCTTTACTCAATGTTACTATATATTTAGGCTTTGAACCTAAAATATTGTAACTAGTTCTGTCTGATCTGTAGAATAAATTTTTAAAAATCGTTTTTTCTATTTCGTTAACGTATGACTCAAATAAAAAATAAGTAGTTTTTGTAGGGTTGCCAGAATCTTATTTAAGCGCACAGGGGCGTATCTGAAATTCAAAACTGGACGATCAATTTTTTTTCTGGTATTGCGTAGAGCAAATGCAATGTTTTGGTAACTTCCCCAATCGGATTTTCTTATCTTTAAAGAATTAACCCTTCATGGGAGGAGGGGGGCGGCTAAATTTTATTTTATGGGGCCCAGCTTTTTTAGGTAGATTTTCAGGCCCGTAAGACAACTTTTTTTGACTACCCCTCCAAAATCATATAATATTATATTATTAACCAAGGTTTAGACAGAGGCTATTATTGACCCGAACGTCATTATTAAATCCCGAGGGTTAATTTACAATTTTTTCCACTACTAACACTCCATAAAAATATTATTGTAAAAAATTGTAAAGCATTTTTAATAGTAAACTTACCTTTGTTTTTTCCTTCATATTATTTAATCACAAATCAAGTTAGCCTTGTTTTTTGTTTCATTAAATGAAATTTCTTTACTGTTATCTGTCAAATTTAGCCATTAATTATTATTATTATTATTTATTCTTGACTAAATCAACTGTGAGTTTATATTATTTTTGTGAAAAATGTGTGATAATAATTATCATGATGGCTCATCCTCGCCAAACATATTCTGCACTCCTCCGGAAATTAGAGAAGAGGCACAAAAGATTAATGGTCAGTTGCTTCCACAGAAGTCGAAAAGTGTTTACTTAAAAACTTATACAATGTTTAAAGACTGGTGCAAAATGAAAAATATTGAAACAATTTCTGAAAACATATTATTGGTATATTTTCAAACGCAAGCTGAAAACAAGAAATCATCAAGCTTGTGGGCAACGTTTTCTATGTTAAAATCCACGATTTCATTGAAGGAAAATATTGACATTTCGAAGTATTTTAAACTGGTATCATTTTTGAAAAGGCAAAATACTAATTATGTAGCGAAAAAATCACTTGTCTTTAAACAAGATGAAATTGCACGATTTTTGAGAGACGCACCAGACGAAGTGTTTTTAACAGCAAAGGTACCTACCTAAACATGCCTCGTTCTACTTTACATATATTTACATATTTACAATAAACAATAATTACTTTATTACTTACTAGGTTGTACTTGTTATCGCAGTTGCTGGTGCATGTAGAACAGACGAACTTTTTAATATGCTTCGAAAAGACTTGGATGTTCGAGACGATATGATCGTTATTGATATTTCTACTAGTAAAAATGGAACATCACGAAAGTTTGTTATCATGAAGCCAGTTTGGGTCGAAGTTGTTAAAAAGTATATTCAAAAATGGCCTACCCCAGATTTACCACGCTTATTTATTACTTATTACTTTGCGGAACAATAAGCCGACACGACAGAACATTGGCCATAATACCATAAGTAAGATGCCAAAAGTGATTGCAAGTTTCTTGGGACTATCAGTACCAGAGAGATACACTAGCCATTCATTCAGAAGGACTTCGGCCACTATTTTAACGGAAAATGGTGGCGATCTTATAACTGTAAAACAGCACGGAGGTTGGAAATCTTCCACTGTTGCCGAAGGGTATATTGAAGAATCGCTGGCTTCTAAAAAAGAATAGCTAAAATGGTTCAAAGGCCAGTTTACAATGCTACATCAGTACCTGTAGTTGCGATAGTCATAATGAACCAACCTCTTGATGAACAGTTATTTGATATTGGTAGTTCTAGTTCCTTAACTAATATAGAATCGAGAAATCCCGCCAGTGTTACACAAAAAATATCGGATAATATTCACTTAAACAATCAACACATTAATATTCCGGTTACAAATACAAGCACTGCAACAGGTTTAATTAACATGACTTGTTACAATTTCACAGTCAATTATTACATTAATAATAATAATTAGTTTTAGTTGTAATTCGTAATTTTTGTTTTCCCAAATACTTAAATAAACGTTGTTTCATCAGCTGGTGTTACTAATTTTAGGTTAGAACGGTTAGGTGGAGGTGGGGGAAGGGAAGTTTAGATTTCTGCTTTGTGGGCAGGGTCCACAAGTAAAAATATCTACATTGGCGTGTGTTCACGTTTAATACAAATTGAAAATAATCAGTGAAATAAGTAAGAAGGAGTGGAAAATAATACGAAATTGTGCCGTACATAGAAGAGCCTGTCACTAGTGACTCGTGATGTCAATTCATTATTGACCTTGGTCAATAATAAATATTATTATAAATTATTATTGACCTCGGGAGAGAAAATCAACTTCCTCGGGAGAGAAAATCAACTTCTCAGGTTAATGATGGGTCAATAATACATGCTTTTTAGGGTTAGTAGTGGAAAAAAAGTTTTTTCGACCCAGCGTGTATAATGCCCCACGATTTTTATTAAATAATTTCATATTAAGAAAAATCAAACATTTTATCGAATTATTATTGTTTACTTTTTAGTCGACAATAAAAGCGTTTTACCATAAAAAAGTTTTACGGATCTAGAATACTTACATATAAATCTAATCAGAGGTATCTGATATGGACTTATAAATCAGATCTGTGCACGCATTCTCTCCATCTCTGCTAATGTGTCACTATTACAAGGAACCACTCAAGATTCTTTATGACATCCCGTCTCCATGATCATAAAAGTTCGATGGTACCATAACATTGTATTTATTAATAATTAAATTGATTAGAGGTGGATGTTAATCTGGTCCTGGATGTCCACTAGTAAAGGAATTTGTATACGTAGAACAATAATAATTGAGAATCACTGACAGCAAGCACAAAAGCATTTGTTTTTGTACCTCCCGAACATAAAAGCCCCTGCATGGCAGCAAAACATGACTACCTACCTAAATAGTCCCTCTCGTGTAATATGGGGGTAAGCCCCTTCAAACCTAATCGAGTTCAATAATTACTGTATATTGAAATACATATTGCTGATATTTTTAATTCCCAAGGAAGCCTCTTTTACCACGTTTTTTGTTATCTAGCACTTCTTCCCATGGTCATTTCCTTTTTTATTGCCAAACAGGCATTTAAAAATATGTGGCTTATTTTTCAGCACCTTGATTTTAGAATGAGGTTAAACATGCCTTTTTATTTACATATTTAAACAAAATTTTCTACAATCCTAGTTATTAAAGCTTATTACCGATAAAACTGGCAACGTCTACCTCCCTTCTCCCAGTTTTTGAATTTAGCGGGTTGTGCCACATAGAGGGCACAAACGAAATTAGATGTGGCGATAATTTAAAACCGTGATAATAAGGACTGGAGCCCTTTTCGGACTACTGCTACAGTGAATCGCCGAGGTGCTTCGAAGGAATTTATATTTTCCCCCGTCCCCCTCCTTAAAGCCCAGTTACACGATGCCAGTAAGTCAAACACGAGTCACTAAAATCCATTTAAACTTTCAAACAATAAACTTATTATATGTGTCCTGCTAAGCACCACGATAGACTTACCCACGGTATGTCATTTCGCATCTTGTGACGTCAGTTTAGAACCAGAATTTAAATTGCTCCATATGTTTTACACAGCAATAGATACTTTTTTATGGGTTTTTGCTTATTTATTTTAAATAAATGTTGTTAAAAATATGTAGAATTTATTACTAGATAAATGAATGAATATTCTGTTGATAAAACACATTTATAATTTGATACGCTGACTGCACATACGCTCACTGCACATCCCGGCATTTTTGGCCTATTTCAAAGTACTGTCGAGCTGGACTGACGATCAGTCAGTTGTTTACACTTTTTTTCTTGACATATTAAACTGTAAACTATAAAAAATAGTAAAACACAACCGCGCCGATGCATTATTTAGAATTCGTGATTCGCAACTGACGTAGATGCGCCAAGTTGCCTTGTTTTCGGATTCGTTAGTGACATACCGTGGGTAAGTGTATCGTGCTAAGCACTACAAAAATAAAAGTGTAAAATAATGAAGTCTAGCTTATTTGGGTTAAATTACTTGTACAAGTTTCTGCAACCGTGTAACTCCGCTTCGCGTCGTTCGGTCAACTGCAGTCGAGTACCACTTTCTGCACTTGTTACGAAAAGGACTATTTAGTAAATTTAGTAATAATCATTAGTTATTGCGAAAATCTTAGTAGGCTGGCTACTATGGAAATGAATAGTTTTCATTTTTAAACATCTTTTGCTTATAGAAATATTGTCGTGTTGGGAAGCAATTATAATACCTTACACTTTCCTAAGAACTATCTTTACGGTTTAAGTAATAAAATATGTAAGTACATAAAAGTTGGGATGGCACATAATCGACTAGATCGGCCACAGAACTACCCACCCAAAGTTTTATAACAATTTTTAATGGGGCTCGTAAATCCCAATCGGCAGTAAATTTCCCAAAATGCGCCAGGGCCGGCTTCAAAACGTATTTCACGCGGACGAAATGAGAAACTGCCCGCTTAAGTTTTAGCCGCACATAAAATTATGCCGGAAATTCGGTTTAGTGCTGGAAATCGCGTTAAGTAAAATACTGCGCACCTGGATGGAATAAGTAGGATATGGAAGGGGAGGAGGATTATTACTCAGAGAAATCGGCATTACGTTCTCTGATGGAAATCGCACAGCTAAAAATTTATAGTATTATAGCAGGCGGAAAATTCAGCTTTTTTATGTAAGTTGTAAGCTTTGAATTATGGCTATAGAGTCGACGAGAAGAGTATTGGAGCTCGTTAATTTTTTTGGAATATTAACGGTCAGATCCGCCCATACATGTAGGTACAGGATGTCCCTTATACAGGGTGATTCAATTTTATTCTGCGACACTTGAACAGGTGATAGAAAACCAAAAAATAACCGCACTTTCCATTATAAACTATATCATTCTAAGGCCTTATAAAAAAGTTACAGTGTGTTAAAGTTGCAAGAAATATGTGGAATTTATTGAATATTTACCAAACTAGTTGAGATATTTAAGTCATATTTGGTACACGTTATAACGGCATGGGTTAGCATAAGACCTGTTGATATCAAACACCTTGAACAACCAGTGGCGTAGAAGTGGGTAATTAGTATAATCGTTTTTAGAAAAAAAATGAACGACCTTGTATAGCAATAAAATGTACTCAATTTCTTATGTAAATTTTAATTGTAAACAAAAACGTTCTCTTAGCATTTTTTCATATGTTTCATGGTTTCATAGCAAATTTGATTTTTTCTTATTATTTCGGGGTACTTTTGAAAAATTAGCTTAAAACTTCGCTCCATAAGTAACACTCAAAGCAGAAAAAATTTGTTTCTTACTTTAAATACAGTAACTTTTCCCAATAAACTTACCCATTAAAGGTTTTACTTTTCAAGATACAGAGCGTAACATTATAATTGAATCTTCCTTAAATGTATTAGACCCTGTGTCTTCAAAAGTATAGCCTTAAATAGGTAAGTTTATTGGAAAAAGTTACTTTATTTCAAGTAGCAAACACATTATTTTAAACTTTAAGTGATACTTTTGGAGCAAATTATTTAGATAATTTTTCAGAAATACCCCGAAATAATACAAAAAATCAAATTTGCCACGAAACCATGACACATAGAACAAATTACCAAGAGGGCATTTTTGTTTAAAATTAAAATTTACATAAGAAATTGAATACATTTTATTGCTATACAAGGTGGTTCATTTTTTTTTTCTAAAAACAATTATACTAATTACCCAGTTCTACGCCACTGGTTGTTCAAGGTGTTTGATATTAACAGGTTTTATGCTAACCCATGTCGTTATAACGTGTACGAAATATGACTTAAATATCTCAACTGGTTTGGTAAATATTCAATAAATTCCACATATTTCTTACAACTTTAACACCCTGTAACTTTTTCATAAGGCCTTAAAATGATATAGTTTATAGAAGAAAGTGCAGTGCTTTTTTGGTTTTCTATCACCTGTTGAATTGTCGCAGAATAAAACTGAATCACCCGTATATTAGATTATGGTTATACACGTTCTAAATTCATACAATACAAATGGAAATAATAAGTTTTATCCAATACCACTCTTCGCCCCTTGCCCAAATATTGAAAACAAATCATTAGGTATTACAGTGACTGGACTCATTACGTTATGAAAATTCCCATAAAAATTCTAAATCGAAAATAGACAGAGCGAAAACGAATGGAGATACCAGAATGCAGTTTGCGACAAAAACTGAGTGGTAAAAATGAATTAAAAAAGAAGAAAAAAACACCCAAAAGTAACCTTTCGGAATTCTGATGGCTTTGAAACTTCCCCTATTTCTCTATTTTATGGGAAAAGTTATAAAGAAAAAATGTTTGCTAATGAACAACAGACAAGAAAGCCGAAAATTGACTTAACCGTTAATATTAACTTCTTACTTTATTTCTGAACAAAGTATAAAAAAAAATAATGAAGAAAAGTACTAATAACAAATTATTTATTACTACTTACTAGTTATTCAAGTGTCATTCCGCCAACATTTGCCCAAGCTGTTTCTTATATATAAAAAAATTTGATATATTTCCACCTCTCAGAACAGGCCTATACCAAATTTTATTAAAAAATTTAACATAATAACGATTTTGTAGAAAAATTAAAAATGCACATTAGGTATTTTCAAATATTTATGGTTAGCCATGAAAAAACGAATAAAATTAAACTCTAACGACTTGGTGATATTAATATTGGTCTTATTTTACGCTTATACACAACGAAAGAAAAAACTAAAAATTCCATCGCAAAACTACACTTTATGAAAATTTATTTTTAAAATTATTTTTTTTTAATTTGGTACTTACCCGTTTTTGAGAGGTGCTGAATCCAGTGGTGTGTACAGGTTTCTCCTCAAAACTCAATTCTAAAAACTCGAAGGTTGCAAAGACATATTACATGAGAAGCATCAGTAGTATAGGTACAGCAGTCTGATTATAGTGTATTGCACTTTTACATTATCTATAGAATTTTTCAGCATTTTTTTTTTAATTTGGGGGATATTTTTCCGATTTTAGTAAATGTTTTTGTCCTGATTTTTGCCTAAACAATATTTTCTGTGATGTTTATTACATTTGTTGCATTCTAGAATGTAGATTGAGTTAAGCCAATACTGCTATTAATAATTGTCACCAGAATTAGCGTTTAGCTAGAAATTTAATAATATTTAGAGAAATTTTTTGAGACATTCACGTTAAGTTTTAAGAGGCAAACCACATAATATGTACTCTATTAGGTTGAGGAAGAAGTTTGGTTTAAAAAACAAATACAAAAGAAATTCGACAGCCCAACGTCAAATATGAGACACACTGTATAAAATAGGTAAGTATATAAAACGTACTATAACTCTTATTGGAATAGTTCGGCGTCAAAACTGTCCTGCCAGAGCTCTATAACAATTTTTAATGCGGCACGTAAATTTCCACCAGCAATAAATTCCCGAAAATAAAAGTATCCGGGAGATTCGGTATAGTAGGCGGGTCGCGGAATCGCGTTAAGTAAAATATTGCGCACCTGGAATAAGTGGGATATGGAACGGGCGGGGGATTATTACTCCACGGAATCGATACCGGCAATGGATGGGCCGCCTGCCGGAGATCGGGGACCTAAAAATTTATATTACTGCAACTGCAAAGGAATAACTCCGATTTTTTTTATATCTGTTTTAAGCCTTCGCTTTGCGGGGCTATCGAGAAGGCTGGGAACGTAGAATCTCCCGCTATATTTTTTCGCACTAGTAATGTGTAGACTGTATAATTAATTTTAGTGTCTTACCAAAAAAATAGGATCAAATTGTATGACTCAAAATGATAAAAAAAGGTAAATTTGTTTGAAACTTGAGATTAAAAAGTAGGTAGGTACCTAACTTCATTCGAAAAGAAAGGTGGTATAATTACATAATATTTCGGTTTGAGACCAATTAAGCAGGAATTTAAAGTCTAACTATATTTTTTTGTCGTTTACACTCATTTCCTATTCCGTTTTTCACTTGGAGATTTTTTACTGGAGAATCCTTTTAATACCTACTGGTATTGATTAAATACCTTATTCAATGATGCTGGTGTTTGAATATAAAGCTAGTGGAAAATATAAGGCAGGCGGTCATCAAATAATTTTCATACAAACATGTAGATGAGTAGGGAAAAAATTGTTGATTTAATTCTCTCTGTTATCTGGTTATCTATAATCCATAACACATAATTGTGAGGTGTATGAAATGTTTAATATCGTAAAACGATATTTAAAAGAAATACCTAGTAGGTAGGTAGTTAAGAGTTCAACAAACAAAACAAAACAACAAAAATAAACTAGTTGAAAATAACCGTGAACATCGTTACATTTTGATCTTATACTTAGAAGGCGCTAAAACAATAACTAGAGCACTTTTATAGATGTTTGTCATTTTTTTTTCTATATAATCTGAAATAGAAAATACTAGGTGAAAATTTTATTTTTCGAATTTTGGAGTTAAGAGGCATTTTGGAGCAAATTTTTGCCAATTTTAACGCAACGATTGATTTTCTCTTTATAAAACAAAAGCCATAATTGACTTCTTTAACGCCCTGTATTTGAAAAACAAAACAAGTTAGGGCCATATTCGATAGGATAAAAATGATTTTTAGCGAGGCCTGTTGGATTTTTAAGTAACTAGGTATATCCCATTAATTACGGCAGACGGTGTATACAGTATGCCCCAATTTGATACTGGTCACATCAGAAATGGGTATAATTATGAAAGGCAAGAAAGAAAAATGGTGTCTATTTTTTCATTGGTTTTGCCAAGGGAGAGTCTCATATGCGGTAGTATTTGAATTAGGTTATTATTTCAGGGCCTTATATGATTTTTTAAAAAATCGAATTTTCAAGAATTCTGACTTCATGATATCTGACACAGCCCTTTTCAAAATAATTACCGTACACAAAATTTTGCAAAAAATAACTCAAAGGTGTTCCTTCTGCAAATATTTTATTCCTACAGTAACAAAGAAGTAAACCATCAGCAATCGCAACAAGCCTGTCATATGGGTCATGATTAAAACAAAGTAATTCGCACAAAAAAATAAACAATTTATTTCATTTAATCTAAAAAATACGCAGTTAGTCAAGTCCACCAAGTTTCCATCAAGTATTATACAGGGTGTCCAACTTTAAAACTGTACAAATCCGTAAAATCTTCATTTTCGGAGATAATCGCCTAAACTTTTTTTTGTTTGCAATTATTGCTAAAACTAAATTCTTTAGTTTGACCGTAAGATTATTTCGGATTCATGTGGCAAAAAAAACTAACATACTCGTATAATAAAACGGGATGAAAAAGCAATTTTCACTGACAAAGCACAATAATTGTTAGCGAAGTCTGTAAGCTCACAGGCGGCTCTATCTTTAAAAAAGATGAGAGGAAATCACGTAAAAAACTGTTTCATCCTCGTCGCCTACGCGCCTTTGACAAATGGCTGTTTTGTCGGGCAAGACTGCCGAAACGAAGCCGTTACGCGCCGTTTGGCGGACGGTCCAAGACGCCAAATTGGCAATATTTTATGCGCCTTAATGTAGCGATATAACATTGGGGTCTCCTGTCGACGACCGTCGTTAGTCGCCCGGAAAGATTTCGCTTGTGCCGTCGCCACATGTGCCCCGGAGGCTAATATTAAAAACTGGACAAAATGTGTCACGTTTCTGCTACGCAACAAAAACATACGCACGGACTTGTACAACATGTGAGCTTAAAGGGAAAAAATGAAATTGGGAATACAATTATTGTGATGTGAGTTGGCATAATCTGAAGCCGAAGCTGCTGGGTGTTAGGGTTAGGAGTGAATACGCTTTTATATAGAGTGTCCCGCCAGGATTAGGGAAACAAGAGCAAACTCCCTTTACCTATGTACTAAAGTCGTCTATAAACAAATTAGGTATATCTTGAAATCAAAAAAAATCTTAACTGAAAAGACCTAATTACTAAAGAAGAATTAGGTACTATTTTTTTTTGTTTTTCCCCCTTTTGCCCATATCCTATACAAATTACTCATAAGGCCCAGCCCTAATAGAAGACCTAAAGGATTGAAATTTATTTATTTATTTGCAAATTACAGAACTTATTGTACCAAGTTGCAAATTAGATCATTTTAAATACCGGGCCAAACGCTTTTGTTTTAGGTATACAGTGTAGGTAGGTATACAGTAGTCTAGTAAAATTAGACAAAAATCGTCGAAAATTTATTGTAGGTAATTCAAACCAGTTATGTCTCAAAAGAGTTCCGCCTATACGTATATTTTTTTAAATAATGCCAAAAAACGTTTATTGCGAGAATAATTGTTTATACCTAACAAATTAATATATAATTTTGACAAAAATGTTTAATATTTTATCACACTATCCCAGATTAAAAAAGACGGCGAAATTGGTCTAGCTAACGGAGAAATGGCGAATTTTCTACAGAGATGAAATTTGAAGAAGTCGCGAGATCAAGTATTGAACTCACTATAATAACGATTTGAACCCTTAATAT
Organism: Pseudeuparius sepicola; assembly: GCA_963920635.1. NCBI lineage: Eukaryota > Metazoa > Arthropoda > Insecta > Coleoptera > Anthribidae > Pseudeuparius > Pseudeuparius sepicola. The sequence continues at coordinate 63,316,873 of OY987300.1, read as the reverse complement.
TTATAAATAAACAAATTAGAATTATAAGTATATCTCAGCTCCTATTTGATGTAGAGCAATATACAGGGTATTTCTGAATTATGGTGCCAACGTAATATGACAGGTAGAAAATGTAATTTTGAACAAAAAGTTTCCTATATACATGGGTCCGAAAATGCATAATAAAAAAGTTACAAAGTGATAAAAGTACAGTTTGAAAAACATATTTTTCGCAAAAACTTCTACAGAAGTTATGCAATTTAAATGAAACTTGGTGCAGTCCTTTAGTTGCTGAAGTGCAATATTTCGTATTTCGTGTAAAAACAATTTATTCCCATTGCCGAGAGGCGGAGGGGCGGGGTAGCTTAATGGGTTTTATACTCATAACTTTTTTAAGGTTATCTTTTTGGTTTTGCAGGTTCATCATTTTAGTGAATTTTTTAATTTTGCAACAGTGTACTCTGGTTCCATCACGATAAAATCAACCGCTTGCGTTGAAATGTGCAAAATGTGTCTCAAAATATCTGTTGACTCCAAAGTTCGAAAAATAAAATTGTCAACTACCGCTTTCAAATTTTACAGAATAATTGTACCATTTAAAGAGACAACGAATTCCCTATGAGACAACGAATTCCCTATGAACAATGTACCAACAAATGTTCGCTTTCAAAATGGAACAGATTGAGCTCGAAAAAATTTTGACACCCTGGGCCTGGGCATTTCAAGAAAAGCAGTGATGTTTTACTCAATGCCTATTAGGCATTTTTTCTTACTTTTGAAAATACAAATCTTCTCTTACATTTAAATGGGGTAGGCGATAATTTTATTTTTCGAATTTTGGAGTGGTGTTTTGGGGAACATTTTGCCGATTTCAACGCAAACGGTTGATTTTATCGTTATGGAACAAGAATACAAATTTATTGGAAAATGAAAAGATGCACTAAAATGATGAACCTGCAAGACCAAAAAAAGAAGTTCAAAAAAGTTATGAGTAGGTATAAAACCCATTGAGCTACCCCACCCCTCCGCCCCAGATGGGAACAAATTGTTTTTACACGAAATTTTTGCACTTCAGCGATTAGGACTGCACCAAGTTTTATTTAAATTGCATAACTTCTGTAGAACTTTTTGCGAAAAATATGTTTTTCAAACTGCACCTTTATCACCCTGTAAATTTCTCATTATGTATTTTCGGGACTATGTTTATATGAAACTTTTTGTTCAAAATGACATTTTCTACCTGTCATATTATGTTTGCACCATAATTTAGAAACACCCTGTATTATTTTAATTCGCATAAAAATAACAACTAATAGAATATCGAAGTGGGATACCGATATCTTTATTTGTTGCAAAATATTATCAAAAGACATAGTTAACCTAAAAACGTTCCATTTTTTGAAGGTGAAAATAATAAAAATTTTAAATTTTAAGTATTTGCTCTAAATAGATACACAAAATCCGTCTCGACAAAAAAAATGAGCCCCAGGTAAGCCTTTTTGGACAGCGGCAACTGAATCGATTATTAATAAGTGCACAGGTGCTTTTCCCATAGAATGAAAAATACTTGAACATTTTTAAAATTTTATCGCTTTTTTTGCAATTATTTAAGCGAATTATCAAGAGAGATAATAAATAAATACTCATTTTTCTTTAATTTGTGTAACCCGGCACACTCGGTGCACGCATACTATAAAATGGCACTGATCATAGCAGGCCCTGAAAGTTTAAATTTTCAAAATTTATATGTCATTATGTGGGTCTTTTGTAAATAATGAATTAACTCGAGTTACAGTGATACACACTGAATATTCCGAGATATATCCAAAAAGTACTTTAACCACTTCAGACTAAAGGGCCAATTGTTACAAGGCGGGAATTTTTAATCGAATGCTCTTTTATTGACGGTAGTTCCAACAGTCATTATAGCCGGGCGTTCGCTGATTGAATTGCGCAAATGAAATATTTTTCAGAGAACGGAAGCGTTTTTAAAGCCCTCTTGAGATGACTTCAAGTGAAACGATACTTTCGGAGCGGAAGGCTATTGATCATTCCAAATGGATTCGGAGCCGGGGACTCGGCGAACCGAAAATTCTTCTCTATTTTTCTGCTTATTCAACATCCGATCAACTTTTTAATTTTCGCTTAGCACATATAATTAAACAGAGAAAGTACATTAAATTTTAATTTTAAATCTGAGCAAAGGGAAAAGGGGAACCGGGACGAACTTTTACGATTTTCTCCAGCTCTAATCAGACCTTTGTGAAAGCAGCATAAAACTTCGCATTGGGTACGTAAAATTGTATTTTTTTTTGCAAGTTTCGTCTCAATTCAATTTATAGGGGATGATCGAATTAATTGTGAATTTGGCAGTCTATTACTTTCATATTTCATCCCTAGCATTCGCTAAAAACTGTAGTCTCTTACGACGCAAAGTTTCTTGACAATTTTTTCAAAAATCTGGGTATTGTTGTTGAAAATAAACAAAAAAAAAACTAAATTTTTCAAGGTTAGATTCAAAAAATATAAAGAATGTTTAGTTGATTGGAGCACTATATCCAATTAACAACCAAACAATACAAAATGTTTTCTGAATCTAAAAATTATAGATAAACCTACCTACACCTACCCTACTACACCCATTGAAATGTTTTTATCTAGAGGAACTCCAGGTCCAGATAAGCTCAGGTTTGATTAATTTCAAAAACAAATAACATTTGAGGCGTTTATTTTAGAAACGACATATGTCAAAAATTTACGAAAATACGATTTTAATGTCATCATGTAACAGACACTGAACTCTATCACCCCAAGGATTCGTTTCTCCCAAAAACATCACGTCATGTCTCCAGATATTTACCACTAAAATATCAGTATTTCTGTAAAAACCACATATTATGTTTTATTCGGTTCTTTTAAAAACAACATAAGTCCAAGTTGTTTTATTTTTTCTTAAAATCATGATATTTTTTCTTAAAGGTACTAGCCAGAAAATCTTTATTGAACTTATATTCATGGCACTCTATGATTTAAAGGTTTTTTAAAAATTGGTAAAAAAGTCGATAGTGCGGATTTTTCATCTTCTAAAAAATTAACATTTTGGACATAGGTACCTATTATGTTGTTTCTAAAATAAACTCAACTGTTTATACAGTGTGTCCCAATTTTATGCTTGCCACCTCATATAAATACATGAAGGTCAAGGAAAACATTCTTTATTTTTTTATTAGTTGTCTCAAGGGCGTGTATCTCAAAGGCGGTGGTAGTATTTGGTAGAGGCACAGAAAATATATGCTAAGCTAGATATTCTGTGAGCTAGATATTCTGTGGTAGAGGTCACTATGTCGTGGACTGCTATGAATTTTTTTTAAATAGCACCCGTCAATACCCTCAAATACCAAAATTGACAAAAAACTAAACTAAAAAAATTAAAAAATAAACTAAAAATTGTTCTTTTTACAAACATTTTATTCCTACACTCAAAAAGACCCAAAATAACAGCAATCGCATCGAGGGTGACATGGATTATTGTTTAAAAGAGAATTAGGACTAAAAGTCATTTTGTTAATTCACGACGCGATTTGGATATTCTAATTTATATTTTTTCTACTATAAACTTAATCTATCTCCTTGCATTTTAGTTTCTAGTGGAAGAACTGTCATTATCTACCAGCAGTGACTATAGAAGGAATTCTATAGTCACTGCTACCAGGCAATCCCGTTTTCTTTTTCATGCATACTTGATGCTTGATGAATTGTTCCTATTTTTTCACCATTACTGAAGTCACTATATTCTATTGATAAAAGAGCGTTCGATAAAAAACAGCCCGCATTTTACAATTTCCGCTATTGTCTGCAGTGGAAGTTTAATACGTTCTTAGAGAACATTAAGCCCCGCAGCAAATATTTTAATTAAACTATTTATCACGCGGGGTCTGAGAAAGAAATTTTAAATCATAACAAATAAAACAATGGGGCGCCGGCGTAATTTATCCCGGGGGAGATTTACGACCTGAAAAACGCCGCCAGACTCAAAAGAATAACTTTCGAGAACTGCCACACTTAAACTGGAAATTATTGTTCACTTTCAGTGGCATCCCGCACGAAAGTTAGCATAAATAAATTATTGCGGCAATATATCAACGGCGCTGGTTTTTCTCTGGGTGAAAATTCTATAGGAGGGATAAGCTATTGAACTACCGAATACGTTCCATTGCATTGCACTTATACAGACTAGTTTTCTGATATATTTTGTTGCCGTTTTGATCCTGAAAGTAAATGGAAACTTGCATTCTGCCGAAATTCTAATCAGATATCAAAGTTTGTGCATTAAAAACTGAATCAACTTGTATATCATATTTAAAATATGTTTCTTTATCTTTTACAAACTCTTTTCACATAAAAATAACTTAAAAAATCCTAGGGATCATGAGAAACACCCTACTCCATTTCTCTGGAAACACCACGTCGCGTCATCAAAGTTTTCATTATTATTCTGTAAACTTTGACGTCGTCCTTTATGGGATATAGATACTAACCAGGGGCGTTCCTGGGTGGTGTGCTGGGTGTGTGTCCCAGGGTTCATCCCCCCTCCTCATTGTACAAGTACATAATGATGTCATGATTTTCTAATTTCCTTTGTCCTTAATATTTTTTAAAATTTTCACCTACGACGCACTTTAGGGAAAGAACACCTCTACTTTTTTAATACCGGCTTTAAAAAAAATAATTTTTATGACCTCACCCCAAAATAAATTTCTATTGATAAGAAAAACGTGTTGTATGCAGTTAAATTAGCTTAGATATAATGTGGCTCTTATTTGAAAGAACATTATAATATTACTTTAGGCTGCTCCAAAAATTTCATAGTCAATAACTTTCTTTTCTTCCGCATCTCTCAGGCTAATAGAATGATATTATTATTAACAACTGGATTATTGTCAGTTAAAAATTAACAATAGACAATAAATATGTTAACACTTTTGTCCTTTTTATAAAAGAAACTATAATAGTTCTTGGTGATGATGATAGTTGATAAAGAAAAAAATTAGCACCTGTTGACTTAAGTCTGAACCAACACTACACATTATGTTAATAATAATAATAATATAGTGTCGGTCCAGTTTAAGTAATATTTTTTGCTCATATTATAAGATTACTTAGAAATTGTTTTCATTCAATTAAACTGTAGTTTGACCACAATAATTGGTCATAATTTTTTTGAAGTTTGGGCATCTCCCATCGATAAAATTTAGCTTATTGTAATATGGTAATATTTAGAAAAATTTTGTTTTTCTTTTTTACTTCTTTTAAATTTTATTTTCTTTATCTTTCTAGTGCTTTTTTAAAAACGGATTTTTTTAATATCTTGATGAGTTTCCGGATTTTTATGCATCAGAACAACGTTTATACCTACCAAGAAGCTACAACAGTGCTTGCGTCTGGCAAAGGATCACTTGGACCCTGCTGTTGACACCTGGGGTATACGAGACCAGAATCATATCATTTGGCCTAGCCAATATTTTATTTTTTATTTTATTTTAGACACTATTATTAAAAACAAATGAAAACTCTATTAAATCAAACTATTATTATTGTAATTTGAGACATTTTTATAAACAATTTTTACTAAGATTATAATTAGAAAACTAGATATATGCTTAGGACACTAAATTAAATAATGTAACAATGAATAATTTCATTTTGCCCATGAAATGAGTATAGCTTTTTTATCATCATATTAGCCTTGAGTTAAATCAAAACATTTACCAGTTCTTGTGGTAAAATTGCCAACCAACTGCTATTATCACGCTATACTGTACGAAATATCGTCAAATTATATAAAACGACAGGAACTGTTCAAGAAAAGCCAAATTTGGGTAGAACTTCAAAAATAATCCCGACCAATATGAGAGCCTTACGTCGTATTTTGAAACAAAACCGTCCTGCCAATTGTGGTGAATTAAGTGTAGAATGGAATAGAGCAACCGATAAATGTTTTTCACGGTCAACCTGTGTAGAGCTATCAAAAAATTGGGATATAAATTCTACAAAGTAAGTTTTTTTGTAGAATTGTCTTCGTACAAACTCAATAGTGAAGAATTTTTAATTCGTAGGCAAAAGAAAAACCTTTGTTAACTGTAAGACAGAAGAAAAATAGGCTAATATGGGCAAAAAATCATCAGAACTGGTCACAAATGCAATGGGATAGTGTTATTTGGAGCGACGAGTCAAAGTTTGAGGTATGTGTTGGGGATTACCGAGGTAGGGTATTGAGGACCAAAAACGAAGCTTATCATCCAGACTGTTTGCGCCGAAAAGTGAAATTTCCGGCTTCCGTAATGATTTGGGGGTGCATGTCGGCCCAAGGGGATGGAAAGTTGCACATCATAGACGGGACTGTTAATGCTGTTAAGTACATTAACATCCTTAAAGACAGTTTAATGCCATCCATTGAAACATTAAAAACAACAGAAAATGAGTACATATTCCAACCATACTGCTAAAACGGTAAAGGAATGGATGTTGCAAAATGATATTCCGATTTTGGATTGGGTATCCAGCAGCCCTGATCTCTCACCAATTGAAACCCTTTGGCATATTATGAAAAAAAGATTAGATTAGAACTGTTTCTGAATTAAAAGAAAGACTAACTCAACTGTGGAACTCGTTTACTGCTGAAGACTGTAGAAAGTTAGTAGACACTATGCCAAAGCGAATTCAAGCAGTTCTGAATCAAAAAGGAGATGTTACACAATGGTAAAATCTTTGATTCCCCAATATGGTCATTGGGACAAATGAAATGTTTCATTGTTACATTATTTAATTTAGTGTCCTAAGCATATATCTAGTTTTTTAATTATAATCTTAGTAAAAAATGTTTATAAAACTGTCTCAAATTACAATAATAATAGTTTGATTCAGGAGAGTTTTCTTTTGTTTTTAATAATAGCGTATTAAAATAAAATAAAAAATAAAGTATTGGCTGGGCCAAATGATATGATTCTGGTCTCGTATAAGATTCCATGCATGGATTGCGATAAGCTATACATTGGCATGACCACACGTTCCATAATAACAAGGAGAAAAGAACATCAAAGGGCCCTTCAGCTACAGCATTCTGACAAATCAGCCATAGCTATGCACGCCATGGAGGAAATCCACTATATTAACTGTGAACAGATGACAGCATTGGTTAAAGGAACAGATTTTTACAACTTGGCTAGACGTGAGGCATTGTAAATAGAACAACACCCTTGGAATTTCAATAAAGAAGACGGATTCAGAGTCAGCAGGGCGTGGAAACCTGTCCTCAGAAACAAACAAGAACGGAGAATAGAGACCGACGCTGCCACTTGCAACGTTCCGACTATTACGCAGCCCACTTCAGCCGCGGATCCCACTACCTCCACTTCGCTGAATGACCTCGGAAGCTGTTCTGGCTTGGCTAATGGTAATGATGCGGTTGCCTCCCGCTCTGCCCCCCTCTATATCGCCCCCACCAATACGTTCCCGCCTCCAACAATTCAGTCTCATTCTACGCGAGTAAGCCCCGGTATAAGAAGATTGACCAGATCTCAGTTGACATTAGTCACCGCTCGACAGCCAGAGAGGAATCACCAAATAACCTCATCAGTCACCTCTCCACAACCAGAGTAGAATTACTGAAGATGCCGGAAGCTACGACCGGCGAAACGTCTGAACTATTCCCACACAGACCACAGCATAACAACCAGGAAACTCATCAAGACATTTTTTTGTTTTTTTTATATAAGTATCATTATAATATTTCAGGTAGGTATAATTTTTTCTCCTCAACAAAAAGCTTAAGTTATTGAGGGTGGGATTTGCAGGCAGGCAGTCGATATTCCATGAGCGGCCCTGATACTACCATAGCACCAACTACCACAGAATAGCCAGACGTGCTATTCTGTGCTACTACTTTTGAGTTCATCACTTAAGTAGATACATGAATCTTGTACTTTAATTTTGAAAGGGTAATTGTGGTTTTTGTTGTCAACATTTCTCATCTGACAACTTTTATTAGGGTTTATTTTCTGGGTGGAACTTGATTTTTGGAATTCCCACACTATTTTAGTTTTTGAGTGAACAAAAGCTGTGAAATCAAGTCGCCTTCAAAAATAATTTATTCAACGATAGGAGTAGTTATTGAGAAAAGTTATGCAACATATTACACAATCCTTCACTCAACGTGTTAATATCACTGTGGTACGTTAGCATCCTTTAATACAGTGTATGGGCAAAGTTTACTGATATTCTGTAAACAGATATTCTGTAAACTTTGGTATGGGCATGATGTGTCAGACCTAGGTCTGAGATACATACTATGGATCAGTGGCGTCCTGATTGCTGAATTGATGTTCCTTTATCCAAACCGACGCCTTCGCCAAAAGATAATAGAATATGATTCACATTATTTTTTGAGAGGGTTTTACACGATTGAAAACCATAAACTATAAGACCATTTTAAAATATAACTGTTTTTCCACAGTGTTTTTTTTTCATGGTGTTTAAATTCTCAAAAATGTTTACTTTTTCTTTTTTATATTCAAACAAAATTATTAGTAGCACATAATTAATAGCGCCACGTTGCCTTAGGCTATAATATTCTGTGTTAGTAGGTACACCAATCACAGAATGTGATGATTATCAAGAATGTAGAAAAACAAACTTATTTCAGTGGAAATAAAATACAACAAGCGTGGAGAGCGATATGGACACTTCACTCGAGTTGTACAGTATTTTTTCTAGTGTAATAGCTGCTAAACAAATATTTGGATAATCTTAATCACCCAAATTATGCATTTATTGCCATTTTTGAAGCTCTATCCATAAAAAAGTTTATGGTCAACGCTATATACAGTGTGTCCCAGGATTAGCGAATTTATAGGTGTAAATGACAAAAAAATTTCGAGTTGAAAATTGAGCTTCTGGGGTTCCGCCCTGCTAAGTTTGAAACATGTTTTGACATAATTTTACTTTCGAAAAATCAAGTACGCCTTGGAAACTTTGAAAATACTGATTTTGTACACTAGTAAAGTGCCTCTTCTGTAGCTTTTACGGCAAAATGTTATTAAAGAAAGTTGTTCAGAATGAAAAACTGAGTATCTGTGCAAAATTTCAAAATCCTAGGCCTCCTTTGATTTTTGTCCCTTTTTTTATGGGAAAAGTGGGAAAAACTGACGTTTTGGTAAAATATATTAAAAAATATTATTAAAGAAAGTTGTTCAGAATTGAAAATTGTGTACCTATGCATTAAAATAACTTTGACAGTAACTCTACCTACACAGACAATAGAAAAACCAAGCACACCTAATGATAAAATAAGTCAAAAAATTAATGTAGCCGATTATTACTAAATTTAGCAACTTTCTTTAATAATATTTTGTAATATCTTTTACCAAAAGGTCACTTTTTCCCACTTTTCCAATAAAAAAGGGACAAAAATCAAAGGAGGCCTAGGATTTTGAAATTTTGCACAAACACTCAGTTTTTTATTCTCAACAACTTTCTTTAATAACATTTTGTCGTAAAAGCTACAGAGTGTACAAAATCGGTATTTTCAAAATTTCCAAGGCATACTTGATTTTTCGAAAGTAAAATTATGTCAAAAATTAGCTTTAAACTATGCAGGGCGATTCCACTGAAGCTCAATTTTCAACTCGGATTTTTTTTGTCATTTACATCTATAAATTCGCTAATCCTGGGACACACTGTATATTGACTTATGTAAGGCCTTCGACAGAGTTTTCTATGCAATATTGTTGAAGAAAGTATCCGAGGTTGGTGTGCCGTGGCAGTTTTTTGAAGTGGATTGAATCTTACCGAGTGGCCGGTATCAGCGAGTCTCTCTGCTTGACTGTATCTTGTACCTCAGGGCTCGCAAACTGTCCCAATCTTGTTTTTATTATTTATAAATGACTCTGTATCCTATTATCACAATAGTGATTATCTCTTCTTTGCTGACAACTTGAAGTTTTTCAGTAGTGCTCTACAAACTGACCTGACTTGTTTTGCTGATTGGTGTCAAGCTAATGGTCTCTCTCTCTCTCTCAATATTTCTAAATGTGCAACAATAAACTTTTCAAGATCTCCTAATCCCAAAATATCTACAAAATTGATAACTATGGTAAATATAAATTAATGTGACGTTGGCATCATGTTTGACAGTAGCTTATAATTTAACCAACATATCCACTCAATTGTTTGCAGGGCCTTTAGACTGCTTAGCTTCATCAAGAGACAGACACTCCCAGAACATTGGTGATAGTAAAGCCATCATGCCCTTATACAGGATGTTAAAAGTAATGATGTGCAAATATTTGGAGGAAGTGTTCTCCAAGTCGTTTTAAGGAGGGGGTCTTTCATATAAATTTTTTCGATTTAAAGCTTCCCTGCAGTTATTCCAGCCCTAAGAGGAACAAAAAATTGTGTTTTGATTTTTTCTCAAATACGGTTTAATCTACAAATTTGAATTTTGAGGCACGTTACTGCCCAGTTGGAAGACACTTTAAGATAGAATTACTTTTTGAACCCTATACATCCTAAGGGTATAAACCGTCGATGGCGGAACTCAATCAACGGTATAAACCCAAAACACGTATTTGCCTTTTTTACAGAACTTTTTTGCATATTGATTTATTACAAAATAAAAATAAGTATTCTATAAACCAATTAATTTAGAAACTTTTTTAGTCTCGTTCTTTTTTCATTAACTTAATAGTTTTCCTGGAAAAAATAAAATTACTCGTTTGTTCCGTACTTAAATACAGTTATTGACACTCGTGTTAACATAAAAACATTATAGAACATCCTGTATAACTGCTTGGTTAGAAGCATGTTTGAATATTTCTTCAATATTTGGCGCCCAAATTATTCAAGTCATATTTATAGAATTGAGAGTACAGAGAAAGTTCTTAAGTATTACATTTTTAAGCTTTGATTCCCTTATCAAGACCGCCAGCTTGTTGCAGGCGAACCTACTGTGATGATGAGAATTCATATTTATTTGCTCTAAGCCTTGCACCGCCATAGCACGAAGCAAAAAACTGAGCATTGAATAACTGAGGTAAATAAAAAGTGTAATGAGTTCCATCGCAGCGTTTTTTTTTTAAATCGCCATACACAGTACACAACCACCCCTCGTCTGGAGTAGATATACTAAAATCATGAAATTCCAAGACTACTTACTACTTGCCAGTCAATAATCGAACTAGGTTCTTCTGATGTCCGTAGTTCGAGTATTTGATCTGTATGCTACGAGACAAGGTTGTAATTGTTCTTTCTTGTTAAATTGGTTAATTGATGGGGACACATTGATCTAACTGCGGACAACAAGCATTTGTCGACTGCTTGTGTGATAATTACAAATTGGGATATTTTCAACACAAAAATGATCTGAAGGTATGTCGCATTTAGGACTAAACCTTTGTTTAGTTCTGTGCTCAATGCCAACCTTTTTTTTGTTTGTTTCTCTTCACAAAAGATGCGTATTATGTGTTTCACTCTTGATGTGCTATTTGGAATGTGTAGTACAATTTTGTAATGAACTGTAGTAAATAAATAAATAATAAAAAAATTGTTAGCGGACTTAGCATATCTCTTTGTTTCTTTCATTTGTTTTCAATAGCATTCAGAACGCTAAGCCAATCGCTTCTCCAGGATCATAATGTTTCCAATTTTAGATTTTTGTTTCTGTATTTTATGGCTGATTCTATTTTTTCTGATACTGTTTGAGTTTCATTCTTAAGGTAGGATTGGGATTGAAAGGTAAGTAACCAAGAAGAAAACCCAATTCTAATCCAGTATTTATTGGGCTGGCAAATGTTCAACCACAACATAGCAGGCCAAACAGTGAAGTATATTATTATAATATATGTACAGAACAGACATTTCTCGGCTACCGCACATGCTCTGTCATGTGACATGTAACCCTAACACTGGATTACAAAGAATGCAATATGTGATGCCAATAGAAAAGACTACCATCATCACATAAAAAATACACTGGGTATACAATCCATATCTGTGACACAGAAACAGGTACCTATAAAAATATATACAGAATAAAATAAATAATGCGTATTGATGCAAAAAATGCACTGTCCACTTCGGGAATAATGCCATTCTTCAGTGGACGGCTCAATTTTATCTAGGTATTTCTTGATTTTTTTACAATCTAACAATTACTGTGATGCGCTATCGAGTTAACAAATTAAAAAGGTAATTCATCAAACAGCTTTACAAAAAGCACTACAACAATCCAGATTGAAGAACTTTAGGTACTTCTATTATTGCTAATTCATAGGCCAAATAAAATCTAGATTTTATTTTTGCAACAAATATTGACAGCTGTAGGAAATTGTTGAAATAATTTTATCTGGCTGGAAACTAATTCTGCAAATGCAGGTGATATCTGGAACTGTTATAGATATTTCACAATACTTCTGTTTAATTTAAAACTAACCTCTCACACACGAGATTCAAACTTTGTTATAAAAGAAATAAATAAGCACTCTACTTAAAAACTAATAGTACCTTTCTATAGGACTGGAAAATCTAATAATCCCCAATCTTCGAGTTCTTTATAGATGAGGAGTAAACACACAACTTTCTGCATTTGTGTATAAACAATAAATACATTAATAATATAAAAATAAAATATACACATTTCCACAAGTCAAAACATTTGAGTTTCGATTATCTTCACTGGGTAAATCTATCGCTTTCAATTTTATGACCTGTCACTAAGTTACCAATAGTAAATTAAGTTATTTACAAACCTTAAACAATTTATACAGTAATCGTTACCATTACTAGCCAACCACTGAACAAAATAACAAAAAAATATGGCTCTTCTATATTTATGCTTATTAGGTAAAAATGGCAAGTGCATGCAACATTTCAATTTTGCTTGAGGAAATTATTTTGTGATATAGTTTTTCCCTCTCAAAAACCGCTAACCGATTTTTAAGTATCACAGTACCAAATAAAGTAAAAATCCAGTTGTTATTATTGTCATTACAATGTCAGCATTTAAACAAATTGACTAGAAAAATAAAAGTTCGGTGTAAGAAGGGATATCAAAGCAAATGATGAAAGCCGAGACTACCCCACGATATTCATTAGAGAAAACCATCCGTAAGTCAAAATTATAAATTAATGTATTGGTAGTTTTTAATTTTTTTTAATGTATGAAGTCATATTTGATTTGATAACCCTTTCATGACATTATCACACATTCCATTCCAAAAATTGACATAGTTTGATGCAATGTAAAAACACAAATTGACCAACATTGTTAATTTGCTGGTGTCCTCACTTGAATAAAATGCGTCATAACAAAATTTATTTGATGGCAACTCAAGTATAAAGGGTGAATGCCCACTTATCGTTCCTCAGAAATGATTTCAGGACAATTTTATAAAGGTAGTCTTGTGACCAATAATAAACCATAGTGACCCCATACATGGCAACCATGAACACAAAGGTTTCAAAGAATTTTAGTGTGAGAAAATCCAATGAAAATTGCCACAGAATGTTAAGGGCAGCTACAGTGACATCTGTTACCAATGCCTTACGAAATTATTCGTTATTCCTATCACATATGAATGCCAACATAAACTAAATATTTGAATCAATCTCTTATCTTGGTACTTGTCTGATCCTCAGAATAACAAACTGAAATTTTCATATGAAGTAACATTAGATTGGTAAAACTGGAGGTAAAATCAATGCTTTAATTTCTCTTTATTTAGTAAGTTAATCACGACAGATTGTCACACCAGAAGATTCTCAGACTCTGCTTTACCGGCTGCCCAGTGTGACATCACATAATATTTATGGTCTACTCACATTAATGATAAAATCTACATATTTTTTATATTTATAAGTAGCAGAATGTTATTGTAGTATAAATATTTAAAAGGATTTTTGGCCTACAAATACATTGCCCTATAGCTTATACTAATGTTAAAAAAGGCATTTGAAAAATATTTTCATATATTGTTACCATGATTATATTATCTTCTAGGAATCAATACCAGTTTATAATATTAACATCAGCCTACATTTTATTGTGACATTAAGAAGCGTTAGTAAAATTTTTGCAGTGTACCATTACAGTTTTCATTCGATGTTGGTCCTTTATACATAAATTTCTACTTTGATATATTTTAGCGATGGACTCCTCTCAATCTTCCTGAGTTCTTTTTTACATTCATTGCTATTTTTGGGTGTGCTTTTGATGTTTTCAGTGGTTCCTTGCTTCCTTCTGAGGGTTTTGTACTTGTAGCTTTGTCCAATTCATCCATAGCTTCTTGAATAGCCCTTTCAAGCTGGGTATTCAGTTTTCTGCTACTGCAAATATATAATTGATAAGTAGGTACTGTGTGTCAAAAATCAAAGTATTTTAACATACTAGCATCTGACACAAAGTGATATCTACCCCTATCTTTTATTTACTAGCAGTTAAAAAGACAATTTCAAGAATTCAATGTGTGAAAGCTATTTGTCACCAAAGTTATCGTTACACAATTTGTTCATAGGCCAGGCAATGGGGAGTTTCTATTCACAAAAGGTCGGAAAGAAATGAAATTTGGTGGGATGGTAGACATAGGTCCCCTGATAGTACACCTGAGTTTGCGACCTCAGGGTGTTGCCGCTCAAGGGGTGGGGGGATGAAAACTCTGCGTCAGGGCGCTTTTCGGGAAATAGCGCCGTTGTGGTAAGCACTATCGAAAAAAAAGTTGAAATGAAATATGTAGAGAACAAAATTGTGCACAATTTTGGTTTTTACATTTTTCGTCTGCGACCAATAGTTTCCGCTCTACGATGTGCCAAAGTTGGGGGTTGGTTTGTAATTTTCAACAAAATCACAATGTCGAATATCGCTATTAAACAATTCTGTAATATTTTTTTACTGAAAGAGTAATGTTTTCCGAGTCTGCAGATGCCGCTACATACTCCGATATGGGTATTTTCTAATTGTTAATATCTACGCCGCCACATTTATTATTTTTTTTGCATACATGAAACAAGAAAATGTCATTATCAACTCGTTTCCACACCACCCTTGAGATAGAGTTGATTGGTGCGTTTTTTTTTTTAATGTGGTATCCCAAGAGGCCTAATCCACGGTCGATATCGGAGTTTATTTCACTTTGAGTCATCCATGATCTTCTGGAGGCTTCTGAACTCTCCGCCAGCTCTGTACTTGACAATATGTACGCAATGAATGATGATGGCATGCGTCGGATGTTGGTGGCAACGCCGCGAGATTGAATGAATTTTTGGCGACAGCCTGTACAAAGTTCGTATATCGCAGAGTCCAACTTACGCTGTTCGCTTCCTGCACCATACTGCCTCAACATAAACAGTTCGCCAGTGGCAACGACTTCGGTGAATTCTGCATTGGGGTCGTCAAATACTCGAATCGCGTCTGTTAGTGTTTTTCAACCCCCAAATTTGGCACGTCGTAGAGTGGAAACTATTGGTCGCAGACGAAAAATGTAAAGACCAAAATTGTGTACAATTTTGTTCTCTACATATTTCAATTCAACTTTTTTTCGATAGCGCTTACCACAACGGCGCTATTTCCCGAAAAGTGGCCCGATGCAGAGTTTTCATCCCCCCACCCCTCGAGCGGCAACACCCTGAGGTCGCAAACTCAGGTGTACTATGTCTACCATCCCACCAAATTTCATTTCTTTCCGACTTCTTTGCGAATAGAAACCCTTTTTTATACCCATTGCCTGGCCTATCAGAAACTATGCAATTTTTTTGTATCCAGTGCACTCAAACTTTTTCCACAAACTTTCACTAGGCACATTTAGGGAGACTAAAGGTGGGTGTGCAACATAATTAAAATTTTGTATCCCGTTTATGCAAGACATATTTAATAATTTATAACGGTGCGATAACAGGTGAAATGTCACGAATTAAAATGCAAAGATTAAACCACAGAAATCATTGGAGGCTCACTAGGGCGTTGGCCCTCACCCTTCAGCACAAAAATACAAAACCTTACCCATACTAATCATAAACACGAAATAATAAACAAAAATCAACTATAAAGAAGCCCTGGCAACTACGGAGTTTTTCTCAATCGTGAGTTGTTTCTCCTCGTGTGTTGACAACGAAATAACGCATAATATTTACGCAAACTGAGATTTTTTTTATTTTAACACAAAAGTAAAAAGTTGGTTACTTTTTACAGCTCCGCTACTATTCAGCGCAAGACAATTCAGGGCAGGACTTTTAAACGCAGACAATTCAGTGCGGCGACAAACTCAGAATTTGCCTAATACATGAAGGATACATGTACAGAAGAGACAGGATAAGTGAAAATGCATGTACCTAGAGGTGCACGAAGTCTGGCTGTAAAGGGCCTCTTCGGGAAGCGGGAAATTCAAGAATGCCCACTACTGCCCACTCTCATGCTCCTGATGATGCAGAGAATTAAGCATTCTTGGTAAGACAAAATATGAAGGACGAAACGCGTCAAAGTGACAACCGCCCTCGTAATATAATTCAAGCATGCACAAGCTGAGTATCAGCAGAAGGATCTCTGCACTTGCAGGATTATAACACTGCCAGATGGATGATCCAAAGAGAACGCAGTAGAAGCTTTCTGAGAGACCCATGTAAAGCTTCTGAATTAGTGCTAAACAAAAATATTGTTACTCAACAAAGAGACAAGTTTGTATTGTTCGATTCTGGCGAAGAATAATAATGTTTGGTACCATTCAAAATTTAGATTTATTATCTGAATTTTATAACTGGGCTGTTGATGGCACATTTAAAGTTACTCCTGCTATATTTTACCAACTCTTTACTATTATACACACCTTCATAGACAACAGAGAGTCATGCCTATGGTTTACGGTCTTTTGCCCAAGAAGACAGAGGCTACGTGTATCAGAGCGTCCTGACCGACATTCTAAAACTGAAACCTCAACTCTCATCAAAAAGCGTTATGTCAGATTTTGAAGTTAAAACAATACTTTTAATTCTTGCCAGGTAACAGGTTGTTTCTTTCACCTGAGCCAGAACCTGTGGCACAAGATTCAAGATTCGGGCTAATCGCCCTTTACAAATCCAATTCGGATTTCCGCTGCTATTGCAAGATGCTGCTCGCTTTGGCACTTGTGCTGAAAAGGGACGTACAGTTTGCGTTTGAGATAATCGCCGAAGATTTCAAAGATGAAATGAAACCCGTTGCATCATACTGGGAAGCAAATTATATAGGACATCATTTGTTAGGTCAGCCTCCGTGTTTTCCTATAGCTATATGTAATATGTTCACCCAGACCAGAGAGAGATTACCACAAACTAACAACTCGTTGGAGGCTTTTCAGAAATCGCTAGAATGTCAGCACCCCAGTGTCCACAAGCTGCTCGAACATTTACAGAAAGAGCGGAATCAAACCGAAATTTTTGTAGCCCGATATAGATCTGGCTACAGGGTGAAGAGAGGAGTAACCAAATATGATATGACTAACCAAAGGATAAAAACAATGACGTATTCCTATACCTTTTCCGAGTTAAAAAAATATTTGAAATCAATTTGTCGCCGCGCTGAATTGTCTGCGTTTAAAAGTCCCACGCTGAATTGTCTTGCGCTGAATAGTAGCGGAGCCACCTTTTACATCACGTTGCATTAACTGCATAAACACTCTCATTGAATACTATGCATTTCAACTTGTTTCTTGCGCTAAGTTAATTTTAAATTACGTTAAATTGGCTTGCATAAATCCACCTTCACACTTTACTTAATTTTTCCCCAATTTTGGCATGTAGTGTGACACTGAGCAAGTGTTGAAACATCCTATTTTTCGTAACGGGTTATGAAAAGTTCGTCACCTAACTGGTTACGTAACGTTAGTTAAGTCGCTTATTGTTAAAAACAAAACAAATTAAATCATTAAATAATGATATTTTCATCTCCAATACTTTTTGTGTAGCTCGCGTGATGTTGCGGGATTTTCCCCAACTGGTTACGTAAGTCTATTAATGGTTCTTTGTTATTCCCTGTTGTTCCACTAAATCACTTCTGCCAGAGAAAATGTCAAGATATAAAATTTCTAGTACAACTGGCAACCAAACAAAAATTCAGCATTCAGCACTGCTGAAAAAAAAAACAGAGTGTAGATGAGAATTGGCCAGATAGTTGGCACATGTCCGGGAAAGTTTATGCTCAATTGTCTATAAAATAATTACGTCATTTCAGATCTACAGAGTATTCCACCTTAAGTTGAGCAGCCCCTTAGTCATCTTGACCAAAGTCACTCAAAAATGGCCTACTATGATTATGTTTTACACAAATGTTAGCGTTTTTTGACTCTGTACAGGGTGTTCCCGTATATTTTGACCCACCCCTAGAGCCTATATTTTTTGAGTTAGAAAAAAAAATACTTAAATGAAAGTTGTAGGGTACCAAGGTGTATTGTCCCAAAAATAATTGATTGACAGGAATGCCCTTGCCTAAGTTGAAATGTTTTTCCATGGCAACCTTGATTAAATATAAAGATCGTATTTATCTGCAATTTGGAATATCATGCGAATGCTTAGAGCAAACATATAACATATTTATATGGTTGGAATCGGAAAAATGCGTGCAATTCAAAATCCACAAATATACAGGGTGTTCCATTTAAAAAAAGTAAGTTTATATTTTTTTATAAATTTGCGACGCTCATTTGTTTTATCTAGTAACAGATCCTAGCGGTTCAGAAAAAACCCTACAACTTTCATTTAAGTAATTTTTTCTAATTCGAAAAATCTAGGCTCTAAGGGTGGGTCAAGATATACGGGAACACCCGTATCTAATTATACAAGTTGTTTTAGAAGATGTTTACATGAAGTTTACATGAAGATTGAGTTTGACTAAAAAGTATGTCTCCAAGAAGATCTCGTACCAGAACCACTTTGTCAGCGATCTATAGGGTGTTTTATGTAGTTTCTCAAAATCATGCTTTTACTTATAACCTTTTTGAGGTTACTTTTTTGGTTCTGCAGGTCCATCATTTTTAGTGCATCTTTTCATTCTGCAAGAAAAAGGTACTCGTGTTTCATACCGATAAAATCAACCGTATGAGTTGAAATTGGCAAAATGTGCCCCAAAACACCTGTTAACTCCAACACTTTCAAAATGGAATGGATTGACACCCAGCAAAATTTGGACACATTATTTCAAGAAAACCAATGGTATTTTGACCAATGTTCATTTGGTATTTTTTTCTTCACTTTGAATGTACAGTAAGGATCTGTAACATTTGAAAGCGGTAGGTGAAAATTTTGAAAATGTTGGAGTTGGAGTTAACAATTGTTTTGGGGCAACATTTGTCGTTATGAAGCAAGAGTACATTTTTGTTGCACTAAAATGATAGACCTGCAAGACCAAAAAGTTAAGAGTAAAAAAGCACGATCCAGAAACAGCACAAGTGGCGCCCTCTGTGAGATATGTAGGAATTAACATCTTCAGCTGATTTTCCATAAAAACATAGCAGTGCCAAATTTTAGTTTAGCAGCTTGATTATTTTGGTAGATATAGCCATAGTTCAATTAAAAAAAAACACAATGCCCTATACCTCTTAAACAAACAATATTTCTATAAGGCATATTGGCCTCAATCCTCATATTGTGATCCCCCTCCCTCTCTGATTTCGGAATTTCCCTTTCCCACTAATTCACCCTGTATAAACTGAAATGATAGTTTTTAAGATAATTTCAAATCTGCCCTGTAGTCCAATAAAGATGTCAGTTTTGCAAAAAAAATCCAAACGGGATGATTTTTTTGGGGTTACTTTCAGGAGCTATAGGATGGTTTCCTAAACACTCTCAGTGGTTTCCTAAAAATTCTTTTAGAGCAAAATGATCCTAATAAAAGTTGTAGGGGATCAAAGTATGAACAACTTTTTCTTTTTTTTTTGTATCTCTAATACATAACGAGTTACAGCGCATAACTTACAAATATATGATAAAAATTAGTCACGCTGCAGGGATGGTCTTGTAAACCTTTTTTTACAAAAAAAATTACCTTAATAAAAATTTTCGAGGATGAACTTTGGTCAACTTTTTCTCATACAATTTTTTGTGTCTCTAATACATAATGATTTACAGGGCGACAGGGCATTATATGACAAAAATTAAGTAAAAAATATAATGCCTTGCAAATCATTAAGTATTGGAGACACACAAAAATTGTAGAAGAAAAAGTTGACCAGAAGTTCATCATCTAAAACATTTATTAAAGTTATTTTTTTGTTAAAAAACATGTTTACCAAGACCATCCCTGCAGAGTGAGGAATTTTTGTCATATAAGTAATGCGCTGTAACTCGTTATTTATTTATTTATATTACATCCAACAGTCCGAGAACCAATTACAGGATGAAGAAACAACACTAGAGAATCTTAGAAATTAAATTCACTATGCTAAAGAAAACGTATTGACATTCACAATAAAATATTCCACAAATTTAAGGAAAGTAAGATAAAAATTTATATAATTTATTGTACCTATACAGGTATGTACTACCTATGTACGTTTACCGACTTACATAACTGATTGTAGTTGTCACACATACAGTATATAGATGAGAATTTGAAAACATTTGTCCTTGGTGTCGGTAAATAAAACACATCATTGGTGCGTACTTGAGATCTCGGTATATGAAATTGGAGTTGAGACACAAGCTCACTGCAATCAATCCGATTATTCAAAATGCTTTCTAGAAATTTGTTACTGTTATCAATTTGCCTATCTCTCAAGCTATGGGCTGAATATAACCCTAGAAGGATGTGATTTGGAAAACCGATGCAAGGATAAAAGTGGTAGTGAAGGTACTTCAGAAAATGTCTCTGGACTTGCTCAATTTTATTTATGTGCACATTGTAGCATGGTTGCCATACCACAGAAGCATATTCAAGCTTCGATCGGACCAAGGTTTCAAAGAGTAACTTGACAGTGCTAGTATGAGTGAAAGAGCGTCATGTACGAATAACAAAACCTAACTTTTTGTTTGCCACAGCAACGGTTCTATCAACATGATTGTTGAAGGTGAGCTTAGAATCGAAATAGATGCCAAGGTCTTTGATCTCAGCTGTTCTGGGCAGCTGTTGTCCATTGATAATGTAATGAAACTCAGTAGTAGTCGCCTTACTTGTAAAGGACATGACACTACGTTTTGAAATGTTTAGTTCGAGGTGGTTATCAGCGCACCAGTTATAGAAATAAATTAGGTTTTGTTGTAGAATATGGCAATCATTCAGGTTTGTAATTCTGTGGAGCAGTTTTGCATCATCAGCGTATATATGAATATAATATGATAAATATTTAAATCTCTTCCTATATCGTTAACGAAAACGTTGAATAGGAGTGGGCCTAGCACAGATCCCTGGGGCACTCCCGACGTGGATGTGAAGGTCTTTGACTCAAAGCCACTGTCGTAAACATATTGTGCACGATTTGATAGATATGATCGGAAAAAAGCAATGAGGTGTGGCACAAAACCGAAGTTTCAGAGCTTCTTAAGAAGAATGGAATAATCCAGGCGGTCAAATGTTTTAGAGCGACCCCTATAAGCCGAGCACATCTTTATTGGACTATCTGACCCATCTAAGCAGGTGTCAGAAATCTTGGGGGAAGCCAACAATGAAGCATGTTACCAACTGCAGATGGTTCTTTCTGACACAAGATAGATATAAAAGTTCCTACAGTATCAAAAATAGGTAGGGTCAATCTAGGTAAGTGAAAATTAGACTCGGGCAACTGTGCTATGGGGTTGTAAAAGGAGCTCTATCAATTTTAGCACGGGCATCATATATTTTCCTTAAAGGTTTGCTAGTTTTTAATTTTTAAGAACATTCCTACTCAACTAAAATATATACACATCTACAGTTCATACAAAATTTGAAGGTGGACTAGAATAGATTTGTAGGAAATCGTAAATATTAATACAGATTTCAGTGGCGTGCTTGGAGAGTAATTGCACAGAAATAAATTACAAGTGATGAATTGTATTAAAAAGTAATTTAAATAATTATTAGCAATAAATAATACATTTATTATCTTACAAAACTATTAAGTATAATAATTTACAATTACAATAGGTAATATTTGTCAATCTGATGCATAGTCACTAACACCGTCATCGGAGGAGTCACTTTCGGAATTAGTAATAATTAACTGTTCTGTGATTATGTCTTTATTAATTTCATTTTTCAGATCAAGTCCCTCTAGCTGCCCTTTATACCTAGACCCCCGCTCCAATTTTTGTTACGCTGCTGTGTGTAATGAGCCAGTGCAGGTGGGTTTTCTGGGTATTATTTACACACTACTTCCTAGAATTCTCCGCCTTCAAATTTTGTATGAACTGTACATTGAGTTAACAAGACCAAATGTAACTAACACATTGACACTTTTTATAAATATATGCCCTGTGGTATGCCTTAGCATACAATCTAGTTTTAATTTAGGTAAATAAAGACCTAAACTATGTGGGGTTTGGAATTAGTTAATAAAAGGGGTATACCACTATCCAAGAAAAATATAAAGTGAGTATGAACACAACACTACATTTTCAATTTTTTAAGCTATTTTGTATTAGTCACTGAAGAGGTAACTTAGGCGAGAAAAATTTGTTTTGGGAAGCAATTTAGAATGTCCTCAAATTCCAAGGTTCACTTGATTGTCACTGTATTGCACTTTTCACTTTTCCTCATTTGTGCCACACCCACCGAAATGGAAAAAGAGATGTGTCTTCACTAATTCATTCAATTTTCAAAATCGATCTATTGATAAAAATATTTAGATAACTTTTTTGACGGATCCATTGGCGGTCCAGTTTGTTTTACAAGAACCGTGGTTTAAATATACTTCTGAAAATATTTTTTTATAGTTCAAAATTTTTACATCATGACTAAATCACTCCATATAATTTGAAATTAATATAGCAAAAAAATAAAGAATAAAGAAAATGCCAATGCCATTATCCTGGTTAACCATGTGTATTTTTATCTTGTAGAATATGACCGAAGGATATCTTTTCATAAATAAAACACCCCGTGCATTAGTAATGAAATGGATCATGACACTAGGAAATCTGTTTTTTAGTCAAACTCAATCGGTAGGTAGGTAAAGTAATCCTGTTGACAAATGTTCTTGTCTGGGGGGCTACGAGTATATCCCACAAAAATGTCTGGAAAAACTTTTATTAATTTTACCTACTGGCAAGAATGTTAGCCCCTCCCAGTTTTATTGGTCACGCTATGGCACTGTTTCAATCCTATTATGTCATGAAGTAATAAATATATTTTTTGGGTTGTCACTGCTATGTTAATAAAATAAGGGTTATATATGTTATACCTGGGCCAACACTATATTAAAGACTTGAGCATGACTTCATAGTTTCATTGTTGTTTGAAATATGGACAGGTTATAAACCTGTAATAAGTCACCAGCTGTATTACGATTTACGTTCTTTTTACTGTAACAGATTGTTTTTGCGATCAGTATTTGCAGTTTTGTCATATTAACAGTTTTGATAGGTAGGTAGATTTATTTCTGACAACTTGAAATTACGATACTCACGAAGAAAATTTTATGCACAGACCATTACATGAATTGCAGAATTTGGAATTCAACCGGTTGAATTGTAATGTGTGCAAGATTGAAAATGAAAAAAAAATAAAGCCCTAAAGCAAACTAATCGTCTGTTATATAAAGAAGAAACTGAAAAATCTAATGCATTCTAATGCAACGAAGACAAAATAATAGTAATTGCCCCCCTCCCCCGCACAAGCATGTGTTTGCTTCTGGGGTACTCCTAGTTTGGAGTATTGTGAGGGTGAGAATTATTATTATTATTCTATCGTTGACTGACGTATTAATAAAGACTGCTCACGGCTGTCATGTTTGACAGTTCTCTGGCTCACCATGCGCTTCCCGGAGACAAAATACAATGCAAAATACATTGTTGACCATAGGCGCCATCTACATTCCAGGACATAAAGCTATAGCCGTGAGAAGTCTTATTAATACGTCAGTCAACGATTCTATGCTTTACTTAGACTACAACTAGCTATGGACATAATTTCAAATGAAAATATACTTGCTTGCTTTTTAGACTGGCTTTTCTTGGAAATACATATATGTAAACTTGCCAAATGAAAGGGACATAACAAACAACAAACAAGCATTTTAGTTTATTTTATAAAATATTTTGCAACAATGGTGTTTTTAAGATTAAACTACTCTGTTAATTTTTTTCGGTAAGTGGCGCCACTGGAAATTACTTGAAACAGTGCTATTCACAGGTCTTTAATATAGTGTTGGTCAAGGTCGTACACCAGCAATTAAATGTATAAATATCTATTGATATTTTAGTTTTAATGAATAAAAACTACCATTCTTCATTTACTTGACAGTTGATTTTGTTATTCTGGATTACCAAGGTTTCACATCTAAATCATTCAATCAGTGATTAAAGGTAGGCAAACATTATGGTTCATGGTTTATTGGCATAATTATTACTAATTGTAAGAAATTCAGTTAGCAATTATTTACAATATTCTATAACCCAAAGTGAACAATTATTTAAATATCAATCTAATTGCACTGAAGGAGCTTAAGGGCGAGCTTCTAAAACATTTACTGCACCGCCATTTTTACGTTTCCACAAACTGGACCAATAGTGCTAGTAAAGGCTACCAAATTTCAGGTATTGTCAATGTAGACACAGTGTGAAATTACATCAAAAACTCAGCCTCTTGTGTGCAAAATGTCTCCAAAAGTAAATGATTTCCAGTGTTCATTTTTTATAATAATACCTACAAACAGAAAAGATCATGACCTGAAAAAATACTCATTCGGGTGTCCTCTTAAGATTGTGCTTCCATAGAATCAGCATATTATATCCAATAAACAATAAACAGACGCTCATTTTGCCTGCCTCCATTATTGTAAATTTTTAAGGCAAACAACTATTTTGTTCAATTTTTAAACTTTCCTTTAATAAATCGTGCTAAAAACAAAATTTTTGTTTGAGATGAGACTGCAAGTTCTCAGTCCAAATACATTATTATTATGTGTAGCTTTTCTTTGTGAACTTTTATCACTATTAAGTAAGTTAGGTGGCTAATATTCATAAAACTCACGTTCTGCTCTTTTTTCTGGCCCGGTGGTGGGCATCGAGGCCCTCGGAAAGAGTTTGCAATAACTTGCCCTCAATTTTAGTGATATCTTTCTCATTTCCAAACCACTTAACACACACTACACCATCTGAAACAATCTCGACCACTTTGCCAGGCCACGCTGGAAATCCCTTAGTAGGGCCCCAAATCAAATCGCCAATAACAAGGTTGGGTGGAGAGATTTTAGTTTCACTGCTGGACTTGCCGTGTTCTGCGTAAACAATTTTGTCATTAATAGATGAAAAATTTTGCAAAGCAGATGCCATATGCTCCCGCCAAAAATGGAATTTGTACAAATGATTGATTTCAGATGAGTCTATTTACATGAATGTAAAAAGTGCACACACCATGTTATTTGAGTTGAATGTTGGTTTTTAGAACGTTAGCCACACCATTTCACTGTACAATATTTTCTGTAATATGGTTTATTTTAATATCTCCTAATTATGTTGACAGTATAGGTAAATTACAAAAATGTGCATTTTCATAAATTATCTAAAGATTGACCACCGACTAGACACTACACGATACATAGTCAAACATTAAGCAAGGAAAGTTGTCAGTTTTTGACCAAATGCATTGTATTAATTTCCCATATATATATATATATAATTTTATTAGTTTCTATGTTTTTGGTATAATTTACGGAGATTACTAAAAATTTATTTGACAGTCGATTACCATTATTCTG
Source organism: Pseudeuparius sepicola (assembly GCA_963920635.1). Lineage (NCBI taxonomy): Eukaryota > Metazoa > Arthropoda > Insecta > Coleoptera > Anthribidae > Pseudeuparius > Pseudeuparius sepicola. The sequence goes on along the minus strand of OY987300.1, from coordinate 63,290,990 downwards.
ATTTGACTGTCACTGTTCTTTAATATTGGTGTTTTGCTGTCGTACAGAGATAAATATGTGACATCATGTTGTTTCTAACCTTAAAAAAACTAGTTTTAAGCACTAAAAACAGATTTAAATTGTAAAAATCAACAACTTCAACGTTTGTTCAAATACTGCAAACATCTTGTCGTATGCCATCATAGAGTTCCGAACTTTTTGATTAAAGTTATTCTTGTGCATAAAAGCAACCAACCCTAGGTAGATTCTTAAATGTATACGCCAGAATTTATCTACAGAGCATGTATAAATGTCCTATTATATTTAACGTTTATGTATTCAAATGAACTTCAACTATCTATTATTTGTTAGGTACAGCTGTGGCCAATTTGAACTTGCACGACCGTCAGAACTCTATGCTGAAATGAAGTGAAGGGAAGGCAGATGAAAGCGGCTGGTGGCTAGCAATGTAGCCAGATGGCTGCTCAGATACCCCCAAAACATTGCAAGTTCAAATTGGCCGCAGCCGTACCTATAGCCAAATACGATCCAAGTGCAAATCAACTACCACATTAACCAATCAAAATCGGTTAAAACTCATTAATCTGTAACAGAATACAAGTCAAAGTTGGATACTTCTAACTGATTAACATGCTTTTGATCAACAACTTGTGATTAATCTTTCCTATACTAGAACCTAGAACACGGTGATTAATCTATCATTGCTACATTTACTATTTCTACGAAAAAATTAGTGCACAACTATTTTAATAAATACCCATTAAAATAATAAACAGTGGCATTTAACATGTGTGGAAAATGGGTGGTAGGAGAACTAGGTAGCAAATTAATGAAGCGTTAAGCATGTAAAGCCAGGTTAAGCACACAAGGATACTACAAGTAGTACTAACCTTCATCATCGTCGAATAAGGAGTGCATATTTCGAGATTCCATGACTGTCATAGTATCACTGTTTTTTCTGTGCTGTACCATTTTTCCATAAGTTCTTGAACTAATTTCTTCGTGATGCTTTGCCTTCTCATTCATAAACTGCAATCCGATTAATGTTGACGATTCTGCATACGCCACGTGAGATGTACTTGGTTTTTTATTGAACTGGATTTGGGTATTGTTTACTTCAGTATATTCCAATTTCGAACTCGAGCTCATTGCATGGTTTGTTCTCCAGTCGTTTTCTAAATTTTGGTTATTTATTTCTCCTGCATCCGGTTCACTGCTTGATACACAATGCACCATGGCCTAAATTGAAAAAATACAAATCACCCTATGCTGCAAAGTGAATAATAGCACACATAATAGTAATAATTATTCTTTTCAAAGGAACATACTTAATTTTTGTGCGAATTTAATTTTTCCAGCTAAAATCTTGATGATTTAGTGTTTTACAGAAAGCATGTTTAGGAAATGATAAAACTCTCACCATAGTGCAAGACTGTGGCCTGCCAGGCATGGTGATTTCACTGCAAGATGCTGAACAATTAGAAGGAGCAGGTGATAAACCATCATCAGTACTGCCAGTGTGAGTAGTTGTATCAGCAGTCAGTGGGCTCTGTCCTCCAGAAGCCAATGGACTCATGGTGGTGGTGTCAGGTGGACTACCTGCGGACAATGTTGATGTCTGGCAGAAAGTGTTAGTGGTCACTGCCTGAGCATTTTGGTTAACCGCTGTTTGAGTCGACACAGACTGCCTGTAATTAATTGACTGTTGGGGGCTCTCCCTGTGCTGAACAACCACGGCTTGAAGTTGTTTGTTGTCATTTGAGCTGATGATGAAGTTTGGCTGGTCTACTGTGGTAGTCCTTGAACCATTTTGCTGCTGACTTTGCTGATTATTTTGCTGGATGTTTTGGACCTGTTGGTTATTTGAAACCTGCAAATATATTTGGTTACAAATGAGTACTGTTTACATTCATTAATATTTCTTTTGTCTTACCTGCATGGTGGTCTGCTGTTGCACTATTGTAGTATTCTGCTGCACAAAAGTAGTATTTTGTTGACTCGCTGATGAAGCATTAATACTGTTTGCTGGAGTACATGGCACCATTAGAGTCTGGCCCATTTGGCCATTCATTTGAATATACTCCTGCTGGGCAGGTTGTATCGAATTATTGGATCTTATCTGTTGAGGGGATGTATTAAATGTAACTTGCTGGTTTGGGCTGACACTAGCTACCAAAGGACTTAATTGACCACTAAATTGGGCACCGTTTACCACAAATTGACCACCATTCGGTGAAAGAAACTGGGCTCCAGGACTATGTTGTTGCTGTTGAATTATCTTTCCTTGAGATGTGGGGGCCCTGATTACCATCCCAGCTGGACCAGCAGCTAGGATGCTTTGACCTCCATTGAATACTGCATTGTTGTGAACTGGTGTTAGTACATTTTGGCCATTGACATTCTGAATTTGTAGCTGCATGCCGATGTTGGAAGTGTCCTGCAATATTGTTGCACTTCCATCTGGGTTCATTACCATACTTCCACCCAGATTTGGCAAAATAAATTGCTGGAGTGGGAAGTTCTGGCCTACAACAGTTGTACCATTTATTAAATTAACAGGTTGCAACAAATTAATCTGCTGTGTTGGTTGCGAATTTGTAATTATCTGCTGGCCCCCTATATTTGCGTTTGCTACTGCTTGCCCATTCATAACTATCTGTGGAGGACCGCCTGTTTTACTTGGTACTATAGTGAGTGCTTGCATTACCGGCCCTGTAGTCATGCCTTGAGGACTATGTGCCATCTGGATTTGTTGAGGGAATCCTTGCTGTGACACAACCACACCTGGATTTTGTTGAGCAGCAATCTGTAGCATGCCAGCGACCGTTTGCGACATTTTCCTTTTCTTTCCTTTCTTTTTGTTGTCAGGTGACAATAAAGCTGGGGCTCTTCGTGGATCTGAATTGTCAATTTGAATTTGCTGTTGAATAACATTGCCTGCAACCAGTTGAGGAATTTGCACATTCTGGCCAACAGTCATTCCATCCATGGTCATAGTAACTCCCGGTTGTATGACAAATGGGGTTGGGAGAGCATTAACTAACACAGTTTGCTGTCCAAGTACTTGTTGAGCCACTGCTGGAATAACTTGTGTCATCGCTGCTGTAACATTTGTAACCATAGGTGATACAGACATTGGAGGCATAGATGAATGATTGGCAACAACTTTTGGTGGTGGTGGAGCCATAACTCCAGCACCACTGCCATTTCCAGTATTTGCCATAATTAATTGACCACCTGAAGAAACTAGTATGTGTCCTGGTGGTAGGCTACCAGGGGCATGTTTAATGATTTGTGGAGAAATTTGTGAATTTGAATTGGGCACTGTAACCGTATTCAACACATGCTGCTGATGGGATTGCGGCACTTGAATACTGCTTACTACACTCTGTACCATTTCCAATGGTGACTTCGTTACATTTATTGTAACCGGGTGGGTCTGCACTGGAACTCCCATATTTCGACTTGGTGGTGACGTGGAATTGGGGAGCGAAGAAGGACTGTTTATAGAAACAGTTGCGGTATTTGCTCTACCAGCGAGAACAGATGTAATTGTATTACTACCGACAGTTCTCCCACTCGCCATTGCAGTCACAACTCCAGATGAATAAACCAACTCGGATGTGCGCGAAGAAGGTGCATGGCCATGAGAACAACAAGGTTGCTCTTGCTTGTGACTTTGTTGGTGGTGAGAATAGTTTGCATCTCTTGCTTGATTCATTACTTGATTTACTTGCTGTAACTGGAAGGAATTGCTATTAGAAACAATCTGGGAGGTATCTGGATGTCTTTGAGGCGGAGTAGGGGTCATATTGTGAGGATTCGGTGTTGGAGGATCTGAATGACTACCATCAATAGGTGACACATTACTAGTGCTAACCGTTCCACCCTGTATAGGCCTTGAATCGGGAGATGGCTGGTTGCTACTTTTATCAGAATATATGGATGAAGTAACTGGATCTTCTGATGTGCTACATGAATTCGGGGTCCCTGGTTCACTATTGGAACGAGAATATGTTTTTGGTTTTTGGCTATGTTGATTTGCGTTATTAAGACAACCTTGGCACTGAACAAATTGTTGTTGGTGCTGTTCATGAGCTATACTGCTGTCAGCAATATTCTGCTGCATTTGCATTTGATTTATTTGTTGATTATACTGCTGTTGAGTTGTATGGCTTTGTTGAATTTGTTGGGATTTCATAACATTATGATTATGGTTGGGCCGCGACATTGGTTGTTGAGGCTTCATATTGGGCATGATATTACTTGGTAAAGGCACCTCACTGGTTTGAGTATTTGATATGGCAGCAATATTTTGTTGTGGATTTTGAACAGAAGTTGGGCTAACGTAGCCTGAATTATTGGCACCTGTCTGTCTGTTGATAGTACTATTAAGTAAAGCTGTTTGTTGTGCTAAGTATCCACTGGGATCTTCCATAAATGACGGACTAGATGAATTTTGGTTATTTGGAAGTTGATTTATAATAACTTCACGGTTATTTTCATTTTGAATTTGTCTAACATCAATATTTGGACAAGGATGAGTCTGACTAGGTTGACAACCGTCCATTACATGATATGGTCTATTCTTAACAACTTTTCCTAATTTAACTTTCTTTCTCCTAACTTCCTCATGCCAAACAGTTGGAGGAGGTGTGTGCTGGTGGAGAGGAGGAACACGTTCGTAAACACTGTTGGGGATATTTTGATTTTGCTGCTGATTAATGGCAATATGATGTTGCTGCTGCTGACTAGCTAACATTTGTTGTTGTTGCAGCATTCGATTTTGCCAGTGCATTTTCTGTTGTTGCTGCTGCATTTGGATGTGATGTGGAGGAAGATGGTTTTGATTAGTTACACCCTGTGGCCTAAAACCGTTTATGACTTGGTTGAAAGACCTCGCGTTTTTACTCTGATCCACTTGCTGAAATTGGGGCTGTGGTTGATGATATAACTGATGTGGTTGAGGCATGCGTTGGTGGATGAACGAATCCCCTCTAGGAGGCGTATTTGGCATGCCCGGCATCACTTGAACATTAGGCCGTCCAGGACCACTAGGTTCATTTGGTTGTCCACCAACGAACACTCTTTGATGAGGTTGTTGCTGAGGTGCCTGAATGAAGTTCTGACCTTGCAGGATCATTCCACTGTTACTATTTGGAATTTGATTTGGATTTGCGTGAAACTGCCCTTGAATGTTAATTATTTGTCCACCGGGGCCCACTATTTGTTGATGCTGAATCGGAATATTGTGATTCATATTTTGAGGATTCTGATGAGATATGTTGCTGCTGGTAGGTGCTTGTTGTTGTTGTTGCTGCTGCTGCTGCTGCTGCTGGACCATCATGGCATTGTCACTCATTACAACTTGAGAATTAGCTATCACCCTGTTCCCCATTTGATCCTGGCACCTGACTATATTTTGAGAATTTTCGGGGTAACCTTGTATTCTGTTTGAAATCATGTGCGCGTTGTTAACCATATTTTGAGACCAAATCTGAAAATAATATGAATCAGAATGTAGGAATTGATTGATATTTAAGAAATTACCTGCTGGGGGTTTCCTACCATATCTTTGTTAAAACCTTGATGGCCTAAAGCTAGCTTATCTCTTTGTGCCATTATCTGAGAGACGGACATTCCAGCGGCGTGTGATGGAAGGCCGATTTTCCGCTTCTTCCTCTTTATGTTTGAATAATCTGAAAAATAAAAAAATATATATTACTAATACATTTTTCTAAGATAAATACCTTAGGTTTAAAGGTATCTAGTACTAGCTATGTGAATTTTGGCAAAAAATTGCATAGGGGGATTGTTTACTGTCCTTAAAGAGCTTCACTTCAGAGCAGATTTAATTTTCCATAGAGTCAATAAATCAGGTAGGTATATCGTTTATTCGTTTCCATGACTGGATTTGTCAATTGAAATTGATTTAAGTGTCCGTAAAACATAAAATGTAGTAGAAAAAAATCCAATCAAATTTGTCTTTTAGGCCTAGAGGTACAATATGTTAAAAGAAACGAAAATTAAAAATGGGTCATTGTTTACATTTTATGTTTAACTGATCTAATTTAGGGATTGACGAAATCGAAACGTCGCGTCGTTGAAAAACAGGAAATTGCTCTTTTAATCGGTTTGTTTAGGAGAGACGACGAAAAGGCAATCACAAGTTGGATTGAATCAAATTCCACCAAGAAGAAATTACAGACCATTAACTGTCTTCATAATTAATAAGCAGGATCTCGAAATGGAGCTTTAATTATTTCTTCTGATGACTCTCGTGTTTGGAATATTTCGATTTACGTCACCGCAGATTGTAAATTAATGTGTTTTATTGTTGCTTCAGACATTAATTATAATTCGATACTAGATTAGGACATGTCCAGTTAATACAGCAACTAGTAATGGACGTGTGAATATATATGTTAACGAAAAAGTACAACATGGGGTATAAATTATGAATTTCAGGTAGAACCAATGCTGGAAGCTTTAAGCATTTTCAGTGTCGGTGTATTCAATGCACAAAACTTATATCTGAATGGATTTTTCCATCGGCTACGACAGAAAAGACAATTTCCAGATCGACACGAATGGAATTCGTATCTCTACAGACACAACGCGGCAAATAGCATGGAAAATTGCGCATGTCGCTGGCAACCAAACGCCTGCTCGTGAACGCTTAACGACCTCCATATCCCGACTTTTACGGAGTGTTAAATTAAAATCAAACGCCGATAAAACACGGATTTATCGACGAAGGAAGTTTATTTCCATGGAATACTTAGCCGGATTATTAAATTCTGAATCTATAAATATTACACTCGTGGGAATTTTTTAATGCACCGGAGAGAACGTTCAAATTGAATTTAGTGCGCTCGTATATTTCAGGTAATGTTAAAGTTTAACATGCAATAACCGCAGATGGTATTTTAGACATGAAATGCCTCAGATCTCTCGGTAAATTATGGTCATTTGGGAAATTAATTCCATACCATATATTCTGCTTTAAGCCGGCCTTTCCCCTGAAATGTATTTTAGACCGGTGTATTCTCGCGGGCAAAAGAAAAAGGTACCTAGCGATGAAAAATCAGAAGAATGTCTCGCCTAAAGTCGCGAATCCTTATAAAGTCGTAAGGTTCTAATAATTACTTACTTTACTCACTGCATAAATATCTTCTAAAATCTCAGTGAAAGCTATAGATGAATACCAACAAAAAAATAAACGGTGAATTGGAATTCCTTCAAACAAGGGCAAAATAATTGTGTCTTGGTTGGAAGCAGCTCAACCTCATATTTTGCATATTCAACCCCCAATCTAATAATAACAGCAGTACAAATTCATTGTCCCAACACTCAAGAGCAGGCCTAATAATAACGTATCCCACATTACCAATGAACTTATATTTACATAATTCCATTGGATATAACTTAGTTCATATAAAATTTCCTGCTATCGTGTTCTCCGCATTTCCACTTAAAACAAGGAAGCAAATGGTTGGGATCATTGCAATTTTATTGCACCCATACATACACCGCGGCATGATCCGATTTCCTAGACTGAATATATACAGAATGAGGTAATCGGATTAGATTACCCCGCTTTAGTTTTACAAGCGAGCCCAGACCTCGGCAGAAACCCATTATTTGTCTGAAGTATCTATTAGAGATTGAAAATGATCGGGGTACTTTTACAGGTCGCAATTTGTAGATCGGCGAGCCAAGTATCTGTACGGACCGAACGGCCGATAAAAATTTCTTTTCGAACCGAGCGAGCCGCAATTGCGGTTTCGCACAAAGAAAGATATCGCGGGCCTAGTAAATATATAGGCGTGCTTGAGTCCGGCCGCGTCGGACTTTTTATATATCAATCTCGCATTTACACGCAACTGGAATTTATCTTTTCCTTATTTACGGTTATATTTCACGGGCGATTTCTCGCGGCACGTGATCTGAATTGTTATTCGATATGGACGGACGAAAAACTAGAGCCAGCGGCACGTCTAGGAAACGTTTTCTTATGCACTGGAATGTGAGTATATATGACGCCGAGCTTGACTTAGGAAAACATTTCTTGGAAAGAGGCTTGGCATTCTCGCTATATTTTAGATACTTAATTACCAAATAATTTCTACAAATGTACAGTTATGTGCCACACGTACCATACCACAAAGTTGTATACCTATATGAAAATTCTTTTCGATCCCAGAGCAACACTACCACAAGACAAGACAAGTCGTCACAAGTGTCGAAGTTGAAAGACTGCGGGTATAGCTAATATCAGTTTTAGATACTAAACATGTAGATATAACAGATTCCAGAGCAATAATAGTTTCCTAATCCAAGATCAATAAACATGGAGAAGCCGTTATTATTGAGCTTCCTCACCTATTTTCGACAATAATAGACCTTATGAGGTCTTATTGATAATGATACGGTTCTAGATGAGAAATTTACTTCTTAAAAATTTGAAAATGGCATGACTCCGACAGCTTTAGTGAGTTTTTACAAAAAATTCACCTAAGAGGTTTTACTTCGCTGCGAAATTAGAAAAGTAGGTAGTGGGGCGGTTGAGTTAGACAGACAGACAGACATATATCTATCTCTTTCTAACTCATGTAATTATGTACCTATCTTTCTTGGTGGTTAAGTATGGAATCTGCATTACCGACATCAGTCAACAGCTGTAAAAATTAGCTAACCAAACTATTTTGATGACGAATTCCAAAGATACAGGGGTGTCAATATCGAGGTAACATGTGAGGCACACTGGATATCCGTCAAAGATGCATTCAATATTTGGAAAACGACTAATACTCTTTAACAACTATTTTAAACTTCTATCGAGTTCATGGATATTTAGGAAGAAATGATTTTGTCTTCATGTTATACAAAGTATGCAATCGGAGTTTTCAATTATATTAAGGAGATAGGTACTTATGTCTTATGTCACACACACAAAATGTAATCAACCTTTCTATAGCGTGAGATTTTTTTATTCTTCTTGAACATTCCCAAAACATTAGACGAAGTAAAATGAGAGTTTTCAGGAAATAAAGAGGTAGATAGCCCTTTTTAATTGTTTCCATTATCCTTGTCCTTGTCTTTTTCCTTAATCGTGCGTCTTCTGGATAATGCCGCGTATTATCGACATCAAACAAGATTCCTTCCCGCCATCGTTCGCTGGCCGGGCGCACTTTGGTCATTATTTTTAATTAAAAGTCATAAACAACGTCGCGAAAAACTTCGAAAAAGGAGCCGTATAAAGTTTAAATTAACGACTAGCATTGAATCCTCTGGCCGGATAAATAAGACGAAAATTGAATTACAAAGTAACGGGCGCGTTAAAGGCCTATTAAGAGAGCAGCAGATCTTTATTATGACAGGTTTATAACCGGAGATGCCGAATGCGAGAGAGCGCAAAAAAATCCAGTGGCTTTAATACGCTGTCCCCGGCCCTGATATAGATATAGTATAAAATATGAGTGAGAAACAATGTCCAACGTCGTAAAGTTTTACGAGCGTGCGCGACTTATTTGGAAGTCGGCCGATATTACCGACTTCGAGATCTGTATCATTTATTCCAAATGGGCATGGCGAATTTGGCAATGCGACTCATAATCCAGACTTCAAGTCACGCAGTAATAACGCAAGAATATACTCTCGAGAACTAACAGACGGTAATTTGGATAACATGATGTTCGTGTTCTCAGCATCAATTTTCTTTTTTAACACTGGAAATTACGTCATACACATGCAACCTCTAATTGGTTATTAAAGAAAAAAATGTAACGCACTTACATAGATACCAAGAACAGGCTAATATTTATTATAACACCTGCATGTGGTTATTAATAAGAATGTTTATGTAAATTTAATTATAAATATATAAACAGATAACCTGATAATATGCATGAATAAAACGTTGCTTTTCGGTTGATATTTCACAGTAGCGGAAATGCTATGCATACTCAATACACCTAAATATAGCAAGTGCGTATGGGTAGCAGGTAGATTTAATTACAGCTCTAAATGATTTACGTGGCGATATTATTAAGTAAGTTAATATTGTTAAAGAGCAGTTCCCGGATGAGAGAAATTATGCAGCATTTTACTAACGTTCGGCATCAGGATTTCGTAATGTAAATAAGAAAACATTTCTACACAAAAGATAAGTATTTTTAGCCGTTGACTGATTCGTTATGCAAACTAAGTCAACAATAAAAGTTGTAAATTAATTATTAATTTTTTTTATACATATGGAAACACAATAAATAAAGCAGTTTTCAATTTCGATCTATCGGAATTAATTATTGTCCGGTAAGATTCGACCTTTGCAAGCCATTTGTTATCTTAGTATACTTACGGACATTTTAAGGTTATTAATGCCAGTGTTACACCGTTAGTGCAGCGCAGGGACTCTTTAAAATAAGGGGACCCAGCATGTCACAGTCTATCACTATCACATAGGAAAAGTGAAGCCTTGGGGGGAAGTTTATTTTCTGTAGACTCCAAGGAGACCACAAGGGGCCTGGTACAAGGTTATGATATATGTCAGTGTCCAACTGCCATCAGGTTTTTATGTGACATGCCAGTGCCATAGATTCTAAAGGAGGCAAAATATTTCCCATCATAATTCACAATTTTTAAGTTTTCTAACTCCCAGATACTCAGATGTGTCAATTAAAGGTAATGCGGTCATAATAAATTTGTTTCATTTGATAGTTGCTATATTCTGCACTTGTAGACACAACATTGTCAAGTCTAATTTTTAGAAATCATGGAAACCATTATTAATTTTTACTAACAATCAAAGTACCTGTTATATTCATAGATTCTCCAATAAAATGGCATACTTGGCATCACTGATACCATTAGAATGATGAAAGAATAGGCCTCACTTTGGAAAGTATAATGCTGGGTCCGCTTACCCCTTACTTTAAAGAGTCCCTCGTGCAGCGAATCTCTCATCTCAACGCTAACAATTTGAGCTGATCCAAGAACAATGAAAATAAGTTTGTTGTTGGACCAACCATGATTTTTGGCAGCGAGTTTCGACACAGGCTGCACCTCTTATTACGTTCTTTCACTTAACCTTCATCGTTGAGGGAAGTAATAATAAAAGAGGTGCATGTGTGCGGAAATTTCGAGCCCGATTTCTGCGTCGATATGTAGATAATTCGGTCCTGGCTAAATGCCTCAGGACGACCTAATACGAGAAACCACTTCAGGTCGCCGTAAAGAAATTGATCGGCGTTGAGTTTCCGGACCGACTCGCTATGACACATATAAGTAGCGCATCTTATTATATTTTTTCACTCGACGCTTTCATTAAAAAGTAGCGTTTTAGATACCTTAAACTATGATTACAGCAATCCTTCCTACACGTCGTACACTTAATTCGTCCATTTTCCTGTTTTTTTTTAATAAATAATATAAGCGAAATCAAATAAACACGCTCTAATGCCATTGCAATTATTTTCTCCGATATTAAGATGATGAGCCTTCATCGGCATTTGCCCAATCAGAAAATTGATTATACAAAAGTTTTATAATACACTGTATACCAGCTTCGTTTGGAATTGAAGCCGCGAACAACGCACGCGTCCGCCAGACCGTAACTAAAAACCCGCATATAGCGGCCACCAAAGAAAACTTCTGTTTCTCTGAGCCACAAAGAAAATAATTACGGACTGTAGAGAACGAAATACGAAATAATAGCACTGAAAAAGGGTCTGAAATTATCGCTCGCTGCCACGACCAAAAAAGTTTTAATTCTAGAATTAAACGCTGTCGCAGGTATCACTCTTATGGATTCGGCGGCAGTGCAGTTCGTGAAGAACATTATTTCTTACAATACCCATCGAAGAAGGTAGTATTTGATTTTTAATTTTATTTTGTCTTCTATTCACAGGTATACCTATCGTCTAGGTTGAAACTTCAATTAGTCCGATCAGGGTAGACTAGAAGATGAGATTATTTTTATTATTGTTATAATATATTTGTTACTATACTAAAATCAAATAACTCTGACGCCTGGCGTAAATAAAAACACGTGTTCGATGGCGTGCAATAGGTGGTCAATATAGGCCATAAAATATCACCCGACTATATAGAAGCGGGTCTGTCAACAGGGATGTAGTCGATTGCAAAAGCGTATTTATGCAATTTTATCTTGTTTTCATATGCGTGTAAAATTCGCTGAATATCTCAACACGTGTTCTTGTTTACATCAGGAGTCAGAGTTATATGATTTTAGTAAAGTATCCCTGTTTATCTACTAACGCAAGTTATTCAACCATTGGTTAGACAGGTGGCGCTGTCAGCCAGAAATATTTCATTGATTATTTTCTATTCGAGTACTCCAACGTCTCCCAAGGCTTTGTCTACTGACTAACCAATAGTAAGTCAGTAGGTAGACAAAGCATTGAGTAGACAAGACTTGTAGACATAATAATGTCGCCTTGTGCTGATTATGTGGAAAATATATTTATTTTTATTAGACCTTTCTAAAGCTTTTTGAAATTGCCTATTCTGAAAATGTCAAATTTATCTCTAATGGATTACGTCAACATACAACTACTCCGTTTGAAATAGAGTTTCTCATCGTGGTATTTATCTTATATTGCTTTGATTTTCCAATTGCAGTTTTCAGATACCAGCTCTAAAAAGAAAACTTTAAAACTTCTCAAAACTTCATCGAACCACCGCTGACTGCATGAAGCCCTTAGAGATCAATTACGTTGGCCGACGCGATATCTTTAAACGAATAAAATGGCCGTGCGACACCAGTCTCAAAGGCAAATTGAATTTAAGGGTAATATAATTCCAACTCCAAGAAGTTGTAATATAAAGTCGTTAGGAGAAATTGCAAGCGCTGATGCTCTTATTCTTTGAGCGTGCCGATTATAGTTGTTGTCTGTTTACTAACAGGCTAAGTTTACGCTATATTCGAGTTACACCTTCGCAGAAGTTCGCCATATTCCAACTACAGCTTCTGGAATAATAAGGAGGGTAATTTGGCCCGGATAAAACAGTTCTCGCTTTGTAATTTGTATAGCACGAGTTTCTTGAAAACAAATTTTAAGATAAAAGTTTTGAAACGGACACACAAAAGAAACTTGTAAATTATGCAGTAAACTTTTCCAGTATACTTTCACAAAAAATGCAATGACATGCATTAGACTCGACTAGTCGTTGACTAGTCGAACTCTTTAAAAATATTAGGTACTTTTATCATCATCAGTTCCTGACCTTTTAAGTGGATGGCATTACCTATGTACCTGCAGAACCACCTCAGCGACCACCTTACGCGGAATGTGTCGTGACTGGAAATCACACCCACAGGGAGTCGGTTAATTTAATTTCAATGTGGCCATTGCCTTATATGGCATACGAAGTCCTTCTTTTCATCGAGGCTTATCGTGCATTTGCGGCCTCCAGACAATTATGAAAGACCCCGATATTTATCCCCGGCCAAGGCTTGAGAGGCTGCATTTCACGAGATGGTCACGTTCAATTTGTTTTATTTTGGAATTACCTACATTGACAATATTGACCTACATTACAAAAATATAAGAACATATCATTACCATGAAGAGATCCAAATAAACCGTTTTGTTTTTAACGCAGTTTATACACATGTACCGCGATGTGATGCACACGTTGGGCAGGGCAACGGCTAAACTTATGTTAGAGATACTTGTATTGGGAGAATTGTACAGAGTGTCCCGAACTCGCCGCCCCGGGGTTATTATAGGCAAACAAAAACAGCCAGTAAAAATTTGACTTGTGCGGGTTTCTTGTAGGACCACCCAAGTTTGCTTTTGGGCCAAAAAGATAGTTTTTAGAAATTTTTCCCAGGACCATACCTTATATTTGGAAAGATCACGTTTTTCTGATAAACTTTCGTAAATATTTTTTATATCTTGTTTCATTAAAAAGTTATATGCGTATTATTTGTAAAAATATGAAAAAGATGCCATGGTATTTTTGTAATGAAAATCGAGTTAGCCATGATTTATGAAGGTATATTTTTGACAGAAACAATTGACAGATGCTCGGACAGATGTATTATCGCATCGCAGCAAATATAGGAGTTCGTTAATATCCAATAGACTTTCAGAGAGGAAGGGGGACTGCATTCCTCGCATTCCTGCCAAGTATCACCTTATTGCGGCTCAGCTTTATAAACACTTATTATGTATTATATTTTAAAAACCTAACAATTTTACCGAAAAACAAAAACCACCATGTAAAAATAAGTGCTAGGTAGGTTCTTACTTATAAATAATTTTATTTCTGACCGGGATATTATATCGTCATAGTTACGCTATCAATAAAGAGGGTCATAACTCCCTTGGGACATTATAGATTCTATAATTCCCTCTACCTTTCTACAGTTCTGTTTATAAACAAGTAACATAGCAACAACCTAGCAACAACAAAACTCTTATAATCAATGGTGCCTGATTCAAATATACCGGGAAGGTGATACATTTTTTCCGTTTTAAAAATGAACAATATTTTATTGAAATCGGTCAGAAATAAAATTATCTATGTACCACGGGAATTAATGGGCCTTAATAACCTCAGGCAATTGCTGTCCCTCGGGCCGGAGGCCCTCGGAACACAAACTTTTCCATCGGTAATTAACGCCCTTGATACATAAATAACTATTGTGACTACCTTCTTTTAATAAACATAAGTCTAAACGAAGTCTAACTTCTGTCTTTGTGACCTTTCTTAATATACATATGCTGTTATTTGCCGATAGGCATCTTCTATTTTTTCTATTAAATTGTCAATATTTCGAGATGGAGTTTTGTAAACAATGTTTTTTCAGAAATCCCCACAAATGGAAATGTAATGGTGTTAAATCGGGCGACTTTCCTGGCCATTTTGGGACCATTTATTCCAATCCATTTGTTTCCAAACTCATCACTTAGAAATTATTTTACAATGTTGGCTTTGTGTGGTGGAGTTCCGTCGAGTTGAAATCACATGGTTCTTCTTAAATGCAATGGCACATTTTCCATGAAAACTTGCATATTTTTCATATTTTTACAAATAATACGCATATAACTTTTTAACGAAACAAGATATAAAAAAAATATTTACGACAGTTTATCAAGAAAACGAGCTCTTTCCAAATATAAAGAGAAACAGGTACGGTCCTGGGAAAAATATATTTTATGACGTCATAACCTATATTTCCCAAATTCCTAAAAATTATATTTTCGGCACAAAAGCAAGCTTGAGTGATCCTTCAAGAAACCCACAAATCCAATTTTTACTGACTGTTTTTGTTTGCCTATAATAATCCTGGGGCGTCGAGTTTGGGACACCCTGTACACTTTACAGGTCTGGCTTCAAACAAAATTTCGGTTTGATTACATCAGACCATTGTATGTATATTGAAAATCCTCCTTTTCTGGTTTCATGGGCTCGATCCAGATTTACAAAAATTGATAGTTGTTAAGAAAGATGATAAGTCACTTAACAGCTGGAGGTATCGATTCAGTCTGGTATTCCGAGAAATGTAGTATCAGCTTAGATAATATGTAGTAATAATGCAAATAGTACTAAATTTAAAACACCCTCGAAAACACCCGAAAGTGAGTCGTCAAAATTTGATAATGCAGCGTGCCTTAAGGCTCAATGTACAGCACGTGCGTGGTGATTCAACATTTTGACCCATAAAATGGCTTTTTTCGATCGGTAACGAGTAACATGCACAATTTTAAACTTTTGGTCAATACAAATTTTAATCTATGTAATTACTCACATTGTGAGACAAAAATTATTTAAAAATATTTATCACAATGGCCGATATTAGGCTTTTTGCGCAAATGCTAATAACGGCCATTGTGATAAATATTTTTAAATATTTTTTGTCTCAAAATGTGAGTAGGTACTTAGATTAAAATTTGTATTGACCAAAAGTTTAAAATTATGCGTGTTGCTCGCTACAGATCGAAAAAAGCCATTTTATGGGTCAAAATTTTGAATCACCACGCACGTGGTGTACATTCAGTCGAAATGATTATTACGATGAAAATCTCTTCAAATTACGACTGACGGCAAATGTGCAGGTTTTGCAGTAAACTGCTTTCACCCGCCTTATAACTTATCGCTTTATGGCAATTTATATGGGGATCGATGCAACAGCACAATGAGACAGATTTTATGGTCGTGCCAAATTGAAATCTCCTTGTTAGGTAAATCTACGGTTCCAGAGACCGAGCGGTTTAATTATGGTCGTACGTCTGCGATTTAAACGTTTTCGATGTGTTCTACGTGACGGTTAAAATGGCGAGAAATATTTCTCACGTTCGCGTTACATAAAAATGCCCGCTGCAAACGGCCCCGACGCGAAAAACCTCCATCTCATAAATTATCCGTTGCTGGCGATTGCGATTAATTTAATTTGATAAATGCGCTTTGCGGAAGCGGAAACGGAGAAACTCCCGAAAGCTCGGTTAATTGTCTAACCTCAAACCAACGATTGTGTTCGATTATGTGTATTCTTTGGTCAACTTGTCAAATTTGACACATTTGAGCACATCCACAGGAGCGACAGAAGAACTACGATTCTGCGGTTTCAGTCAGTAAACAACAGTATCTACACGCAGTACAGTTTCTCAATGTGACTAAAATAATTTCAGCCTTTCGTAAAACTAACAGCGTTTTAAAATATGTCAGTCATTTCATAAAACGCCAAGCATTTTTGGCGTTTGGAAAATTTGCACGAAATATTAAGAAGTTTATCTTATTTACTGGAAAAATATTTCTTTGCATCTTGAAGTAGCGGCCCTTGTGTCACTACACCACTATATTTGTTACACAGGTAGGTTACCGTTTGCTAATATCGTTGACTGGCGTATTAAAAAAGACTGCTCATGGCTGTCCCGTTTGACATTTTTTTAGCTCACCATGCGCTTTCTGGAAACAAAATAGAATGCAAAATACACTTTTAGCCATCATCTATTTTCCAGAACATGAAGCTATAGCCGTGAGAAGTCCGAGGAGAAGTCTTATAAATACGCCGCCAGTCAACGCTAATAATGACGTATACTATTAACTTGATGCTGGATGGCATAGTAGATTTTTATATAACTCTTTTTGCAAGTTCAACGTTGTACCAAATTTCATAGACGGCATCTAACTACTTAGAATAAATGAATGATTTATGGCTCATTGTTGCTTCTTAAACATGGTCTCTTGTCTCTATTTGGCGATTCTATGGCTTATAGAAGATTTGACACAAATTTCTGTTATGTTAGATGGGTTGACTCACTAATAGGGTAGGCGTGCAACACCACTACTAACATCAGTGCCTTTTCATTATTAATCCAACTGGTCGGCTATAACACAAAGGAAATAACGAAATTACAGCTACAACTTCGAAGACAAGACACCCGCAAAAATCCCATTGTGGCCGCATGGCGTCGCGAATCGCGCAAGCGCGACATTGACACTGAAACCTTAGATCTGGTCTCGCGCCGTGGGCGTGCAGATCATTAGAATAATGCATTCTGTTCCCACACTTGGCGCGAACGGCCGGCGATAAATAAAACATAACGTTGAATATCGCTATGCGACCGTGTAAACGCTACGAACGCGGCTTGACCTTTTCACATTCTTAAGGTGAAAACCGCCGATGCCGTTCGAGTTATTGCTCACGATATGCCGGGTAAAATCCATCGCGTGAGCAATGCAGAAACAAACGCGCCGCGCAAGCCCGATGGCCATCGGCCGATGCACAATTTGTCCGAATTTTTAAAAATTTAAACGCGGGGAAACTGCACAACAAATCTGTACGGTTTGCTAATTTCATCTGATTAAAATCTGTAAGGAAGTAATATTTAGTTATTTACATTACAAGATGCGTAAATGCTCTTTCTTGCAGAGAAGGTTGTTTAACGGCGAAGGCAAAACGATAACGTAAGTTTCGTATTGCTATTGTAGACTATTTCAATTTTAAAAATTATAGGCGTGGGACAGTTTCAGAAAGTGAAATGTCAGGTTCAATCAGATTATTCATCCATTTTAACGATTGCTTGTTCGAACTGGCAAGGTGTTTGACCTCAACGGAGCAACAAAAGCTATATTTTGTTCTTAGGGAAACATGACTGCTGCTTGGTCAATTTTTACAATACATAGTTAAAAGAAAAATGAAACTTAAAACGCGAGGGACTAAAGCCCAAAGGACGCTTGCAGGTTATGTTTTCACCGAGGTTCTTACTAGCACAAACACCTACAGTAAAGTTTCACTATATACCTAGTATTAACCACCAGTAAACCAAGTAAAGCACTAGCTGAGGGAATGTAAATAGAGACATTATTATTATAAGTTTGAATTTCATACGCTTTTCTTTCAAGGCCTTATTACTCGTACTACGATCGTATTTAGAAGAATCGAGGAGCAAGTTACGATTTTACTAAACGCTACTAACACCCTTTCGACCTGGGCAAATATAAGAGCTGTTCCCAACTTATAAATGTGGGAATTATCGGTGTTCATAAAAGGATCTATAAACCCTACGTTGTCTTTCACAATATCTTATTAACATTCTGTGTTCTTCCTTTTTTAAATTTCCGAGTAAATTTCTTTCGTGATACCAGGCTTCACTGCATCCTCGTTCCAAGAGCAATTAATCTAACCGATTTTGCAATTGCTGTTCCTTATACTTTATATTTTATTGGCGTAATTTTAATTTGCTCCAGATTTATTGCTACTCCTGTAGCAATAATTAATGTTGTATTTTTACCGAAACAATCTGCATACCAGGCACCCGTTTCATTTGCCGGCTTGTGCAATAAACCGTAATAGTAACGGATCTTATTCTGTTATTGTTTTCGTTGCATACAAAACGTCGTTAAAATCGCGCATAAAACCGTGCGGCAGATATGCTGCAGTAAATAAACAAATTTTATTTTCATAGATGAAGTATTTCCGGAAAGTGTGTCAGCTTTATGATTACACAAAAATAGGATGTATCCGAATAAAAATAGAACAACAGACATAGCGTGCTGTGTGTTGATTGTAATGCCGGTTAGAAGCGCGAGAATTATTTAAGAGTTATGAACAGTTCCCCGGGGCGTGCGGTGACATTTTAAGTAAGGGAAGCAATGTTTAAAAACTTACCTATTTGTAATGTAATTCGATTCTTCGATCACTTTTTGCGAATTCGTCAATGACGTCATCATAAAAACGTCGATGCTCTAACATGTTCTGGAGAAGTATATTACCAATAAACAACAGCGATATCTGTGAAAGTCATTCATTCATTTTTGTGGTTAAATTTTTCATAGGGGGTTTTGCCCTTGCCCTTCCGTTAGTAATTAAGTGAAGCTTATCCGCAAAGTTTAATGTTGAAAATCCCTTTATTATTAAGGTACACACTGCACATTCCCACACACTCTTACTTAATTGTCCAACTTTAACATTTTCAACGTCATTCCCGACAGCCGAAGTTGACGGTATTTGCATGTCCAAGTCCGTATTTTCTTCCATATCGCCCGAGATACGACGCGCGCGACGCACCAACGCAGATATCAAAACCAACTAAACTACACAAAGAACCTACTGCAACGATAGCTTCCACGCACGCTTTAAACACGCGTTCTCATTCGCGTCAGCCAGTGCGGCGGAGGGGGAAAGTTCAATAACCTCTCGACTCTCGAACGCTACAGAAAAGCTAGCGGCCGGCATAGCTTACATTGTACTGTGGCTCGGTAGGATGGGCGCAGTCAACGCCGCATTTGCTATATGCACAGACCTGTTAGCATAGGTCTGTGCTATAGGCATAACATATTGTCGGTTTGATATATGATATATAAGATAATTTTTAGCGTTTTTGATATACCTAGGTAACTAAACTAACTGCTTCCTGTTTAAAAATTCAAGAATTACATTTTGTCATTTTACATTGTTTTGGTTTAGGGGAAGCACTGCTTCCCTTGCTTCCATGGACTGCACGCCCCTGACAGTTCCAGAACCAGTTATGAATCATCTGATTCGTCGAAAAAGTTATGGGATTATTTTCTCGTGTTTTAATTATCGTTTTATAAACAAGTTTTGATAAGAAAAAAACACGAATTATAGGAAAAAAGCATTAACAATATTAATATTACCCCGGTGTCAAATAAGACATGCCTATGCCTAATAGGATACAATCAACAGACAGTTATTTGGCACAATAATAAAGCACTAGTCGACTAACCCGAATCCCACACAATGCGCACCTTGTTTTTTTTACTTATTATCTCTGAATTTTGCCTCTTATATTTCGTCATTGCGATTATCATTTTTAGTAATTGAACAATGGCTATTATAATATAAAGATTATTACTCAAAATCTACTTCTTAGTTTATTTAAAGTTTAACTCAAAAGAAAATATAAAATTGTTGGTAGCAGGCAAAATTTAATCAATGCGTAAGCTCTTTTGTGGCACTTAGGCATCTTGCAATGTAAATAACTATTATCATCTTTATTCACAAATCAAAGTGAATTAAATTTAATTTAAAGTAACCTCTTAAAAAATCGCAAGGGTGATAAAATGGGCAGTTGATAATATTATATACCCAACAAAATAAAAGAATGATTCCAATAAGAAAATTAAATTTAAATTCCCAGGAATAAAACATGAAATCTGCGGTAGTTTCTAAATCAGTTGATTTACCCAATAGAATCTCGGTTGATGCCGTTACGGCATCGGGATTGATATACATGAATGTGTTCTTGTTCTTAAAACCTGAATAATGTGCTCGATTACAAGTACAGAAATATCATAAAAGCTATAAAGGGCCGACATTGCTTACCTTTACACTAAAAACGACACATTCAGATATAGGGCAGGTTATCAATAAAAAATGCCAGCATGTGTACATTTTCGCCACTCTTTTTCAATCGAAATATATGTCGAAATAACAACCACCTATCCGCCTACACGAATAATAAACGGAAATAATTAATACTTCCAACTTTGTATATCTAGACACCCGTGCTGCCACAGCCTAATGGCTATTCAATAGAAAGTAATTTACACACACGCGTCCGGGGCCGTTTCAAACATGCTTTCGTTTTAATGAAAACTATAGACATGATAATTGCAGGTTTGCCACCTCATCATTTACAATTTGTCAGAAGTAAAATATTGCCAGGCAGGTTAGACAAGCTATAAATTAACAGGAATTGTTGCCTTAGAGATACCCCACGGTGGCGTGTCCGTATATAGGGGGTTGCTAATGTATATGCAGGAGAAAATTCAAATAAAATAATGCAGAGTTTAAAAAATCTGGTCTTGGTTACTGACACCAAATCATTTGCTTACACGGTTTTTTTTTTCAGGTCTGTTCCATTTCTTCATGGGATATAAAGGTGATAAATCTCCATCAGATACCTTATCCTGTAGCCCCCTCTAGAAAAGATGGAAAGTACCACGGAAATAAAGTGCAATAATAATTGTACAACGTATGGAAAGTGGCTGTCACTTGGCTGGCGTCGACGGTAGATGATGGACATGTGACATATAGTTTAGCAAAGGCAGAGAACAGGATAGGATGGAATGAAAACTTCTCATCCTCCTTGCAACGGAGGGTGGGCCTCCTGAGATTAAGGCTTCGTGAAAAGTGGGGCTCCCGTGAAAGGTGTTTTCACGCGAAAGCGAACATTCGGCCGAATGTCGCATCGTTGATTTTCGCGTTCGCCATGGGGCGTTTACAGCAAACGAACATTCGCGATCGGTCAAGTTCCGTCATGTTCGTTCGAATCGGTAGGAATGAAAGGGGATGATAGATAGAACAGATAGAAGAGCGAGCGGCAGCCAATTTTCTTTGATGTACCGACAAGTGGTGGAAGTGGTGGAACACACCGGCGAAAGCGAACGACAGCCAACAAAAATGGATTCGCTGGCGTTCGTTTTGCTGTTTACAACAACCGAATTCACTGTTCTTTCACGATCGTTCGCTTGGTGAAAACGCGGCTTGATCTTCATGCCCCGTAGATCGTCTGTGCAACACAACGTTTGTGATATCAGGACAGCGCTATAACGAAAGGTGGGCCTCCTGGGATTTAGGCTTCATGAAAAGTGGGTCTCCCGTGATGCTTGGACATCCGGACCCGAGTTCTATGTGGAGGGCAGTGAGACATTGCTACGACAATGAAGGAACATATCATTGATGCCTCTGCGAGAATCGAGGATTTTCTATACATCATGTTTTAAGAAATTTTAAAATTAGGATTGAGAGGGAAGTTGTCAGAAAATTTTTAATAAATTGTAGAACATTGGTTTTAATTTAGGTGTAGTATTCCTATAAAGTTAGTTGAAACAGCATAAAAACTCTAAAACCGGCTTCATCAAAGTAGGTATACAGGACAATTATTTTCATAAATATACTGGGTGACGAGTGACTCAGTTTTTTGACTATAACATTGGATAGAAAACGACATTTTAAAATGAAAATTCTAGATCAATACAGGTCCACAAACGCTTCATTTTCAAGATACCATTTTGGGGCTGAAATAATTACCAGTCTTTGTATTCCGTGTACTTTTTCAATCACAGTTAGAGCATTGTGGGGGGGTCTGTTTTACATAATTAGGTTTGACCTATTTAATATTCCTTTTTTTTTAATAATTAGAGTATTTTTTTATGAATCAGAAGTGATATACATGAATCTGTAATCATATATCAAAAAAGCCAAGAGAGTTTTGTTCGAAATGAAATTGTAATTGTGTATTTAAGAGTGCATCTTTTTGTTGAATAAATAATAATTATTAATATAAATATATTTAAAAAATTGATATATAAATTAAAATGACATTTTCTATCAAACGTTAAATCCCTGCTACAAAAAGCGATACACCCTGTATGTCTACGCACTTTCTAAATTTTAAAGTATCTTCTGCGGTTTGTAAATTCTATAATATGTAATATACAGTGTGTCCCAGGATTAGCGAATTTATAGGTGTAAATGACAAAAAAAAATCCGAGTTGAAAATTGAGCTTCTGCGGTTCCGCCCTGCGGAACATAATTTTACTTTCAAAAAATCAAGTACGCCTTGGAAATTTTGTATATATATTATTTTGTACACTAGTAGCTTTTACGACAAAATGTTATTAAAGAAAGTTGTTCAGAATAAAAAACTGAGTGCTTGTGCAAAATTTCAAAATCCTAGGCTTTGATTTTTGTCCCTTTTTTATTGGAAAAGTGGGAAAAAGTGACGTTTTGGTAAAAGATATTACAAAATATTATTAAAGAAAGTTGTTCGGAATTGAAAATTGTGTACGTATGCTAAATTTAGTAATAATCGGCTACATTAATTTTTTGACTGTTATTTTATCATTAGGTGTGCTGGTTTTTCTATTGTCTGTGTAGGTAGAGTTACTGTATTAAAGTTATTTTAATGCATGGTACACAATTTTCAATTCTTTAATAATATTTTTTAATATCTTTTACCAAAACGTCACTTTTTCCCACTTTTCCAATAACAAAGGGACAAAAATCAAAGGAGGCCTTGCACAGATACTCAATTTTTCATTCTGAACAACTTTTTTTAATAACATTTTGTCGTAAAACCTACAGAGGGGGCACTTTACTAGTGTAGAAAATCAGTATATTCAAAATTTCCAAGGCGTACTTGATTTTTCGAAAGTAAAATTATGTCAAAAATTAGTTTCAAACTAAGCAGAAGCTCAATTTTCAACTCGAAATTTTTTTGTCATTTACACCTATAAATTCGCTAATCCTGGGACACACTGTATTAGAATTTCCTAGTTCTCCTTGAAAGGAAAACTGAGAATCAATGGATTTTCCCATGCTTTCAACCACGCTACACCTCTGTTAGTACCTAATGGTAGTCATGAAGAAATCTTCCGCAAAACTTACTTCATTGTCCCAATGTTGAGATTGTCTTCTATGACTTCTATTCGAATATTTTTATTTTAAAATGAGTCCAGAATAATATACGTGTATGCAGTTATTTCTGATTGATTTTTTAAATAATTTTGTGAGGATTTTAAGATGCTTTCCTTTACACAACTTTAATGAATATATTGCCGTCTAGCCACTGATGTGTATCCGCATACCACCGGGTCGGACGCTGGCATTATTACGCCATAAAATCAAAAATAAATAATCTCGCTGATCGGCGCATTTCCGCGCCGCCTCGTCGAACTCAAATTCGATTATGCTCGCGGTGCAGATTGCACGTTCGCCAACAGTGCGCGCGTGCACCCAAAGGCCCGCCAGCGCCAGTACGTGTGTGTGTGTCCGGATGCGCTCTAAACTGACCACCGTGAAATTGAGCTGAAGTTAGACACAAATCATCGGGTCTTGTTTCGCGGACTACACAACGGCACTCGGCCGTAACAGGCGAAATTGTAACAGGCCCTGGCAGCCATTTAGCCGAGTGCATATTTGCGCGTAATCGCGCCGTACAGTCGAGCCCTGTAATCGTCTTTCTGCCTGGAGTCCTGCGGCCTGATTTTGTTATTATCGTCCACAATTTAGTGCCGGATTTCCAGCAGACCGGCGAAAAAGCCCCATTGCACAAATTCTGGGGAACTAAAAACTAAATAATCCTGGAACGCCAGCTATATCGCACCAAATTAAGAACTTTAGAAAACTCTCTTGATGGTTTTCTAACTCTTCCTTATTTCTGTGCATTTATTAAATTGAATCAAAGTCGTCGTTATTATTGTCTGGAAACTGGAAACACATGTGTCGACCTAGGAACTTATAAAGTTCATACACTAGTTAAGTAGCTCACTACCATGCGCCTCGACAATAAAATCCCAGACAAAACATGATTGTTTAACAGTTTAAACCGAACCCGGTATGGAGTAAAAGAAAGAAAAGAATAAGAAAGGGTGTAATCATACCTAACGCGTAATAGTAATATAAAAACTATCTGCGGAATCTGCAAAATTGAAAGTTGACAATCTGAGTACTCTCTTAGCGTAATCTGGAACTGACGCTTAACCCTGAAAGTTAGCTACAAAAAATGTAAAGATATACCGAATATAGAGAACCTTAGGAATCTGCTCTTTCGCGCCTTTATGTACGTGTCCGGGATGATGTTCAACTGTGATGATTAATAGGTATAGACCGTCAGACAGTGACAGATTTTCCTTACTGATTTTCTTATTTATACCTTGGAGAGGGTTGAAAGGTAAATCGATGCTGAGTCGGAAAATAGTAATTTTAAGTTTGGCCCCCGGGGAAAACATATGGAAAATTCGATTTTTCAAAACAGAAAAAAAGGTACTAATTCTCACTTATGCCATGTTCACCGTATGATTTCTTATACTATTCCGACGTCGAAAACCCAAAGGCATAAGTGTAGCGTGTGGAAAAAGGGTTGAATTAAGGGTTTGGCAGATCACACAAAAAAATGACTTGGTTTACTGGCTCCGTCAGTTATGCCGTTCGAAATGGTGAAAACTTATATCCTCACTTATATCCTCACGCGTCACTTCTGCCAATAAATTTTTGAGCTAGTGAGGATATAAGTTTTCACCATTTCGAACGGCATAACTGACGGAGTCAGTAAACGAAGTCATTTTTTGTGTGATCTGCCAAACCCTTAATTCAACCCTTTTTCCACACGCTATATTTATGCCTTTGGGTAAAGTATAAGAAATCATACGGTGAACATGGCATAAGTGAGAATCAGTACCTTTTTCTGTTTTGAAAAATCGAATTTTCCATATGTTTTCCCCGGGGGCCAAACTTAAAATTACTATTTTCCGACTCAACATCGATTTACCTTTCAACCCTCTCCAAGGCATAAATGAGAAAATCTGTAAGGAAAATCTGTCACTGTCTGATGGTCTAGTAGCGTTGTTTCCGATTCAAGACTGGCGTACGATGTGAAAAAAATATGCACAATCCGGCAACAAAGTACTTATATACAGTCGCCTATCGGAATCTACATTCTGACCTGATTGTCGCACCATCTCTTAGAGAGTAGCGGCAACTGCTATCGAATTTGCGCTTGGCCGTTTCTTGAAGACGCGGGTTTCCTTCCTAGAGCTCCGGACGTCTGTGGCTCAGCTAGGTTCTCGGCGATGTTATAATATGTTGTGGAAAAACTTTGCAGGATATCAGATCTCGCGTCGATGGCGAGGTGGTTGCCGTTGCCCTCGGCGTAATTGTTTAATTGATTCGAATCGGGTTGGAGCGTCCGGCGACCGCCGCCGCCCATTGTTCGTGGCCTTTTAGGCTCCCGCCGAAGCCGCCGTACCGTGAATCGTGCTCCGCGATAAGATAATTATTATTGTTCTTTAATGCCCCAGCGAGGTAAGCGAGGTATGTACTTACCGGCCGCGACCGCCGCCGCGGTAAAAGGTTAGTCGTGTAAGCCGAAATCGTTGCAATCACCGCAATAACGGCGGTGGCGTGCACTTATTCGATACAGGCAGGTTAACAAAAGATTTTTTGGGGTCTTGTTAGGGCAGTCATAAACCCACCCCACGCGCGATGTAAACACACATTCCAGAACTTGTGACTAAATATTGGAAAATCGGTTACTTAAATATGTCTATATACAGGGTTTCCCAACGAAAACTTGACCCCCCCCCCCCCAAAAAAAAACCGAAAAATATTGGAAAATTCGCCGAGACCCGTCGATTTAATTCTTGGGGGGGGGCTTTTTTTGACAGTCAAGCCAACCCGATATGTTCATCCCCCTAATCCCTAGCAACCCCAACTTTAAAATTGCAAATGTAACTACCCCCCTTGTGGCGCATCGTTTTAGAGCCCTTTTTATTGCGAATACAGTAATGTATGGTTTTTAGAAATCTGTTGAGATTTGACAGAATTATTGGCTAAAACGGAAAGTTGACAATCCACTGTGCGCGTAGTAATTTCTACACAAATGCCCGACACTAATAAGTTTTTTATCTACTACACACGACCAAATTACCTAATTTTTATTGACGTGTCGATCAGATTACAAAAAAGTCACAAAAGAAAAAGCTGAAGCAAAACAAAAAAAGTTCATACGAATTTAAACTTTATAAAATATCTTTTTCTCTCTCTGTCAGTTCTTTGTTATTTTCACCAATATCCAAGGTTACTAAACGGGAAGGTTAGGAAATAAAGTGATATTACAGGCAAGGGGATGTGGAAGGGGCTTATTATAGTTTCTGAAATATTCGTTTCTATGTGTACGGTTTGCCATAAAGTGTCTAGGATCAATTTTGTTAACGTAAACTACTTCGTTGCTCTGGAAACCAACTTTACTATACGATTTACTCACCCTGAATACAAGATCCTCCACATAAAACTCCCACTTCAGTAACATTTTTTTTTATTAATTTTTCCCACCAAATAAAACTTTTGAAAAACTTTCTCTAACGGGCTTTAAAAATTCTAAAATCTGGCTACAAGTCAAATTTTGTACGACGTTTTTGGTGTTTTTTCTTAATTTTTTTCCTTTAAGAGATATAGAAAAATATTACAAGAAAAAGTAGTTCGGAATTAAAATTACACCGCTCCAAGATGACGGATTACATTTTCTTTTCGACCCTCTTATATTAAATGAAAGGGCTTGAAGAGTAGAAAACGATAAAAAAAGAGTAAAAAAACCTTTTTAAAAACAAGTTTTTTAAACCATGTTCCTACTAAAACGAATAAAATGAAATTCGCGCAAATTGTAAACAAAATTCCTACTTTGGCAAGTAGGTACTTGCTTATCAACCAATTAGGTACTGTTCAATAAAATTAATTGGTACCTACCGAGGTACCTACTTTTATGAACATTTCGCGCGACAAGCTTTTTTATTTACAAAAACTTGTCGCAATTTGGCATTGAATTATTCTAAAAAAACTAGACCAATTTTATTTTATTCGTTTTAGTACCTGGTTTAAAAAGCTTGTTTTTAAAAAGGTTTTTTACCTTTATTTTTTTTTGTTTAAATGGCGTTTAAACAAAAATTTATTTTTTGTGGACATTCCTATTGTACAGAATATGTCACCTTAGCAATACCAAAACTTAGAAATTCTGAAAATATTTGTACAAAAAAAAATTAAACCATTATCGTTAGACACCTTACTCACGTTATCATGTACGAACTTATTAGACTATTCTAACTAACAAGAGCGAGCAGAGCACTTCATAAAATGTAGTGGTGTTATAACTATTCTCGAGGGGAAACAAGTTACGGATGTGGTTAAAAAAACCTACCATTGAAACCGATTTAATTGCCGTGCCTTTCGGCCATAAATTACCACGGGACAATACTAATTATGGAAATATTTCCACTCTTTTCGAATCGGCTCTCACAAACGCTTTAACTTTAACGCCTAATAACCAACTGCGCCGACAACAAATCATGCGCGTAATGAATGCCGCTGTCACTTTTTTCATAACAAATAGGAGGCTCGTGGGCGGACTAAATAACACATTCACAACTTGTAAAGGTTGAATTGATTTGTGTCACCCAGTTTTAAATGAACTCTTTGTTTATTGGTCGCCGCTAGCCGTTGGCAGCCCAGCTTTTTACCAGTTGACTGAAATAGATTGGAATACTGCAGTATTGTCATCCTGCAATCGATCCCGATCCCAGTGTGCCCTTTTCCAGTTGTACCTATGTGTGAAAACACAAAGCAAATTATAAAAATACGAATGTTCAAACTGCCCACTCCACAAAAAAGTGAAAGGAAATAGAAAACTCGCTGAAATAGGCATAAACTTCGTTGATCATTATTATTAGTGAACAATTTTTGTGTAAAATTCCAAGCGACGTGCCCCTGAAATTTCTGGATTAACTCTAATCTAAAAGACGCCCTATAAAATTATCAAAAAACTAATTTTAATAAAATCGGCCCAAGTATTTTTTAGATAGTAGTTAATAAAAAAAATTACAAAACCTTAACACCTGTATAATAATAATAATAATAATTCTCATCCTCACAATACTCCAAACTAAGAGTACCCCAGAAGCAACCACATGCTTGTGCGGGGCAGGGGGGCAATTACTATTATTTTGTCTTCGTTGCAATTTGCGGCTATAGAGCAGACTTTTTTCCCGATAGAACTAGGATAGCATTCGCTCGAGTACTACGGAAAACCCTAGAAAACCGTAGTAATCCCAGTGAGTGTAGGACAATTAGTAAATGAAATGAAGCAATTCTGGACATACGTTTATAATAGGAACTTTTTTATTTTAACCCAAGGGATATTCCCTTAATTTTTTTAGGAAACACCCTGTATAATTCTACATGTCAGTCCTACCACATGAATCTAAAGCGCTATTTATTCTGTTACACTATGCGAATGGAAACAATTTCCTGTGATCATTTGTAGTGGTTGTTATAGAATAAATTGTTATTTTCTGTACCAACCTCTACTTATTTGTAAATAAAAAATAGCCTGGGCCCGTTCATTGGTATTTTCACCTAACACCCTAATGAGCGCCCCTGGTATAATCGTGTATGAGACTTCCAATTTGAAAGAGCAGAGAGAAGGGATTTGTTGCACTTCCTGACTGCCAGCGACAGCTTTTAAAGACTATACAGGGTGAGTCGAAGTTAATCCGCCATACTAAAAATTTGAGTAGTATTTTTAAAAATAAATGGGGTTCTTCATATAACATTTTGTCCAAAAACGCTTCGTTTTCGACATACAGGGCGTCAAAGTTTTCTTTTAAAAACAGAAAAAAATTAGTATTTTCGGTTCCATTTATGCTATCGAGTTGAAAATTGGTACTTTTATTTTTTCTGGGACGGCGATTATGAATTTTCTATCAACTTTCTTCTAGCCGCTAGAGGGCGTTGGCTGCGTCGTTACTTTCGAACGAAAGTGTTTTAAACTTTTTTGTCGTTGAAAAATCTGCATTTTAGACAGCGGAATATTAAATTACATTCGATTTTGAACAAAAAATGTCTCTTGTAAAAATACGAAAACCTTAACCGTTTTCAAGAAAAACGCAATTTTGTGTCGCGGTGCGCGTGAATTCGAAAAAATTAAAATTTCGTAGTAGGCTGAGAAATGGGATTTATTCATTTGGAATTCTTTATTAACAGTAGGTATTGTCCTAAATTAACAATTTTTGTGAAATTAGTAATAAAAAGAACTTTAACCAAGACAACTTTATTAGCAAAAACATAACGAAAAAATTATATATCTTGGTTAAAGTTCTTTTTATTACTAATTTCACAAAAATTGTTAATTTAGGACAATACCTACTGTAAATAAAGAATTCCAAATGAATAAATCCCATTTCTCCGCCTACTACGAAAATTTAATTTTTTCGAATTCACGCGCACCGCGACACAAAATTGCGTTTTTCATTAAAACGGTTAAGGTTTTCGTATTTTTACAAGAGACATTTTTTGTTCAAAATCGAATGTAATTTAATATTCCGCTGTCTAAAATGCAGATTTTTCAACGACAAAAAAAGTTTAAAAGACTTTTGTTCGAAAGTAATGACGTAGCCAACGCCCTCTAGTGGCTAGAAGAAAGTTGATAGCAAATTCATAATCGCCGTCCCAGAAAACATAAAAGTACCAATTTTCAACTCGATAGCATAAATGGAACCGAAAATACTAATTTTTTTCTGTTTTTAAAAGAAAACTTTGACGCCCTGTATGTCGAAAACGAAGCGTTTTTGGACAAAATGTTACATGAAGAACCCCATTTATTTTTAAAAATACTACTAAAATTTTGAGTATGGCGGTTTAACTCGACTCGCTCTGTAAAATAGGGTTTTGGAATATTTTGTAATATGTGACTGCCCAAAATTAAGAGAACAAACTTACTGATAATCTAGGTTCATTTGTCTGTGCCATAGGTACTTAATTACAATTTTACAAGCTTATCGCCAGTTCACACAGATACGCCGCTTATAAAATATTTAGTTGAATCTAAATAAAACAGGGCGTAGCAAAGCAAGTCGCAGTAAGTTTTTTAATAACAAAACTGCTGCATCCTCCAAGGCGCATAATTTAAAAGCCCGGGATACAGATGGTTCATTAAAGCCGGGTTTAAAAGCAAATATGATTTTAAAATGTTCAAGCTGAAACCTTGTATATGTATGCATGTATGCGCTGACGTTTTAAATGGCGCCCTTGTTATCACGCTAAAAGCAGGGGCGCATTAGAAGAATTTAAATTCCGCATAATTAAAAAACGTAATCGCATCGGAGCAATCAGCACACTCACAAGAGGAGCCATTTGCATGTAAATAGGGAATGTTGCGTTTGCCGAGATATCTAAACGAGGCCAAGTTAAAAATAGACGCCCGTATAGAGCAAGTAGGAACACAATTTGTTTGCACTCGCCAAATATTGATCTGGAATTAAACGGGAATCCACCATGGTCGCTAGAGTTCCTTGATAAGTAAAACGAACTAAACATTATTAATAGGTAAGGATAGGCGGACTTGTCTTGATTGAAAAAGCTGATCACTTAAATCTGGCTTTCCGGCGCAAAAACACACTGAAACAAAATTATTTTGGTGGAGTTTTCCTATCCGTCAGTGGCCAGGTGAAGCAACAAAAGATCTGGATGTTTTATTTTATTATATTCCAAAATTAAATCTGAACTAACTACTAACCAGAGCTTACTAAGCAGTGGTTTTTCGTGGCAACTTGGAAATTGATTAAATTGATAAGTATATTATTCCACAGGGGAATTTACGTTTTACGTTTTTTAATTATGCGTAATTTATCAACTATTTTCAAAGATATTATAGAACACTCTAATGTATGAAGACTATAATAAATAGTTTGTGAATATAATTATTGTAATATTTTAAAAGTTTCATTGGAGTAAACTCACAAGTAGTGAGTTAATAATAAAACAAAGTAGGCCATGGTAACTTTTTAACAATAGGGCATAATTTAAAAGCCCGGTTTAAGAGCGAGTATAATTTTAAAAAGTCCAAGCTAAATCTTTATAAACAGGCACGCCTATTTGCACGAACGTTACAATGGGGCACTTTTGTTATCATAGGAGCAAGGGTGCATTAGAAAAATTTAAATTTTGCGTAATTAAAAACGTATTTGCATCTGAGCGATCAGCACACTTACAAAAGGAGCCATTTGTATGTTAGTGCACGGCCACACATAAGGCGGACGGCGGACCGGACAGCAGAGCGGAAAGCGGAGAGTAGTGCGGGTAGTGTCCACACAGTCAGAGGATTGTGACAGCTTTGAAAGGCGTATTGCGCAGAGAGATTGGCAGTAAAGTGGACAAAAGTCGAACTTCGTAGAAACAGCTGTAAAAATGTCGATTTCTACATTATTTGTATGTAAAAATTCACAACTCAAATTTCGGATTTTGCAAAATAAACGTGCAGTGTGGGTACATGAAATAAACCTAAGCAGGGAAACACTTGTACAAATGATGGGATTCACCATCATTTGTCCCATATAGGGGTTTGCGACTAAAAACTTCACTAATTAGCATTTCGCGATCAATATTGTTTATTATTAAGTAGATGTATAAGAATACAACGCTCTGTTTTCGAGGTTAAATACGCGTCAATACGCCGGAAAATGTCAAACTGACTTGAACGCTCCGCTACCAGCGAGCAAACACGCTTTACTCTCCGCTCCCCTCTCCGCGGTATGTGTGGACACGAGGCTTCCTATTGTTTTGAAAGCTCCGCTACCATCTCCGCTCTGCTCTCCGGTCCGCCGTCCGCCTTTTATGTGTGGCCGTACATTACGTAGGGAAGGTTGCGGAGATGTCTAATAAACCAGGACAACTTAATACTTCATACATACAAACATACTTGAAGCAGAATACTCTACTAGTCTACTGTTCAGACTGTACTGACTTCGTAATTCGTCACTATAATTACTTTATTCTGCAGGTTTGATTGCGGCGAACGAGCGAACTCACGGTAGTTAAGCCCGGAGTTAAAGCTACCTACATAAACGAGATGGTCGCAAGCCGGGGTAAGTTTTTTAATAATGGCTCCGTCCTCCAGCGCGCGCATAATTTAAAAGCCCGGGACACATAGGGGTCACTAAAGCCACTTTAAAGTGCAAATATAATTTTAAAAAGCTGAAATTTGTAAACAGCCATGCAAGTTTGTGCGAACTGTTTTATTATGCTAAAATCAGGGGCGTATTAGAAGAATTTAAATTTCGCATAATTAAAAAACGTAATCGCATCGAAGCAATCAGCACATACAAGATAACCTTTTTTTTTGTAAATGGGGAATGTTGCGATTGTCCAGATATACAAACAAGGAGAAGTTAAAAATGGAAGTCCGTATAAAGTAAGTATAGGAAAGCAATTTGTTTGCACTCGTAAATATTGATCCGGAATTAAAGGGGAATCGGGTCACTGGCAAAGATTTAACCAAAGTTTTAAGACCTTGTTTCAATGACGAAACATTCGCAACAGTAATTTCGAATCGACCATCATATTGGCCTAATTTTAAACTCTTAAAAATAGTTATAATGCCGCTTGCCATTATTGTTATTAGGTCAGCGATATTTTATTATATAGGAGCTCTATATGTACGAGGAAACGAAAACACTGTGTAGTCGAATGATTAAGCTACAAACCACTATATTCGATTATTTCTGCGCCTAGGTGGCACCACACAAAGCATACTTTTTGATTGGCAACCTCATGACAAAACACAAATATATGTTGAACAATGGGGTCTATAGCTTTTGTACCTTTGTTTGTTAATAGACACACAATCGTGTCTGTACCCCATTATCCGAATATTTTACGGTTTTATGACTTATTTAAATATCTTCTCACCTGTCAAGCGAACGGTAGTGTGTTTACCGAATTTTTTCCCGGCATTATTCAAAAAACCGTGAAGTCACCTGCCACACCAATTGTTCCGTATATTATAATACTTAATTACATATCCTGTGAGATTCTATCTGGGCCATGCCCGATGCTAAGAAAGGCAATAAAATGCGCTTGCGTGCCAAATAAACTGCGGCAAACATTTTAATTATAGAATGCTTACTATGTAGATCTTCAAACTATATACGCCGTAAGGACGGACGGGCGGCGATGCACCAATTAATTTTGGCTTGTTAAGTTCCGAGTGGCCTAAATAAGGTTTTGGCACGCTACTACAATAGATACAAACAAAAAAGTTATACCTATGTTTCGGGTTTCCAAAAAAGTTTGCTTCATATGCATACTTTAGGCCCATTAAATATAATTATGACCGTTAGGAATTTCTGACAGGTGTATTTCAACCCTGTTCTTTCATAATAATTGGTTTAATTTGGGCCCGATTTTTTATAAGGACGAGGAGGTTCATCATATTTCATGCATTAAGAATTTGATTTACTATGAAAAACTCTAAACAAAGAGTAATATTTTTTTAGAAATACAGGGTGATTCAAAACTATGCGGCACCCTTTCAGGGGCGTAATTTACTCGTTAAAATAAGACGAAAAGTTCATATCAACATGGGTCCAAAAACGCTTCGTTACGTAGATTCAGGGTGATTAAGCTTTCAAAAAAATATCGATTTTTGTTTATACCTTCCAAACCAATAAGAATATTTAAACCAAACTTGGTACACAATAAAATAATACCCTCATAGGGTGACATAACACATGTTAATATCAGGTCTCCAAAGTAACCAGTGGCGGAGGTATAGGTAATCAGTACCATTAATTAAACAAAAAAATAGTACGGCCCTGTACAATACAAAAATTTATTATCTTTTTGAATAAACAATACAATATGGAACAAAAAATGCCTCTTTAATTTTTTTCATATCTCTCTCCCCTTCGCGGAAAATTGGAGTTTTTCCTATTTCTCATCTTTTTTGGACTCTTTACTTTACTTTGAAGTAACTATTATTTTAAGTAAACGAAATGATTTTCAAATGGAATTGCAGTAGGAGTAGGTAATTTTTGATTATTATTGGTTTGGAAGGTATAAACAAAAATCGATATTTTTTTGAAAGCTTAATCACCCTGAATCTACGTAACGAAGCGTTTTTGGACCCATGTTGATATGAACTTTTCGTCTTATTTTAACGAGTAAATTACGCCCCTGAAAGGGTGCCGCATAGTTTTGAATCACCCTGTATATCGCATAATGATGAGTTTTGGAATATTTTTTGTGAGTTGTAATGTGTTTATTTTGGGAGGTATAAGAAAAACTATTAGGTATTATCGAAGCTTGCCCTCTTTTGAAGCAATTGTACTATATTTTACGAATACGATAACAGAGAAACTTCCTATTGTATTTCGATATCTTAAATATATTCGCCCTGTATACGAAACCCCGAAGGATCCTAAAAAAGAGATGGTTTCATGAATAATGCGGTACAGGAAATCAAGTGCGCTACGCTACACCTACCTACCGGGAGTTCTAAATCCCAGCACTTCGAATTTTCGCCAGACCGACTTCTCGACAGGTCGACCTTTGCAACACCGCAATCGCCACACGATATCGTCGCGGACACCTAAATCCCAAGAGTAAGACTTTCCATAAAAGTCTCACGAGGCAGACTTTTAGTTTGGCAACGCTGCATATGGTTAAACGCTCGCGCGACGGGGCAAGGAATATTTGAGCCTAGGTCACCCATGCAATGCAACGTCGTCATATCAAAAGTATGCTCCGCGATACGACAACTTTGTGGAAAGTCTAGGTCCTGGGATTTAGGTTTCGCGAAAAGTCGACCTTGCGG
Source organism: Pseudeuparius sepicola (assembly GCA_963920635.1). Taxonomy (NCBI): domain Eukaryota; kingdom Metazoa; phylum Arthropoda; class Insecta; order Coleoptera; family Anthribidae; genus Pseudeuparius; species Pseudeuparius sepicola. The sequence continues at coordinate 63,255,345 of OY987300.1, read as the reverse complement.
GATGCTTCGAGCAAAACTGCAGAAAGCGTTTTAATATCCGACCACAATGGAGTCGCAATCACTTTACTTTCTACGAATCGCCGGGACGGGATGGTTAAATTATCTGATACTTGCAGTTTGTTCCAGGCATAATAACAAGAAAATCCTTTTCAGCTGGTCGAGAAAATTGAAAAGGGCGCCAGTTTGCATTACAATGAGAAGGAATTTTTATTCATTTTCGCGGAAAAAGCTGCTTTACCCGAGAGCGGCTCCACTCCGAGTTTTCATAATTATTGTAACCAGTTTTGAATTTTAAACACTTTAAAACGACATTAAGCCCCGCTTTAAAACACCTGGTTAATATTTTAACGTATAACCGGCGGCGGCCGAGAAACGTTCTCTTATTTTTGAATTATATCTAGTTTCTCGGAAACTCGCAAAGCATTAAAGGGATTATTACATTTTTGTTGCAGAAGAAAATAATGATAGCTAGAAGTTGAGAAAAAATTGGTGATTTCTCTAGCACCTACAATGAACAGCACTGAATAGCCTAATCATACCAATGAACACTGTGTTCATATGAAAACTTACCACCCCCAATAATTTGGAAAGTGCAAAAAAAAAACTAAATTTGCCGAGCAACCCCAACTTGAAAATCTTAAATAGAAGTATGTACCCCACTTGCTAAACATCATTTTAAAGCTCTTTTCATTGCGAATACAAAGGTGTTTCGCTTTTTGAAATTGGTTCATATTTGAAGAAGCTATGAGCAAAAAAAATGAATTTTTATTTCTAAACGTTAGCAAAGAAAGTAATAAGTCCGCGTAGCGTTTTGACATACCTATCTTTAAAGATTTTTTAACGCCTATTTTTTACAACTTGTTGCCAGGCCAGAACATTGTTTTTTGTGATATTAATTTTTCGACATTATTCATTTTTACGTCAGTTATTCTCCATCGCCACTTGTATAGTATTTTAACCACAGGTGGGAAAAATAGCTTAATATGAATTCGAAATAAAATAAAATCAAAAGTGAACAAAAAAAAGAAATATTTTCAGAAGTGTATTAAAATCCCTTGTTAACGGCATTCACCAGATCAGCTGTTAACGCTCGCGCGTCGAGGCTACCCACCTCGGGGCGCGAGTTGCCAGTTGCACAACATATCGTAAATTTAGTTTTTTGGTACCTTTTCCCAGATATTTCAAGAAATGTGTCTAACTGAATTTATCATCTTTTTGATTTTTCAATGTCAATCAACAGTAATTGGTGGGTATGTACTTAGGAGCTCTTAGTTTCCCACAACGGATGCACGTTGTTTCCAGAGACTACAGCAGCATACAAAACACAAAACTAAGCACAAAATGTGCAAATATGCATCAAAATTAAAACACTCCATCACTGTTTACTTTCAACTTCAATAGGTACAACTTCATGGCCTCGCGAATTGCGGAACTCTCTACATGCCACGGTCCACACACCTGTACTCAAGATATTGACAAGACCGAGACGCCTAGTCGCCACAGTCGCTATAGAGTGAACAGTCTGTATTGTTTACTTTAACATAGGACTAAAACGAATTGTGACGACTTTTTTAAGAATACCTTGAAACAATTCTACTGATATGAATTAGCTGCGGTTAAATAATTATTCATAAAAACAATCCTCCTACCATCGCCTTCTATCAGGCGGTGCCTGAACTTGTCGTCCCGTATAAGTAATCAGTAATAATTGAATGACTGTCACTGACAGACATCGCCGCCAGCGTCTACTAGTAAACATCAACAATTATGTCATAATAACCACGGTCAGGCTGTTTTGTTGCTTATAAAAGACAATAAAAAATGAAAACGTGCAAAATATGGATCGTGAATGGCGTCGTTATGCGTTGCCGGTAGCAATATTCTCGTGCAATTTAAATATTGTGATACAAAAATGTGAGTGCCGAAATTCGCGAAAAGATGATGTGAATAGAACGTTTTCTTTAGATTTTTGAAGTGTTATGAGTCCCTTTGTAGAATCAAGACTGAATCTCGGAGTGAATACACCAAGATAAGGCAGAAAAAACATTCTGGTTGACCAACTGCATGTGTCTCAAGATACAGGTTTATCTCCAAGCAAATATTTTGTGGCTATGTCAAGCTAAAACCTCGATTTTTAACGCCTAATTTGAAAGATTATGAAAAAATAATTATAACTGCTCCCCACTTTCTCACACTACCTCGTGTAGCTATCTCAACAAATATTTGAATGAACTTTTCAAGACGATTTCACTCGCGTTTGTTAATTATAAGGTGTTGGGAACAGACTTGTAGGAACCCCACCGGTAAGGGAAAGAAAGCTAAGCCCATTTAAATACATTTGGGTGGAGAACAGCCGACGTCGACGTTAATAAAAGCGGGGATGTCTGTTAGACTCGCCTCAGACAAGGAATTCCGGAAACGTAATATAAACGGAGACGTTGTTACGTTTATATCTGGAAAACTCAGCGAGGAGTTCTATTTAGAGGTTTTATCTGCTATGGAAAATTTCGCGAGCTCTCCGCCAACATACCCGTATTACCTCAATGGAACATGAGAATTTTATTAAAGTAAGGACTACCGACGTTTAACCCAACAAAGTTTACGCATATGAAACGAAAGACAACTTTTCTCTACACCTTCTTAAGCTAACTGAAACATTTCACCCCTCGCAGAGTGCAAAAGTAAGTATTTAACGATGAATGATTTTATTTCCTCAAAGTTTACAAGGAACAAGATCATCGAAAAAGCAAAAGGGGGTGTTCGCATCTAACTACAATAGATCCCAGAGTAAGGAAGCACTAGCTAAAACTATCCTGTTTACTGGTTCGATGTTGTTAATATCAAGCTAAATGCCGCATTCTGACTTTCATACCTTACTGTGAGTTTATTTCCTTTCCAAGATTATTATTTAAGAATTTATGGGGCAGCCCTATCCTTTCACGTATCCACGAAGATAATACACATATAGTATTTAATTTGTTGCATATTCCAACCAAGTTCAATACTGTTCTAGTACTCACTATTACAAGTTGTTCTAAACAGACGTTAAGGGGTCCCACTGAAGGGAAAGAAAAAGAAAGTTAAACGCTCCTAACTACAATTCGGTGTTGACGAACAGCTGAAATTGACGTTAAGAAGATGCCCGAAACTTTCAGCCGTTTTGTTGAAAATAAAACAATTTTTCAATACGAATTTTGGCCAACATATATAATAAGTGCTTCTCTAGATCATTATCTATTTATTATTTATTTATATTGTAAATTTTGTTACCGATTTTAAACAAGAGCAATTTAAATTTTCACTTGCACACTTTTCTCATATCTGGCTAATGGCATTATATTTATTAGAGGCATAAAATAGACTACGACCTGGACTAACTCTGCTCCAATGAATACCGAAAATACTTTACCGTGTAGATGTTGTGTACGCAAAAGGGCTCCCCTGACACCACCTGGTATTTCTGGTAATCTTTATTAATCCAACTGATTCAAGATGGAGAAACGTAGTTCAGTTATTTTTACAGTAGAAGCTTTGAGAGAGCGCCCTTTGTCAGACTTGGCTCAGGCAAGGAATTCCGGTAGACGTAATGTAGGTATGTACGTTTCTATTTGGCAAAAAGGATTTTATTAAAGTATGTACTCGAAACATTTTAACCCGTAAAGTTTGGCCATATAAAATTAAAGACAACTTTTCTCTTATCTACTCTTCTTAAGTTACCTACAGAAATATTCCCATGCCCTTTCGCTGACTCGCAGGAATAACTCTTCAGAATGCTCGTATTCCTAAACGTTGGAGTAAGTGGAACAATATCATCATAACTGTGAAAGTAATGCAATTTTGGAGTAGGTGGAACAATATCGTCATAACTGTGAAGGCCCTTTGCATTATGAAACTAATTCATTTCTTTCCAGATGGAATACGTTTTCAATTTGGGGTATATTCAAAGAACTGCTCAAGACAATGTCGCGATTACAAGATGAGGTGTTCGAAACAGGCTAATAAAGGAGCACTATGGAAGGTGCGCTTAAAAACAATATGGAGTAAGAGAACAGACGTCGAAGTAAATAAAAGCGTCTGTCTGTTAGATTGGGCTCAGACAATGAATTCCTGAAACGTAATAATAAACAGAGACTACCTCGTTTATATTTGGAAACCTTGGCGAGGTCCGCCTTTCGCGTTTTATCTACTATGAAACATTTTGCAAGTACACTGTATATACCCTATTCGTTTAACGAAACCAGTGGATTTTATTAAAGTAACGACTACAGACGTTTTAACCCCGACAAAGTTTGCGCATATAAAATGAAAGCAAACTTCTCCCAACTCGGCTTTCTTTAGTAATGGAACACTCCTCTTCGCAGAGTTGCAGAAATAATTCTTTCATGATTTTCTTTTTGAAAAGTTTATAAGAAGAGGGACACTATCATCATTACCGTTATCGCAAATAGAAAAGTTTACATTTGATGGTTCCTGTTTGAAACCAACTTTATTGAAGAATATCTTATAGCTAATTACCTAATACTATCGATACTTGACGCTGTTTTCATGCATGAAGCAGCATATTACCCCACTAAACACTCGTGATGTATGAGAAGACTCGAAGCCGAAACCTTTCATACTCGGTGAACGGAACGAAGCATGATAAAACTCCTACGACGTGCGATAAATAAACAAATAGAGAGAAAAATTAATTAATGCCTTGAAAGCCGCACACCATTCCCTTTCTACGTAACCTAATGAGGATCAAGCGCTCATTTGTCGCGGCCTAAAGACCGCCGCATTAAATCGGAATAAATTATAAGCGCTTTGTAATTGAGAATCTCTGGCTAAACCAACTTTAATAACACGAGTATCATTAGACTAGATATTCTGGTTTATTAATCGAAATCCTGCAGCTTGCTCAATTCACCGTGAACAAAAAGCAGGCCCGGGACACCCGCAAGATAAATAAAGTGAAGACGACATCATAAGAAATTATACACTATTTTTAGATCCAATTAGAAAAGATATACGATGAATGAAATAAGAGCACTCTTGTGGTTACCTTCAACATTCCTATTTATGAGATGGCAGCACACACCAGACGATATAAATATCACAATATAATTGAATATTAAAAGAATAAAGATTGACGTGGAATTTTTCCAAAATTTTAGTGACTAGAAACTTTGCACCTACAATTCCACGTCTCTCTCGGAACATTAAATTGTTACTTTTTTGCAAGTCACTGTTTACTTGTTTTGATAGTTCACTTCTTGTGGTTCAAGGTCTATAAGAAGGTGTTGATTATCATCGCCTTGTAGTGTACTGTGGAGGTCCGAATCTTCTTAAATGACAAAAACTATGACAATGTTTATTTTATTACACACACTTGCTACACAAAAATTCCAGAAATGCTATTAGAGAAATTTACAAAATTACCATGTGTAAAAGTGAGCCACAAGTTAATATACTCTTGCTAGATGATAAGTATATCAAACAGTTCGATCACATACGAACTTGAAGATAAGTACCTTGACACCTATCAAGACCATGCGTCGTCTTATTCTATACAATGTCTTGTTGTGCTACCAGCATCCTCAAAGACCAAGTGGTAAAAAACAGAGTTCTTTATCTTTCTAACCTGTCTTTGAAACCTCTGGTTTGTAGAAAGTATCATTTTATTCTACTATATTTTCTAATGTGGCAGGTGCCACACGTGATTTTGGAGAGTTCTAGTGATGATCAAAGTTGGCTCTTTGGTCTCTGTCTCATCGAGATACATCCATAATTTATAAACAAAGCAAATTTGATCATTGGACACCATACCTTGAGCAACTAGACTATGTCTGAATAAGTAATTCTGCTCTCTTCATTCAACATTGCCTCGCAGAGCACAAAATTAAAGAGAGTAATGGTACATCTTTCAAACATGAAATCAAACAGATTCCTGCTTTGTTCGTATAAATCAAGGAAGAAAAATTGTTTCAAATTGTACATCTAGTTAAACGCGAATTTATTCTCGCAAGTATAAGCGAAGTCAGGATGTGTTTTTTCTGACAATTTACAAAAGTTGCGCGGCTTTGTAAAAAAAGGACAATCGTTAGCGTGTTTGCCGTTCAATTTGGCGACATTACAGCGTTTCTCCGTAATTGGATTTCACTTTAGACGGCAGGTAAAGAAGCGATCATTGACAAAAGCGTTGTGGGTGTTAAGTCTTCGTGGTTACCATCGGACGTATCACGGATTACTGTACTCGAACGATAATTGGCAATTATTAACGCTCGGCTCGAATCTCAGCAGTCAGGCAACTTTTCCCTGGCGGAGTAACGACAGCCTGTTCACGGTTTTGCAGTGGCGTCACTTAAAATACCAAGTGAATTCAACCTTAATTAAATCAAATTAATCATTATGTATATTAATAATCTCTAATCTCCAGCTAATAATAATTTCTAACAGCAATCAGCATAGCACACTGATGCTGTGGATAGATGGTCCTTATTTTTGCTGCTGTCAAGGTCCCAATCTAATCATACCCAAACGCTTTGTTTCAATTTTTAAATTATCACAACATTCAAACATCAATCATAAACAATGAAGTACGGAAACTGTAAATTAGATTGCAATAGTATAGTAGTGAAATGGGTATTAATTTCTTGGCCATCCTACTAAGAATAATAATTATTATTGTAGCGAAGAAACTAGGATCGCAGTTTATGTACCTTAATTTTGGTTTTCAATATAACAAAAAAAAAACAACCCTTCAACTGAATTATGGTTTTAAACATTAATAATTAATATGCACCTACCATTTCGGATGCCTTTGACAAGTAAGATCAGACCAAGTGCGTTTTCTCACCAATATGAGTATAGCTTTATGAATATATATGCCACAAGTAGTGATGTAAAATACCCAGGTATTTATTTTTTGGTTTATTTACCCGAGTATTTACCCAAAACGGGTATTTTGAGGGGTACTACATATATTTTATTAATTTTATTTCGGCAAAGTAGTTTGTTGATGACTGTATCCGACCATGCACCACTGAACGTTTGGAATGCGTGTTATTTTTAGGTTAACTTGGGTTTTAGGTTATGTTTAAATACCCTTGGGTAAATATCGTTCGGGTAAATACCCAAATAGATACCTAAATTTATTTACCTACCCACTGGGTATATTTTATACCCCACTCACAATACTAGCCACAAGTAGATACAGTAATATGCAGGAAAATCAAAGAAAATAAAGTTCGTTAGGAAACATTAACTTTCGCAAAGAGATGTGAATGGCTTGCTGTTTAAATCATTGTAACAGCAGACACTACAATGATTTGATAAGTTGAAATCTCTTGATACGCCATTGACTAACGAAGCTCTTGCAGAGAGCTTGCACCTTTGAGCCTTTCACAGAACCGTACATTAATATATCTATAATTCATCATAATTTCTCGAGCTATATGACGCTAAGTATACTTCGAAAGCAGGAAACGATCACATTATTGGATATTAATGCATGCATATGGTGTTTGCAATCTGGGAATGTTTTATGAATAGATTTTTTATCTAAATTCCGTACGGCTATGCGCCTGTAGCATATGTTTATCCATCTCGCGTTAATTGCATATTTCCGTCGTCCTGGGTAAATATTATGTTCTATATAATTTACTGCAAGTAAAATAATAATTACCACTATTAAATTGTTTTTGCGTTTTTACTCAATCTTTAAGCAGTGATTTAAATCATCAATGTGGTATTTAAACTATTGGTTAGGTTAATCAAGCAATGGTAAGTTCCGAAAACTTGTAGAAATTGTGGGGCATGTGTGTGAAAACATTCTTCAGGTTCTTAAAAAATATCTTTAAGTGGAGTAGGAAAGTACGGCGAGAAGAATAAAACTTAGTCTCAGCTCCATAAACACAGTAAAACTGTACAAATGTTTCGACCCAAATATAGAGGGTCATCTTCAGCAGTAAAAAAGACGTCAAAAATATAGTATAGTAATATATAGGCTACCTTAATCAATTTTAAACAGTAAAAAAGACTTAAACCGTTGAGTGAAACGCTTAAACCGTTGAGTGAAGAATAATTTAAACGTCAAACTAACTAGCGAAACTAGTCAGAATCGGTAGATATGGTCATCAATAACATACTATAACATATAACAATGTTCTACATCTGACAGTCTGTCAAAAGCAATTCTGAAATTTTCGCGAGGCACACCAAATATTGTTTCTAAAATTTTACATTATAAAAACTTTACCTAACAATACTTAGGTACCTACTTTCTATCGAGTCCTAAGAATTATTCGACATTAAATATTGATTTGTTTTAATTTGTTTTCGTTACAAATCTAACGTTTGAAAGTTGGTGTGACAGGATCTTATGCGGTCGATTTCAAAAATTCCTCTGACTACCTATGTCTCCTTTAATATTATATGCCTAAAAAAAAACAATGTAGAATTGATAAATTGTGAGAGTTAAGAGTTTGGTCTGACCAGATGAGAAGGGAAAATATTTAATGAAAACCTCCAGATACGATTTTATAAAATATGTATCAAAATAGTTTATGCTGACTAAATCCTATTTATACCAATCCATTTAATTTTTAATTGGATTTTTCGCCTATAAAAAGACAACTTTATTAAGTTGCCTGGAAAATTCATAAATTCTTAACAGTAAATGAAGGAAACTTTAAACGTTTAGCTCAAAAAATAACTTCAACAAATTTGTTTTCTGAGCTTTCGGAGAATAAATCTTTCTGCTCCTTTCTCAAAGATCATGTCACGTCAAAATGAAATGACAGATTAATAAATGTCAACTTAAAATGTCATGACAACAGAAACTATAACCTAGTTACCTGTCGAATATTGTATACCCTGTGTTCTCTCTAATTATACTACCTTCTCTTTGAATAACTGGCACAGGCAATAATATTTTACTGATTTCCACTGAACGTTCAGCAACACAGGTGTCCGTATTTCCTAGAATAAATGCTGATTCTTTAATTTTTCGTCTATTTCCTACTTCTCTGAGAATATGTTTGGACTCATTCAACAATATCCTATGATTGTTACTAAAAGAGTGTTCGCATATTTTTGACTTAGAAATTAGATTTTGCCCCATATAATTTTTATGTTCTTTTAAACGAATATTAAATGGCCTACAAGTTTCCCCAACATAGAACTTTCCACATTCACGAGAAATTTTATAAATACAATTTTTTGAACTGTGTACCTCATTAAATGGTTTCTTTTTAACTAGACATTAAAACGATTGCCTACGCATTTTAGCTTATCTGATAGTCGAGGAATATAAGGAATAATGGAGATATCTATTAGTATTATTTGTTGGTTTTCTAGTTCTAGTTCTAGTTCACTAGTTTCTATACCTACTATCTGATTCCAGTAAAGAAACTAAGAAAGGTAATTGATTATTAGTTTCAATTTCTAATAAGGTAAACTTAATAGAAGGTTCTTGTGAGTTTATAAAATTTAATAATGAATTTAAATCATCTACTCCATGTTCCCATATAACAAATATGTCATCTACATAATATCTCCATCAAACATTAGGTTGGTGAACATATCTAGTTAACTCATTTTGTTCAAAATCTTCCATGAATAAATTGCTTAGGGATGGTGATAAAGAAGACCCCATAGCCATTCCAAATTGCTGCTGGTAAAATTTATTTCCTAGTTGAAAATAAGTAGTTATAACACATACAATGTTAGTTCTAATATTCCATATATAAATAAGTTTGTCCTTTCTGCTAAAATTTGATCGTTTTCTAATTTTCTACGTAAAACATTCAATGATTATTTGTCAACAGGAAGATTTGTAAAAAGACTAACCACATCAAAGCTAGCTAATATAATATAATGATCGGGAAATTGTTGTTTCCTAATTTTTTCTAAAAAATGATTACTGTTTCCGATAAATGTGTTTGAGTTTATCCTACTATCGGATTAACAATTTTAAGTAAATATTTTGCTAACAAATGACATAGTGAATTTATTCAACTTACAGTGGGGCGAAGAGGAATGTTAGTTTTGTGTATTTTTGGTAAACCATATAAATGTAGAGGTTTTGAATGATGCGGAGTTAAGAGTGTCCTTTGTCTCCGTGTCATTTTTGTTCGCGGTATTTATAGTGTTTCATATATTTTAGTTTCTATTGGAGTTGTAGGGTCTTTGTTTGTCCTCTTGTAAGTTCCTTCATTTAATAAAACATTTAATTTATTATCATATACAGTTTTTTTCTAAAATAACAGTTAAATTTCCCTTATCGGCTGGTAATATTTTAATCCCTATCTTATTTAAGTGATATAATTGCTGATTTTTTCCTTTGAAATATTTGACTTTGGTTTAATAGTTATTTATGTACCAAGGCACTGAAGTTCAACTTTTTATGACTCATGTGGAATTTAGTTGCCGAGGCCTCTGGCCGAGGCAAATAAACCACATGAGTCATAAAAAGAACTTCAGTGCCGAGGTATATATTATATATTTTTTGAAATCGAAAAAAAAAGTTTTATTAGGCAAGAAAATAATCATACGGGATCACCCGTCCAACTGCGCGCGGCGTTGCTTGACTTTGACGATCGCTCTACCTAGGTCAAGTAAGACAAGACACGGCACCTTCGAACAGAAAAACCAAACTGCTGCTTCTTGTGCAGCCTCCATAACAAATCTACTGATATTCAAACCTACTAAAATATGTATGCTGAAGGATTGCGCTTCTATAGGTAACAATTTCGCAATGTGTACGAATAGTTAAATGGGCCTTTATTGGGCGGGTTTTGAATATTTGGTCACTTTTGACGGAGCGATGGCTCCGCGTCTGACGTTTGATGTTTACATCTCGCCAAGGCCTACTTATTGAAAAAATCGTACAATAATGTAGCCCATTATTGTACGATTTCTGAGCTTTTAATGACGACTTTGGGACACTTCACTGGCGATTTCAAGAAAAATCTTTTTCCAAGAATATTTATATACCAATGTTATAGTTAAGAACGAACAACTCGGGCTACTTCACAACAATGTGATTTGTGGATTGTATAACGCTATTGTTACTTTTTTCAAGAAAGTAATTCACAAGAATGTTTTTGAGATCATTGGGCACCTAGAGTATCAAGTGTGTATGGCGAATCTCGAAAATGCGAACACACAGGAGGTACGCGGCGGCGACGCGGGTGAGACCCGCTGGCCGGCCGGCCGTCCCGCGCGCCGTCCATCGGACGGCTCTCTTCCGGGCCAGCTGACGGCGAAGGGCCCCAGGAGAAAGCGACGCCGCCGCCGACGCCGCGGGTCAGCGGTGAACGACCTTCGGCGTCCCGCGTCGGCCGTCGACCCGCGGGCCCCGCCGCCACCCCGCAGAAGGAGCGCGGCGCCGGGGGGCGCGAAACGGTTTTTAAAACAGGCGACGCGGCGGACTTGTGAAACCGATAATATGCGAGCGCTTAAACGCAACTGAACAGCCACAAAGTTCCGACCCAAAAAAATATAGAGCAGCTTGCTATAATTAATAATATCTAGTGTACTATCCGACCATCAATTTATTGGAGAACACATGTGGCAAAATTTAAATACAGGTTAGTCCAACTTTTATCTGCCTAAATTCCAGAATCTATAGAAAAAGCACAAATAAACTTAATATGTTTATAATTATACAGGGTGAGTCACATCTAAAGGCAGAGCCGAAGACACAAGGTAGAACTCGATAAAATAACCACCTATTCTTAATAAACATTAGCTCAAAAACGCTTGGTTCTCCATATACAGCGTGTTAATTTTTTTCCAAAAATAACATATTTTTTAAATTTCTTTCGAGCCCATTTAGGAATTCCAACCAAATTTGGTAGGTACACATTATTCATTGGACGGTTGCGGCGTAGATACAAATAGTTACTGTAAATAATTGTATAAAAAAGTAATACGGTCCTGTGCCAAAACAAACAATTTTCACTTTTTTGGATAGCCCATTCAATTTGGAACAAAAAGCGCCTCTTGATATTTTTTTATTTATGGTACAGTTTCTTCGTAATTTCGGATTTTTTAAACTAGTGACAAGGTGATTATGCTGGCATTTAAAATAAAATTATTTGTATCTACGCCGCTGCTCATCTGAACAGGGCCAAATTATTGCACAAAATGACAACCCATAATATGTATCAAATTTTGTTGGAATTCCTAAACAGGCTCGAAAGAAATTTAAAAAATATTTGGAAAAGTTTTAACACGCTGTATATGGAGAACCAAGCGTTTTTGAGCTAATGTTTATTAAGCATATGTGCTTATTTTAGCGAGTTCTACCTTGTGTTTTTGGCTCTGACTTTAGATGTGACTCACCCTGTATATTATATAATTAGGATTTTCTAAAAGATTTTTTTCTATCGCCTAAAATAAGTAACTTATATTAATAAAATTTGGAGAATTTCTATAGAGCTCGAATAACTATAATTTAAGTACAATACGGAATTTCATTATTATTCAATGACAGAGGTATTCGACGATGAGCTAACATATTAAATAATTTTACTTTGACATTTTCAATCGATTCTGGAACTTTTATCTGTTTTTAAGAAAAAAGTGATCCTGGATATTTAGGGAAAAATCTATAAATTTTGCTTAAAATCAGTTCGAAGATAGAAACAAGAAAGAAAGAAAATATGTGTACGCGTATGCTAAAAGCTAAAAACGTATTATAGCTCCTAAATGATTTGAAGTTTTACCAAAGATCATAATATTATGATCTTTGGTTTTACACTAATTTTCACAATTTGAGAACAAAATAATGGCACTATACAATATACAGGACCCTCAAGTCAATGTCGAATTTTTATTATCCCTAAGACCACTTTTTTCTTAGAATTAACATGAAAATTTACCGGAGACTAGAAAAGTAAATTATCCAGTGGCGTATCATTTTTTCTAAAAAAAAATAAGTTAGCATTTATTTATTTCTCCAAAACTTATTAACATGACTCTTTTATTTAAGAAGATAATATCAATAAAATAATACTTATAATAATACTAATAAATAATACTAATAAATAATACTGGGTTTTCGATATACCTATGTTCAGAGAAAAAATAATATTACTTTGACGTTTTCCGTCGATTCTGGAAGTTAAGCGGATAAAAGTTGGACCACCCTGTGTATTAATCAAAAGATAGTAAATATGGGAGAGGATGCATGCAATTTGTGGAATCGCCGAATCCATCTATTATAAAATCTCTACAAATTAAGTCCTGGCTGTAAATCAAGCTCTGGTTAGACTGAAAACAGAAATATACAGGTTGGAAAGTACTCTTTTAGTTTTGTTTCAGATCAGTGAATACAATGAAATATTTTTGTGTCCCTCTATCTTTCCGTTATGGGATTCAAATTGCGATAATAAATATTCAGGGTTAGCGGTTAGCTCATCAAGGCATCCAAAAAAGTTACAAATATGTCAATATCGATTTGAACAATAATCGTTTAACGCCTATTTCGAAAGTTAGGGTCACCAAGCACCTTATTAATGTAAAAATTAATGTATTTGCAAAAATTACAAACCCTAAGCAGAATTCATATTAATATAATATGGATATTTTTTATTTTATAAAATACATATTTTTCTAAATTATTTTTAACTATAGGTACCTACTTTATTTCATTATCTAACATAGAAGACCAAATATAATCGAAACTTTTGAAAAGTTCTGGATGATAAAGGCATTCATAATTGTACGATCAAGGAAAATCAAACTTTAAAAGCAGAGTTTTGGAATACATCAGAAGTCTAAGGGATATGAGGCAAAATTTTCTTCTTGGAAATATTTTATGTATAGAATACTCAAAATATCAACTTTAACATTGTGCATCGGCGTGCCGTGGAATCGTGTGTGGGAATTATTTATTGGATTTTTTTTTATAGAGATTTTAATTTTTTATTCTTATTCATCAGCAAGCCATTTGTACCAAATTTGAGCATAAAAATAATATAAAATGTTTCACCGACTTTCCTAGGTGCAAGCTCTAATTTTTTCTAATAAACTATTTTAACGAATTTAAAACTAATAAGCCCTACAAAAAATGTTGTTTGTTTAAGAGATACAAGGCGTTGAAGTTTTTTTTTTAAACTGGGCTGTATCTTCCAAAATAATCAAGCTGCTGAACTGAAATTTGAAACTGCTGTGTTCATTGGAATGGAAAATCAGGTGAAAATGTCAATTTCTACTTGTCTCACAGAGGGCACCACTTGTGCTGTTTTTGGATATAGGGCTTCTTCTCGTTACTTTTTTGGAGTTATATTTTATTTGGTGCTGCTGGGTTATAATTATATGAGTGCATCTTTTTATTCTGCAACACAATTGTTACTCTTGTTTCGTAACAACAAAATCAACCATTTGCGTTGAAATCGGCAAAATGTGCCTCAAAACACCTGCTAACTACCAAATTCCAAAAACAATATCAACACCTACCTCTTTCAAATTTCGCAGATTAATAATTGTACCATTTAAATTGTTAACAAAATTCCCTATGAACAATCCATCAAATGTTGCTCGCTTTCAAAATAGAATGGATTGAATTCGACAAAACTTTGACACCCTATTTCAAGAAAACCAATGATGTTTTGCCCAATGCCCATTTGGCATCTTTTTCTTCATTTTGAATGTATAATTGATCTGCGAAAGTTGAAAAAGGTAGACCTTAATTTTATTTTTAGAATTTAGAACTTAATAAACGGTTGATTTTATCGTCATGAAACAAGACCTTTTTGTTGCAGGATGAAAAGGTTCACTCAAATTATAACTCACCAAGACCGAAGGGAGAGTGGAAAGAGAGAGGCCCAAAAGAGGTACGAGTAAAAGCACGATCCAAAAACAGCGCACGTGGCGCCCTCTGTGAGATACATAGAAATTGGCATCTTCAGATAATTCTCCATCCCAAAAAATAGCAGTGTCAAATTTCAGCTCAGCAGCTTGATTATTTTGGCAATTTAATTTCAAAAAAATTACTTCAACGCCCTGTATAACAAAAAACATTTCTATAAGGCATAGTGGCCTCAAAATTAGTTCCTATATTGAAAATAGAGTTATTACTATTGCATATATGTTTTTTGCTTACCAAATGATACTCTTCAATGGTTTTGAACGGACTGGAAAATGTCTGTTGTACCCAGTAATTTTCATAATCTAATTGACATAACAATTTCTGTAAGTGCCCATTTGTATTAAAATCTACCTGGAAGGATTTAATCGAAACCTGGAGTAATTTTAAATAACTAATGAGAGCAATACCGGTCGGCGTCCTGTGTTATTATTTACCAATGCGGGACCATTACCGGCTTATTATTGCCGGCATGCGAAAACGAAATGAACAGGTAGTAGTTAAGAGAGAAGAAACCTCAGCCGCACTTAATTATTAATTAAACCAAGGTGCTAGCCGATTACTTAAATCTCTGACAGAGCGATTACATGCTGCGGTCAAAATTGTTATATTACCAAAATAAAATAATTCAATTTTGATATTAGATGAATTTATAATACCCCGTGAACGTGTAACTAGGTGTAATCAAGGTTTGATGAATCAGAAAAATTCTAGAGGTATACATTCGAGCCGAGTTCCTAAATTCCTCATCAAATATACAACATTGTTGACAGATACCTATATAGCATGCTTCTTAATATGGGATAAAGCTGAAAATTTATAATTCACTTGAACTGAACAATTCACAATATGAAGGTTTTAACATAATTTAACATATTGAAAATGAAAATGGAAAATGGAGAAAAACCTCGAGAAGAACTTTCATAGGTAAAGGACGTAGACCAATGGACATCAAAGAAAGGACATGAAAGAAAGCAAATCGGATTCGACCCCCGTTCGCTGACAGAAAATCCTTTTTAATTTTTCTGAAATGATGTCCGATTTCCTTTCTCTCATAATTTAACATATTACAATGGCAGTTATATACGAACTCTTTGATAATTATCGACAGTGTTTCGTTATAGATATATAGATTTTGTATATCTAAAATGAAATTCTTCCAGATTTTGCAGATGATACTATTAGATATTTTTTTGTTAGTTAAGAAGGCAAACTACCTCTTAAAATTGCATGGAACCCGTTTTTATAAATGTCACCCATATTTAATTTTAACCATTGAGTTCACTCTGAATCTGAATACAAACCATATCTATATATTTCTGTAAGTTTCTTTAATAGCCTACTTCAAAAATAAAGTATAGTATTTCTAAAGTTACTTAAAACAGCATAAAAACTCTATATGGCGTTACAAAAAGAATATAGGACATAGCAAGCGTCACGCAGTTTTCAAAAATATACATGTTCTAGAAGCAACATAATATTTCACTTTTTATTTCCCTTTTAAGGTTTTTTAAGGTTGTCGTCAAACACAACGTAAAGGTTAATGCATCATATAATATTGTCAAAAGGTCTCTACAAAGCCATATTGATTATAACTATTTACACAAATATATCCTAAGATCTGTGAAATTATGGCACGGCTAGCCACCTCATTTCCCTGCAAAAGTGGCCAGCCGTCGAACAGTGTAACCCATGCAAGTATTGGTGATATTATATTAGGCGAGCATGCAGTCACTTGTTTTTACTACAATACCCATCTTCCCTGTCTCCTTTATCTCTTTTTACTACTAATACCAGGTGCGGTTTAATATGGTTAAAAAAGTGTTTGGTCTCGTATTTTATTGCCGAGGCGCCTGTTCTCGATCTACCCGGGTAAAATATAAATGAACTCACTTGGAACGTTGAAACAGAGTGATATACGGGGCGCGATCTATTTAAAAGCATTTACCACGCTCTGCTACTGGTAAAAATGCCAGACTTATCAGCAGAAATCACCCGTATAAAATTCGAAGGTTTTTATGCTTTATGCTGTTCCAAGTAACTTCATTTATACCATACCTAGTATTTAAGAAAATTTCGAAAAAGCTAAAAATAACATTGCAATCTAAATTATTTCAATATATACTCCATATAATAGACCAATCCTTCAATAATTCTCTGATTACTTAAATGATGCCAAATTGTCATAACAACTATAGCGACCCTATCACAGTACCGGGAGGTACATAGGTCGTCCTCAAAGTCTATAGGTATAGACTTTGCGTCGTCCTGACTTTCAGGTCAGACTTGCCGCCCACCGGTTTAATCTACCGACTTCTATACCGAACTGAAACCGATAATTTATCAATAAGGCTCGCTTACGATGCGGACTACGTCGTCCCAACGTAAATTCCCTCTTAGGCCCGAAGGGAAATGGCTCACGCGGCTTAAGTTTTCCCCGCCAGACGATAAATTCCTTCGCAATGTTTTTCTCCGGTTGAGGGACCACGACGCGGGGAATTTGACAAACGGCCCCAGAAAAACGCCGCTTTTGTTTGCTAATCAGGCCGTGGTGATGCGTTAAAAATTAAGAGAATTATGTCTGGGAAAAGGGGCTACAGGGAAATTAACGCCCAACTGCCTTTCAATTACGAGTGGGGTTTTTCTGCGCCCAGGAAACAAAAGAAAGACAGAAAAACAATAAAAACGGAACCGGCCCCAGTAATTAAGACCGCCCAGGGCCGGCCTCGCCTTTGCCTTGCTAAGCGCCCCAGAAAAAGGCCAAAAAAGATGGTGCGGCGTCAAAGGACGGATTTGGAAAACCAGGTGGGATCAGAAAAGAATTCATGTGCATTTGATAAAACTATTTTTCCACGACTATTGAAAAATACGCAATATGGGTACATTCACAAACTGATAAGCGTGTTAAGTGTTAGGAGTTAAAATTGGGTAGTTATGAACTCATAACTAATCACGAAGTTGCATTTTGTGTAGTGTAGTGGGCTATATGGGCTGCGGCTGCTATGATCGACGACTCG
The DNA here is from genome assembly GCA_963920635.1 of Pseudeuparius sepicola. Taxonomy (NCBI): domain Eukaryota; kingdom Metazoa; phylum Arthropoda; class Insecta; order Coleoptera; family Anthribidae; genus Pseudeuparius; species Pseudeuparius sepicola. The sequence continues at coordinate 63,237,471 of OY987300.1, read as the reverse complement.
AAGCTCGATACAATACAAACAAAGCAATCTGCCAATTTGTGATTTAATTAGAGAAAAAGCAGTTTACAATCTTCGAAATGATTTCAGATGACAGTGAAATAGTGGAGGTGGCAAAAGCAAATATTTTAAAATTAGTTGCTGATGCGAATGATCTAGTAGGTATATATACAAACATAAGTACATACACGATATTTATAGAGCGGTGCACTGGAATAGATGTAGGTTCAGACTAAAAAGCATAATATACCTAGTACTTAACTCGCGAGTTATGGTCATTACTCGTTCGGATTACTCCGGTTTCCTCGGGTAGCAATTCACCCAATCAAGTAATGAGTATCATAACCCGCTCGTTGAGTAATATCTGTAGGTACACCAATGCCAAAATTACCTATATGTTCGAATTATATTTTTGGAACCATATTATATGTTCATAAATTTCAGGAATCTCGTCAGGTAAAAATAAATATAAAAATAACATTAATAATAATATTATATTAATATCTCATGTGCGGGTTAATTCTCTATTTGGCTAACTATATGGAAATGTAGGTTGCATTTTACGTTTTAAAAGACATTTTAAAATCAAATAAAGAACACTTTAAGAGGAAGAGGAAGCTCTGTAATTATTTCCGAAAGGTAATTCCATTTGATCTTTTACTATTCAGATGAAGATAATTACTGTTTGTTCCGTGTCTGTCTATTGTGTGTATACATGTCCGCTAAATTTTTCTAACGCGCCTAAATAGTCGTCGATACTCATTCAACATGAAAATGTGATGAAACAGCAAATGGGCTATTTACGTTTTTATATCACCACCTGATAATATTAAACAAAAATAAACCACCTTACAAATGTAAGTGGATGGGACATTCGAAATATCTACAGAACAAATAAAAATCCAAAATTGTTTTAAGAATATCTTACCAACCTATATTTGTGTGAGTTTGTAGATCAAAAGGGCCAAGTGCTTACCTGAAAATAAAGAGAGATAATTAATATTACGAAAACAACAGGTTTGATCACTCTATTTCGCATAAAACTCTACCAACAAAAACTGCATAGTCCGCCCCTGCCGACTACAAAGAAATTCCTCGTACAAGGACTTGGCAAACCATAAAAATGTCAGCAGCATAATTTCCAATTTCTATGAAATTTAAATCTCTCCCCCAGCACGATTTCATTTGTTTCACCTGAAAAATTAGCATAAGGGACGGGCCTTTTTTAAGCGCCCCTAAAAACTTTTCCAGAGGAAAAATGTAAAAATTGTTTTCTGTGTTTTGAAATTTAAATTCGCTTATAAACCCCACGATCCAATTAAAATTCTTGTTTGCCAAACATCCAGCTATCGGTTTCTTTTCACAGTAAACAAATTAGAAAAGTCAAACACAATCAAGCTTAGCGTTGTTTAATTAAAATCTGGATTGGTTGTATCGGGAGATCCCTGCAGGCATTTAATTACATTTTTACTGTAATTTTGGAAAAGAACTACCATTCAATACGTTCGCTGGAGCGTACAGATTAATTTTTAACATATTGTGTCTATTATAAAATACATTTACATTGGGAGACAAACGTTTGATTGTATATTGACAGTGACTATAGAAAGTTCTATAGTCACTGCTATTGATCATAATATGTATATGTTACAGACCGTATATGTAAAAGAGGCTGTATACAAAAGGACTAGTCCATAATATGTAAACGGACCGAAGATATTAATCCATATGTATAAGAAGCTTGTCCGTCAGCAAACGGTCTAGTCGGTTTGCAAAAGGACTAGTCCTATTATATACAGTCTATCTGCTACTAGACCGTATATCACAGAGAGATTTAAACAAAGACAGAATGTATGTGCAATGTTTTCCGGGCGGTTTCGACGTCCGCCATTTCTGAATTACCCCTTCTTTTTTATATAAGCCCATCAAAGAAGGATATTAGTTCTTGCTGGTACGTAGTATTTTGAAGGAAAAAGGTAATTATTTAGTATAATGTATAGGTACCCTAGATTTTTTTTCTGCAAAATACTTACTGAAAAGAAGGCATATTTTTCTTTAATGGGCCTATATAAAAAAGAAGGGTAATTCACTACGATTGCACATACAGTCTGAATGTCAATAGTCCGTATGTTAACGGTCTAGTCTGTATATGAAATGCTATGTCATTTACATACGGTCTACGCCATTTAGGCCGTATAGATACAGCCTATACCGTATACATACGGTCTGTTTTCATATACGGGCTGTAACATATATAAATGTAAGTGCTTCTACTTCATATGATGAAAAACTGCCGACCATGAATTTATAACCTTGATTTTATTTATCCTAATTTATTGTTAGTTGCAAATTAAAATGGAAGGAACTACATTTAATGTCTGCACTCATAAAAATTCACCGTCTGATTGCAATTTAAAGAGGAAATACTTGATGTGTGAAAGACAGGTGTGACGTTCGAGCTACTGATGCTATCTTCCCGTTCCGAACGAGGATACTTCTGAATACAAATAATAAATTAGTCGGTTTACGAGGTACTGGTAAACTTAATTTGCGAATAATATAAAACGGCCCGGCTTTTGAAACCTCAGAGGGCGATTTATATCCGCGCTCTCTACATTATTTACATCCTATTATGAACAGTTATTTTTAAATTCGCCCGTATCTATCAAGGGGACATCTCAATTAATTAGTATAAAGCCGCCCGGCAAAGCGAAGGTTTGTCTGGAGATAAAGGATTAACAAATTGTCAAGATATCCGTTCTTTTGTAGAATGAAAATTAAAGTAATAAGAATGCCTGGGGAGCAAATAATGATGAATCTTTATAAAGATTCGTTGCGATAATATCCACGAAATCCAAATTTTCGTCTGTTTGACAAATATACAACACTTAGATTCCTCATTACATCCATGTTTATTCTTTATTCAACATATTTCGACTTTTCGTAGAAAGGTATGTATGTAAAGGTATTCTGGTGCCGGAAGTTTTATCAATACATTTTGCGAAAGCGCCATTTTGCCTTAAGGGCAAAATAGCGCTTGAGAATGAATTCATTAAGAAAAATTTCCGGCAAAACGATTCACGTTGAACGAGTTCACTGTTTTCAATAATCGCGAGAGTGACAGCTTCGACTAGGCCGTCCCGATAAACAAACAATATATGACGCCTCGATGTTCAAGGCAAGCACGATTTTTTCACCTTTTTAACACTGGTTTATTTTCTGAACGTGTGCTGCTGTAAATTTAAAGCGGTCTAATATAAACAGTTTAGGAATGTAAAAATTATATAAATTAATATATTTTTTTGAGCAGCATAATTTAGAACAGTGCAAATTAGACACAGATCCGCAGTTGCCAAGGAATGAATCAGTCTACTTGTGCTACCTTATGCCTACCGCTATTTTGTAATGCCTTTCAATTAGCAAATTAGCAGTGGAAAAATTGAGTTTCTAGTTTTAGTTTAAATTTCTCTCCTTTTGTTATGTGTTCTGTATCGCCCATGTAATAATCACAACATCGAATAATAAAAGAAACTGTACACTTTCCAAACTTTGAAATGAAATGTACTGGAATAACATCCTAATTGAATATACTCAGGATCGGCTCTGGAGCATATAAAATTTGCAAATAACGATCTGAAATCAAGTTTCCTTTAAGAAGTTATTTGTTGTGAGTGCCCAACAAAAAACCAATTGAAGTATAAACGCTACAGAAATCTTAAAAGATATAAAACACTCGATACTGTTCAATTTCCGTTGAAATCGAAAAAAGCTATGGGCAGAATTAATAGAATTATCGCAACTAAAACACGGATGTAACAAAGCCCTCTGCGACCTACGAATAATTTAGTTGAAGGGCGGGAGTCCGAAAATATCCGTGAGGCAGGCTTATATACTGTGATAATTATTATACTTTAAAATTATCTAAGCAAATCAATGTTCGCGTGCCTGTAACTACATGTTAATTTAAGCCATTATATTTTTTCAATGAGAAAACGAAATCTTTTAACAAAAACCCACGCCTTACAGAAGCCGCGAGCCGTGTATTGTAACAATGTAGTTAATAATTATGAATATATAAATAATAGTGTTTAGCTAATTACCATCAGGGCCGGTGGTTTAGGCAAATAATTACGTCATCGCGTCACGCGAATAAACGTCATGTGCCGCCTGGGCGTGTGGTTCGTTTGATTAATTTTCCGAACGGGGACCCCATGACCCCCTTGGAGGCGGTGAAGTGTCCGCCGCCGTCAGACCGACCCTCCAGAAGCTTAGCCAAGCACGACCGGGTTATTGTTTTCCGGTATTGTGCCGGTGCCTTCGAAATAATAACATTTAACACCTTTGCACTTAATGATGTCACACAAAGGTAATTTTTATAAAAGAAAGTAACAATCCTATAGGAAAGGCCCTTTATATAATTCAAACACTTTACTTTTGGGTGTTTATTCCAATATTCTATTCTCATATTCCTGTCTGTATGTTTGTGTTTCCATGCAAGTTACATTTTCTCTTTAGCTAAATTTAGTTTCCCACTTAAGAGAAAAAAACGTTGAATAAACTCGATTTAAATAAAAACACAGTAAATTTTCCCAGAACATTTATACTCCATCCCACACCTGACACCAGACGGATATTATCGTTTTATTAGAGTGCACTACGCGACGTCCACCTTCCGCGACCTCTAAATCCCAGCACTCCCAATTCTCGCCAGGCCCACTTTCGCAACATCGCATTCGACACACGATAACATCGCCGCAAAAAGAAGGAACATTTTCCATTCTGGAGCGTAGATCATTGGTGCAACACAGCCCTGTAGCGGAAGGTGTTCATCCTGGAATTTAGGCGGCCGTAAAGTGATGTGACTACCGTGATGTTCCGTTTTATTAGACCGTAGTCGGGGATGCCACTTTTTTGAAAGATCTCGGTACATCACGACAGTGACAGGAATAAACTTGGCGATCATTACGGCAACGTCGTCTTTTGTGTATCTCCCTAAGGCCAATTATTTGCAAGTACGCGTTATGTCTAACACATTAATCCCCACAAACCATATACAGAGCTGGAAATACCAAGTTTGGTGACCTGAAGTTCCAGTTCCAGTACAATGAATCGAGCCAATCCAATTTGTTGTAGGGGGAGTGGTCAAGTAGTTGATATGGCAACTATAGGAAATCTAAATTTCGCTGCCATGTCACGTCTCACGATGAGACGCCCTATCTATCTCTCTTCCTCTAAAGAGAAGGATTATTATTTCGTACTTATTGAGCAGGGATATCATTCCATTGTTATCCTTCAAGAGAAATCGTAGGCTACTTCATAAAAGAAAATTAAATTTTCAAAAAAATGACAAAGCTTTCACAATGTGAGAAGACGCGTAAAGTGTAAGTAAACAACACAAGAGAGGACACCAACTATTGTATGAACTTTGACTTATTGTGGTCACCTGTCCTTCTCCCTTTTTTACGAAGACTTCCATGCTACTTATTAATTCGATGATAAAAAAAAGTGTTTCTGTGTCAAAACCAAATACTATATTTTCTAATGTATGGACAAACATTTTATTACAATCTGTACAAAATTTTGGTTAACTTTATGAACCCATATCTCCTTAATACAAAAACCACCGATCCTTCATTTTAAAAGTAGAATATAATCCTATATCGGACGAAAATGAGTTAAGAACAAGTCTGTAGCATCTAGGTTCAATTTGATTTGTAGAAGTGTAATCTGGTCGTAGACCTGGTTATTTAGAGAGCATAGTCTTCGGCGCGCGCAGCTCAGTGTGGTACCTCGGTGAGGATAGGCAGCTGCCCGTGCACCAGGTCCCGAAGGGGTTGCCCGTGATGCCAGATGCACGATTAGAAAACACGTGGACTCGCTACGTGTTTTAGAAACACCCCTGCCGTTCCCTACCTGGTGCGAGTAGATAATTAGCATGGTATATACGGACGCCTTCCGGTATAATACACTTTCGTCCAGATGACGCGTAATCTATACGAAAAGAGTTGTAATTATCTGGCAATTACGGGTATTTAAGTGTGTCGTTACATTTCCATTATTCATTCAATTGAAATATTCACTAGGCTCACAAAAAATACGTCATATAATTTGCCGTAACGTGTATAGAGTAGGTACGGGTCGGGTTACATGCCCTGTCATAAAGGAGCTCTACATAAGTTGAATTTTTCCCGACAACCATTACTAGACTTCATTTTAGCCTGAACATAACTATGTACCAATATAACAATAACAGACATGCTGGGATCTAAAAAAAAATACAATATTGCCTGGAGCTTCGGGAGGGGCACAAATTTGTTGTGGCATGTGACACATTTTATATTATCGAGACTAATAATAATATATAATATTTAAGTGTCGGCAACATTAAACTCGGTAGATATTATGATTTATTGTCTGAGACAAGTTCCATTCTAGCCCCTCTATCGGCAACTTTACAGGACCACACCTGCCGATTTATTTACATCGTGAGGAAAACCAACAATATTCATGCTTTATGACGGAGGAAACTGGCTAAATCACTTTCGTTTTTATTTGTTGCTAGATTATAAACTAACCATTTAAGCATAGGTGCAAATTAAGCATAATGTCTTTATATGACTATACAGCATTACGAATAATTGAGGAACTCAATCGTCGGGATAATATTATCCAATCGAAAGCGCCATACAACATTTAAGTCGTATAATAAGGAATAGTTTCCAGTTCATTTAACACGATTAACACGAGAAATCCGAGTGTAATAATGGCCGACATCCCGGAAAGAGTAAGGTCTCAAATTAGTTTCACAAGTTTTTGCTTAAGTATAGAGTTAACGAGAACATATACTTCATTGCTTGCTTGGATACAAGCAATAAATTGTCAAGTATCCGCGATATTTAATCAGAGGTCATTATTATTCTGCCATTAAACTTTTTAATCAATATCTTGAATACCGCAGTACTTATAGCTTTGGAGACAAAGCCGCTGGAATCTTCCTTGATTATGGGATTTTGGAGAAAACACAGGCGACGCAAGTTATTATGGCTGGCTGGCGTATGAAGTTATACAGGGTGATTATATTAGGCGTAGTCCTAATTCATATTCTCAATTTTCTTAATGACATACCAGCTATGTCTTTCTAATTATCCGACCGCGAGGATGTGGATAAACGGAAGTATTTATTGGCACTAAATTTAATTTTTGATTCTGAACAATATAACAATCAACTTAATGATGAAGAGTCGCCAAATAACTGTCTGGGTTAAATTAAACTATAAAATTTGTTCATTAAACTCCTTCTTCATCACTATCACAACTAACCAAATTGAATGACAACTTCAAATATCGCTGAAATAGCATTGTCAGAATGAGATTCCTCTGTAGCAAAATGATACTTACTTTTCTATAAAATTCTAAAATACCTAAGTAACCCTGGCGCTACCTGAGTTAAACCCTTCCACATCCATAGGGAACTTTAACTGAAAGACCAAGAACGATGTCCCCGAGCAGGGCTGACATCTCATCGCTGCTGCTCGTGATCCGAATTTAACCCTTATCAACTGACATGGCGCTGGCCAGTGGCAGGACCCGAGGGAGGTCGCCGTACTTGGGCTTTAATGAAATTAAAACCGAATAAACCCAGAAGTAATTCCCGAGGACAACCGCAGTCCTAAATTACTTACGAACAAAAGAAATAAAATAACGGACGGGTTGTGGGTGAGACGGTGACGCCTGGGTAGCAAATTAAAAATATATTTGTATATATATTCAGGCGTGAATTGAATTCTTCAATTAGTTTAAACCAGAAAGCTATTTAGTGGCATGTCACTATTGATCCAAAATACATTATATATTTTGTATCAACTGCTGTATCAACTGCTCCTTCTCTGGATAGAAAAGTATGTTATTTAAAAACTGTTATATTGACTACATTAAAGTCCTGGTTTTCGCATTGAATCACTCATAGGTATGAAATTTCTGAAAATTTTAAAAACTTGCAACTTCATAAAAACTAATCTACTATCACTAGTTGTATTATTTTATGAACTTTTTATTACTTAATATCGATAACAATGTCTTTTTTAAAAGAAAAATATTATAATGCTTTAAAATGTTGTTTTGTTGGATGCAAAATTAAATAATTTATATGAAAGGTAAATTTTTCCGTAAAAACTCCTGAATTTGCTTTAAATACCTACATTCCCACATGAAACAGTTTGATGATAGGTATTTTAATTTTGTCATCAATTTAGTACTGGAAAATGTATCGAGTACAACAACTTTGCATTAAACAAAACGGAATTTTAAGGAGTTAATATTATTTTTCCTTGAAAAAACATATTCTTATTAGTTGTAGGTTTTTAAAATTGTCAGAAATTTCATAAATTCATATTAAAAAAGGCAAAAAAATAATATTTTAATACAGTATTAAAGTTTGGTAGACTTATGTATAATTGAAAAATAAAAAAACTTTTTCTAATAAGACAATTTTTAGGGAATTTATTAACAACCAAGTCTGACTGAGCCATTTCTTATCTTGTTTTAAATCACATAAAAGGAAAAGAAAAATACAAAAATTTCAAAACAAATTATCAATAAAAAATTCCTCTTATGATGCGAGCTTTTTTGGAGGACATTGTATACTCTTTTGTTATAGTAATCAACAACGATCGGAAGAGTAGTATTTTTGCTGCCTTGCTTCCTATTTATACGTCACCAAGATACTTAATTCTATTGACATACATAAAATTGATGATTGCTAATTCCTTCTGGATGACTTGAGAAAGCGTCACAGCGATAGTGCTTATTTTACAATGCTACCTCATTTTTATATACATCAGGCCCAATGGTAGATGTTGCCTTCAAATGATGACCAATCACCACCAGATAGGATGCTCAAAATCCACCAGGAGCACGTTCAAAGAATTCATATAGTCATCATTATACAGTGTGGTCATTTAAGTGTGCAACATAATATGGGACTTTGTTTATTAATTGCACAACCAAAATACAGACATTGCCGAAAGTTAACGCATATTCAGTAATCATATTAGGTGCACTTAGAATGGTTGCAAGTTAAGCAGCATACAGGGTAGGTCAAAAAATATAAAAATTGCACAAGAGTAAAGTACCTTTATTTCAAAAAATTCAGCAAAGTTTATTAAGAAAAGTTGTTTAGAATTTTAAAAAAAATTTCGTCGATTAATTTTCAGTTTCTTAATAAACATTTAAAATAAAAATTTTGGGCCTTAAATGAGAGTTTTTTTAATATACACATTATCATTACTAATGTTTTACCTTGTTCAGAAGACTTTTTGCGAAATGTTAAAGTTTTGTTTAATATCGTTGCAACAAACATGAAGTTTGTGATTCCCTAAAAAATTAAAAATCTATAAGTTAATTTTACAAATATGCTGGAATTTGAACAAAGTACTGAGAAACTGATATAATTTTGATTGATTTATGAAACTGTTTAGGGTGAATATTAAAACAATTTTTTTTTAGGAAATTATTCATGTTTTTCAAAAAATATATATTTATTTTCCTTAGGAGGCCATGTTTTGGCATTTAGGCATTAACTTTTAATTCTAGACAACTTTTTATAATAACATTTTGCTGAATTTTTTGAAATAAGGGTACTTTACTCTTGTACAATTTTTATATTTTTGGACCTGTCCTGTATGCTGTTTGACTTGCAACCATTCTAAGTGTGCCTAATATGATTATCGAACATGCACCAACTTTCGGGAATATTTGTATTTTCGTTGTGCAATTAATAAAAAAAACATATGTTGCACTCTTAAATGACTACACTGTTATAATATGGCAATACTAAGTTATACTTCTAAAATTATATTAGATGCAGACTGACCCAATTGTTGCATTTATCGGATTCAAGTGTACGGAAGTCTGCTACCATCAATAATATTGTTAAAGTTTGTGGCCCATATTAATTGCACTTCGTCAGAAGTATTTTGGAATCATAATTCTCACCAACATTACAATACAATAATTCACAGGCAATATCGCAAACTTTAAATTCTGTGATCAGTCTAGCTGGGGACCCACTGCGTAATAAAATAAATATAAATCTACGTCTTATCTACGTTTTCCCCGAGAATATCTGTGTTAAAGAAAACCTAACAGTCGAGCTTATCGTCTCGCATAAGCTTTTTCCAGGAATAGAAAGGGGCATCAGTTAGCCCCACCGCTGACGCATGTTGCTCTCGTACATCTCAACCCACGCGATATCGATCCGTGCCAAGATGCGCCTACACGTTGTCGGGATGCGCTCAAACAATCCCACCTCCGCTTGTCTGCGCGCGTCCCGCAGGCCCAATTATTCCCCCAAGTGCCGAATAATAAGGGAGCGAAAGCGATCTGGGGGAATGTGTGGCAACCTGCGGGGGCAGCTTCCGACAAAATCGATGCGAAAAGGTTAATTGGATGGATCCGAGTTGGCGCCAAAAGGGTGTTTAAGGCCCAAGTCAGGACACGTCTAGAGGTTAGAAAGGTGGAAAAGGAATACCCTTTAAAAACATGATGGAACCCAAAATCATTTCAGGGAAATTTCTGCTTCCCGCGACTATATTATTTCTATTTGGTTAAAAATCAATTTAGCTTTATCACAACCTCTATGTTTGTACATGGGTCGACATGATCTCTCTCTGAGTTTACTCGAGGCCAACGATAAAGACAGGCCACGGCGCTAACGCATAATCGCGTAGTCACGTGACCAACTTAGTCCTATATAATGAAAGGCATTTTTGGAGATAAGTAGAAAAAACAAATTTCGTAACAATTTGGCAAGTTTTCTTTCATCTATTACATTATTGGTTTTGTGCATCCAAGCTTTCACTAACTGTTTTTTCAAAATTTTCAACCTGCCTCAGCTGTTTTATGCTGAGAGTTAAACGGCACTGCAGTCACAATAATTTGGCACATTCTCAAAAATTTTTGGGACATCACCTTCCTTTAGCTTAGGTGATATTCTCTATAGGTATTTGCCTCCCACAACACATTTGTCCACTTTAATTATCGTTTCACTTTTTTCAAAATGTGTTAGCCACACATACTTAAGGGTTTTTTAGAAATTAAATCTCAGTTGGGATTCGACGAATCCATTTTTGGCGGAAATTTTCATCCCGAGGCAAAACAAATGTTTGTTATGGTGACACTTTCTTCCTGGCTTTTGTAATATGTATAAATATAATATAAACAGACCCAATATTTGGTATTTAGGTTATTTTTTACGAAATAAAAATGAAAACTAACCTCAGTAGGTATACTGTAAATATTGACGAGGTCTCAGTTGATCGGCAGCGTGAAAGACCGAATAGAAACCATATCAGGGCGTGGGTCGACAACGAAAATCCTCGAGTACGTTACAACACTGATTTATTTCGCACAAGGTGAATGGTGAATACAAAATACACAAACCCGAACGTGGTCAACGGGAACGGCTTCCAGCCACCCGGACCGTCTGAACTCGCGGATCTCCCGTAAGCAGTTCACCCCTCTGTGTCTCAGGCTCCACGCTCCACTGTCCAATACTGTCCCATGTCCATAATAGTCCATTCCGAGTTCCCTATTCTGTGGTTAGGGGGTGAATTCCACTTACAGCGCTCACGCGTCGCGTCGCGTCGGTGCGAGCGGCACCAATACTCTTGGACGGCACGACTCCCACCCAGAGGCCATAATAACACCTGGGCGGTTCCCCTCCGCCAGGACACACGCGCACTAGACACAAACTTGTTTCTAAAATATAAACTAAGACGTTTAAAAACACTTTAAACATTGAAAACTTCTCAAAACCCAAGCTGCCGCTTTCAGTTATGTGACAAATGACATGTAACGTCTAAGATGGTCACGTGATTTTTGTGCGCCAGGGCCTGTCTTTATAGTAGGCCTTGGAGTTTACTATATAAATATTAGCAATAAAATGACCTTATATGAGTCTAAGGTTGTCCAAATAAATTATTCAAAATTAGTAAAGAAGAATCAGAGTGAGGATGAAGTCAACATGTAATCTAGTTTGTTAGCTATCTTTTGACACATGTATCTGTCAAACCCCTATACAAATAAGTAAAATGTACAGGTATTTTTTGTCGTTCCAAAGTTATGTCGACATGATAAATTTTGCCAAAGAGTTGATATTGATCCACCCTGGTATATATATATGTACATACACTTCAAACCCTCGACGGGCGGTCTATAGCGACCGTGCTCGAGGATTTGTCATTTAAAGCGATATTGAAAATCCGTGAATCGAGTTAGCAAACAAACGGGCCGCCGCCTGAATTATGGGCGGCGTCTATTCCCTTTTGGCCTCTTCTGACAGCCCCCGCTTTATATCAACTCTATCCCGAATATATTCCCGCTGAAACGGCTCAAAAGGCCCGAAACGTATATATAGGGGATACAGACCGTCCCGACAAACCGAAATTAATGAGGTCATTTTGATTGTTGAGACAGATCGTAGGAGTTTATGCACTAGCTAGAGTAGCTTTCGGTCGTTCTATACCTGTTGCTGTTTTAAACATGCTTTGGTTAGGATTAGAGTCGCTGCAACGTCGCAACACTGTCAGGCCATGCCAAACGCCTCGTTCACGCTTTCAGTTCTCAGTCGAGGCGCACCGAGGCACGCGGCTTTACGGCACGCTGTTCGTGCATATACAGCTAGAAATCCTCATAGTCAGTTATCCTTTCTTATATAGTGTTTAACGCAATTCAGGTATTCAGGCCGTACATCATCGTTTAATTGAAAAAAAACAGGGGCAATACCACCTAAATACAGATTTGTTAAACTACTGGAAATGTGTCTCAAAATTCTGCGAAATATGTCGTTGTTAACAGAAGGAAATAATTATTGTTCTTGCGATGCACCTATCCTATCATCAGTTAATTGTAAAATGTTTGGCTACACTGGCAAACATATATCTCGATAATAATAGAAAGATTCAAAATGATAGAATAATGGCGCAAAAGGCCGAGAGAAAACTAAAGAAATTAGCGAGTAAGTGACATTTCATATTTTCATTCATTATATTATATTATATTTATTTCTAGGTACTTAATCGCTAAAGCAATTTGCCTGTAAGTGTTTTTTTTTATTATTTGCATTGAGCTTATTAAGTTTGTTTCTACGTATTATCACTTCACTGCCGCTTCATTATCATTAATAAAAAGATAAATGTTCATAATGTTGCGTGTTGCACGACGTTTTTATGCAGTTTTCATTTCCCTAAAATTTCATTACTATCTCACTATATATAGAAGATCTTTTATCTTTGTAATCTGCTGTAATCTGCTCTATAAAATGATAATGGAGTGATAGAGAAGCGATAATGAGTGCTGCATAAAGCCACCTTTAATAATTGTTGAATTTCATTGAGTTTATTATGTTTATTACTACGAACTTAATAATTGTTTAGAATGATTTATTTTCTGTTGTGCGTAACATTTTTCGGTTTCTTAAGGTACATGTTAATAAATAATCTGGAAAATAAAAAAAATGGCTGTAAAACTCCACAAAATACCGCAACGCATAGAATATCTTAGTTAGAATCGGCCTGAGCGTGACGTCATCGATAAATTCTGCAAGCCTTCTATCCCGTGTGCCTCGGTAGAGTCCCTGCCATCTAATTTGGGGTCTCTAGTTATGATATCCGGTTTACGTTTTTTGGCAAGCCATTCCTCTAACCTTCTCTAACCAGGGTACTCTTTCCAGTGAATTACAACTATGTAGTACTATTTTTAAACTAGCGTTCATCAATCTCTATTGGCTTCTAATTTATCACTAGAATATAATTAGGATATGCGAATTAAAGTTAAATACTGGTCATTCTCAACACCTGGAAATAGCAGACCAGAAGCCTAAGCTGTAAATAGGATCTAAACAAATGAAATGTCTGGATTCTAAAAAAGACTGGAGAATAGTATGCAACGTCATTCCAAAACTAGCCATAACAGTCACAGAGTTCACCTCTTAGTATCCAAGATAGTTCTGACTGGGCAAAGAAGAATCTCAGCAAGCCAAGAAGATTAACCCAAATCAAAGATACCATATAGTACCCAGATTATTTCCAAGATAAATTCTAAAAAGTATATTCCCAGACCGTGACCTGGGAGTCCTGGGACTCACTCTATCTAGCGATTTAGGTGGAAAAGCGTATTTCACGTCATCGGTCGTTATGTCCCCAAATTATTCCGTCCTCCGCTTATGATTCATGGGGATTTTTTGCACGACGCGAGCCCCGACTGTCACTTTTTAATCTTGGAATCGCCATTCAACTCGCCAACTAAGCCAACTCATCAGCCAAATTAAATTCGCAGCCGAAATTCGGAACGCCTGCCCCTGGAGGTAATTTATCACAAGGTCCGATGCCAAGAGCGGGTGCTCGACCGAATAGTTTGGTATAATCAACGTGTATAAGTGCGTTTCTGTATGGAGATATTCAAATTCTGGTAATTGCCGTAGATGTAAAGATGTAAACTATTTTTTAGTGCAAATTTACGAGATAAGTTGGAAAAATTACTTGGAGCTTTGTTTGGAAGGTTGCACTATGTTAGAATGAGCACAACTGTCACATCATGGCGTATAAATATGCAATACTCCTGGATTCTGATTGCCCTGAAATACGATATCTAAAATCTAAAAGAATAAAGTATCTGATCGGCTGCCTACTGAGTCTAATCAAGAACAAAGGTCACGTTTAAAAGTAAACTTAGTTGCTAATGCTACCGCGACCAATTTAACGCTGCTGTGGCCCCATCAGTTGTTTGTTAATTACCGGAGATTATTCATCTAGTTGTTATCGTTCACGATTAATCAAACAAATTAACATGACGGAGGAAAACATTTCTTCATCAAACAAAGGCGTTTCAAAGAGTGCCCGAGTTTGAACCTCCCAACTCGAAAACATCACGAATAATTGTTGGTAATTTGCAACTAGAATCTATTACGCCGCCGCAATCTCATAATTAAATATGCACCCCTTTGGTATTTATCTTTCAGATACCGAGGCTATTTAGAATGGATTTCGTTGAAGACAAACATTTATTTTCCGGCAGAACGGTGAGAAATTTAAACGAACAGATATTGATTAGTGCAGTTGGTGTTAAATTAGTTTTAAAGTATAATAATCACAGAATAAATTATGAATCTGTCATTGTATTGTGAACAATTATTTGAGAGGTGGCGGAAACAACACTCGACAACTTTAACTTATAGGTATTTAAATGTGTTTCGTTGTTTCATTTACGACAAATGTATGAAGGATTGATCCAATATAGTTACAAGAAACAAAAATCAATTCTAAGACTTCGTTGTGCATTTTAAAAATATTAATTTTAAAAAATTAAAATATTTTTTTACATTTTATAATTATTGCAGCTTTGTCAGAAATTTATGTGTATTATCTTTTCGGTATAAGTAGTGGAGAAGTTTGCTGTAAATTCTTTCGACCTTCCTCTAGGTTTAGATAATCAAGAAATCCCGCTAACCGCTTTTAGGGCGCATTAATTAAATAACCGTTCATCCTTAAGACGCTGCCCTGAATTGTTAAGTAGATAATAAACGTCAATCGAAAGATCTCACCCAAGAGGGCGGAAATCTTGGAAAGCGCGCAAATCTTTGCGTTCAGCATTAGGGGGTGCATTTTTAAGAGGGACCTACAAATCGCACATCGCGGAAGTGATTTGACTTGTAAATAGCTTACTTTTCGAATGCCACCGCTGCGGATCTTTATTCCTTGAAGTGAGGCGGTCCTAAGATACATCTTAATAATCTTCTGTAGTTGAAACAGATAACTGAATAATGTGGGAGATTGCATGCAAAGCTGGGGCGGTGACCGACGTGTATTGGTTTCTTTTAGGATCCACTCGTCCAACCGCACTAAGCAAACAGGCGCTCTGAACTATATACGTCATACATTTAGGTGTAAATTGAACAAATGTTTCTGACGTCTACACCTACACCAGTTACAGGATAAAAAAAACAATCTGTCTAAAGCTGGCTTAGAATTCGCAATTATCCAGAACCTATTTTATAAAGCACAATCTGAATTTTACGACTCCGAATTGAAATTTACGGGCTTCAGGCGCAAACACCATAATTGAGTCTTTAAGCTCCCCAGGATCTTGACTTTTTCCTCGAGCATGAGCGGAAATCTCGAGGGAGCCATGGCTCTTCAAATAGGATTTTTGCCTGCCAAACGGCATTATTTTCAGCATAAGGGAATACTCAATGACATCGATCAGATGATGATTAACATACTTAACATCATTCAAAATTAGCAAATAAGATCTACATTTCTAAAATTGCTCATTGCTTACTGAAGTACAAATTTTCTCAAGCTCCTTCAAAATTGACGATAGCAAACCTGTTACTTCGTGGGTTAGATAATCAAAGAAATCCTGTTAACTACTTTTAATACGCACTATTTAAATAATGACTCATACTTATAAGATGCCGCGCCGGATTGTTAACTAGAGAATAAGAATAAACGCCTCTTGAACAATCACCCCTAAGAAGGCGATGGAAACTTTGGAATGCGCGCAAATCTTTGAGTTCAGCATTAGGGGGATATTTTTATGAGGGACCTACAAATTTCACATCACAGGAGCGATTTCACTTGTACTTAAATACCTTAAATTTCGAATGCTGCCATGCGGATCTTTCGTTGTGGTGAGTTTAGACGTTGACTGAAGTATTTGATGTTTATTGGTTTCGTTTAGACCGACTTATTAAACAAGAAACGCTGAGTGATTTCCAGGTACCCCGAGACATATACGTCAAATATTTAAAGTTCATGCCTGGAAAAATAATCTAATTCCAGATGGGAATTCAGGAACTTCGCCCGACGTCGACTGTGGCTACAAATAAAAAACTCAATCTGGCCAGACCCGGCTTAGGAGTCGCAATTATCCAGAACCCATTTTATAAAGCGGTCTAGGCTTTCGGTTCGCTCGCCTCACAATCTGGATTTTACGACTCAGAATTGAAATTTACGGGCTTCAGGCGCAAACACCGTAATTGAGTCTTTAAGCGTCCCGGGATCTTGACTATTTATTCGCCTCTTAGGACGAACATGAGCAGATTACCTAAGAAATCTTAGGGAAGCCATGACTCTTCAAATTGAATTTTGGCCTGCCGAACGGCCTTGTTGTGGGCAAAGATTCAATGAATCCTTCAAGGCGATATAATGATTAACACACTTAACATCATTTGAAGAAACAACAATCAAAGAAATCCTCTTCAAAGAAATCCTGTCAACCGCCTTTAGGGCGCATTAATTAAATAATGACTCATCCTTATAAGATGTCGCGCTGAATCGTTAAGTAGGGAATAAACGTCACTTGAAAAATCTCCCCTAAAAGAGCAATGGAGACTCGAATCACGCTCAAATCTTTGCGTTCAGCATTAGAGGGTGCATTTTTATGAGGGACCTACAAATAGCACATCGCGGAAGTTATTTGACTTGTAAATGTGTACTTTAATTTTCGAATGTTACTAATGCAGATCTTTCGTTGTGGTGGGCTTATATAAATCGGAATAATCAGTCACGGAGTGGGTGCAGAGTTTAGGAGTTGACTGAACTTTTTCCGAATTCAGTTTCGATGAATCCATTTCATAAACCGCAAAGCTATGTAATTTTCCAAGCACCCCGAAACATACGCCACAAAATACTTAGTGTTCATATTTAGAAGATAATCTACTGCAGAGGGAACTGCGAAATTTTGCCTGATTGCAACTGCCACTTCAGCTACAGATAAAAACTCCATCGGTCCAGATCCGACTTAGAATAAGCAATTATCCAGAACCCATTTTATAAAGCGGTCTCACCTTTCGGTTCGTTCGCCTCATCATCTGCATTTTACGACTGCGAATGGTTTATACGAGCCTCAGGCGCAAACACCTTAATTGAGTCTTTAAGCGCCCCAAGCCATGACTCTTCAAATTGGATTTTTGACCGATTGACACTTAATATTATTCGAAATTGGCCGATAAAATCGACACTTTTAAAGTTACTGGCAAATAAACGTCACTTGAAAGAACTCCCCCAAGAGGAAGATGGAAATATTGGAATGCCAAATCTTGGCGTTCAGCATTGCGGGGTGCATTTTATGCGCGACCTACAAATTGCATATCACGGAAATAATGTAAATAGCTTAACTTTCGAAAGTTACCACTGCTGATCTTTCGTTATGGATGGGTTTGAGATAAATTGGAATAAAAAGCTAACAGAATAAATAGCCACGAGAGATTGCCCTCCTATAACTTGAGGCAGAGTTTAGGCATTGACTGAAGTATTCCCACAGATCCACTTTTATAAACAGCAAATATGTGTGATTTTCCAGGCACTCCCAAACATATACACCAACTTTATCTGACGTCAACTTCCACTGCAGCTACAGGTAAAAAAAACCTCAATCTGTCCAGACCCGGCATAGAATTCGCAATTATTCAGAACCCAGTGTATAAAGCGGTTTCGGATTTCGGTTCGCTCGCTTCATAATCTGAATTTTACGACTCCGTACTGAAATTTACGGGGACTTCAGGCGCAAACATCGTAAGTGAGTCTGTAAACGCCCCCAGGATCTTGACTTTTTCTTCGTCAGTAGTGAGTCAAAGCGGGTCCCAGTCCAAAATGGCCGCCAAGGTCGTCGTTGTTGCGAAGTCGCGATGGGGTGTTCAAGGTCAAGGGGCGTGGCTAGAATAGCTTCAAGGTTAATTTCCGAGAACCGCTTCAAGGTTAATTTCTGGGAATTGATGTACAAGGTCAAGGGGCGTGGCTAGAATAGCTTCAAGGTTAATTTCCGAGAATCGCTTCAAGGTTAATTTCTGGGAATTGAAGGGGGGGCGTGGTTAGGCTTCAAGGTTTCCGAGAATCTCAAGGTTGAATCGCGGAGGCTTAGAGGTCAAAGTGTGTGGCTTCTGGGAATTTGGGTGGGAAGGCATTTCCATTAGCCCCACCCCTCTAGCTTTGATAAAAGACAGAGTTTGCTGTTTGGAGTTCAGTAGCCGAAGATGGCTTGCAGCAAAATGGATTTGGAAACCATCAACAAAGTTGGTTGCTTGTCTCAGAAACCGACGGTAAAGTTAGTGGAATTGGATGAAGGCGTGCCGATGAAAATTCTCTCGGGCAAGGTGGTGCAAACGACGTTCGGGGAGACCATTTTGCTGGAGTTGGAGGAGAGTGTCGTTTTCCTGCCGAACAGAGTGACACAGGCGTTCAAACCGTGCCTCGAACATTTTTCCAGTGAAAAATACGCGTTGGTTTACAAAGGACAACTGGATATGGGAAAAAACAAGGCCAATCAGTTTGAAATATGGTCATTGGGGGAATAGAAAATTAACATGGAATTCTTCAAATAGTAATTTGTGTTATAATCTTGTATTAGTCATAAAACGTACTTAATAAAGGAATATAAAAGCATCATGCCTGTGTTTGAAAATATCTCATTATTTTTAATAAAGGTTTAAACATCAGCCAGTCTTTTATTATGAGTAATGATAAACTGTTGTAAATAAAACAAATAATTCAAATTCCAATCTTTATTTGCTGTAAATAAACAACAATGGTATGACTCACAAAGTAACTGGATCAAGCGATCCATAATTCGATAGCAATAAAAGACAGCAACGTACTCTGTTTAGAACGTGAAATAATAACCCATTCATAAATAGCTGTTATGAGTCATCAGTTGCAACGCTCAATCTAAATTGAAAATTATACTACCTTAAATATTTACAGGCTACGTGCCAGTGTTTTAAACTTTATTTAAATTAAAATTAAGATTTATCCAGCGCAGACCTCGATGATTCGATGTTTATGTGGCGGTGAATTAAAGCGGGTGTGTAATAAAGTCGTTTTATTATACGAAATTATACTGTACAGAATTTATATAAACACACTTTCCCGAGGTTCGTTTAAGTGAAATCTTAACGCGCTCGGATATAAATGTGGTAAACAGTTGAATAAATTCAAGGAAAATAAATTGGAACTTATAAATATATTTTCATGTAAAGACCTGCATTCAGTCTAATGTTATCATTCACAGGAGACGGTTTGGTTAATACCCTTATCAGTAATCTACCAGTTGAGTTGCACGTTCCTGGATACCAATATTGCGGACCTGGAACTAAGCTAAACAAGAGATTAGCTAGGGGAGACCCTGGCATAAACCCTCTCGACGCTGCATGCAAGGAACACGACATAGAATATTCGAAATCTTCCTCTTTAGAGGATCGACATAAAGCCGATCGAGTGTTAGAAAATAAAGCTTGGCAAAGAGTTAAGTCTAAGGACGCAAAACTAGGTGAAAAGGCAGCTGCTGGGTTTGTTACTACAACAATGAAAACTAAACGCAAGTTAGGTATGGGCTTAAAAAAATCATTCAAACGCGATATAGTGAAAAAGGTTGAAAAATCATTGAAAAAATCATTTAACTTAATAATGAAAAAGGAATTAAGAAAACCACACTAGCTGCAATTAAAGCGGCACGTTTGGCAGTTAAAAAAGTAGGTGGAAAGAATAAAGTGCGAATCCCCAGAATAATTCCTTTTGAGGCGAGCGGTGGCTTTCTTCCTTTGATTCCAATCCTAGGTGCTTTGGGAGCTCTTGGATCGGTGGCAGGTGGTGCTAGCGCGATTGCTAAAACAGTTATCGCTGCGAAAGATATGCAGAAAAAGATGGAAGAACAAAAACGTCATAACAAAGCGATGGAAGCAATCGGATCGGGGCTTTACTTGAGAAAAAACAAGCGAGGCTTTGGTTTATTTTTAAGGAAACAAAAAAACTCCCAGTGAAGCTACCCAAGAGACCATTAACTAACGTTGACCTCGAAAAATTTGCCAGGAAATTAAAGTTGTCATATTTTAGAGGTGTATTCATGAGAGATGCACTTCCAAGCAAACCACATGCGTATGAATCGGCAATTATTAATTTAGATGTTAAAAACAATAGAGGCACTCACTGGGTAGCATATAAGAAAGATAATAATATTGTTGAATACTTTGATAGTTTCGGTAACTTAAAACCACCGACGGAACTTGTTAAATATTTCGGAAAAGTTAAGATTGTATATAATAACGATGCATATCAAAAATTTAATGAAATAAATTGTGGACATCTTTGTCTCGAATTTCTTTATAAAAAGAGCTGACCGACTTAAAACTATTAGTCATGTCGTTGTTATTCACGTTGAAAGGCTACAACTCTGTGCTCTCGGTTGATTACAATAATTCCATTTATTTAGACCCAACTTTACAATACGGGCTAGCGTTGCTCGGGTTTTATTCATATAATACGATACCGAATATTGAGACACCGAATAATAAATTTTATTTAATCGATCAAGCAAACGAATTGAAAGTTTTAGAAATACCCACAGGATCTTACGAAATTGCTGCCATAGAGACAACAATAATTAAAATTTTAAGAAATCTTAACGAAATACCTGATTTTTCATTGAAAGCCAATACTAATACTCTACAGTGTGAAATATACAGCGATAAATATACGATTGATTTTCGACCAAAAGATTCGATTGCCACATTGCTCGGTTATTCCAATCGCTTACTACCCCCACTAAGTGTCCACGCATCAGATTTACCGGTGAATATCGTCAAAACCAGAACAATACATATTGACAGCAATTTGACCTCTGGAGCGTACTATAACAACAGACCTACTCATACTATTTACGAGTTTTCTCCTGAATGTAATCCGGGGGACGCCATAGACGAAACCCCCAGAAACCTACTTTACTTACCTGTCACTAAACGGGAAATAAATAATATAACCTTATCGATTTTGGATCAAAATTTTCAGTTAGTAAATTTCCGTGGAGAAGAAATAATTGTGAGATTAGAAGTAAAACCTTTGTAATGGGTCTCGTTTTCGGTGAGGGTCTCACATATAAAAGTGAGTTAAACCACTTTATAAATACACTCTCGTCTGAACCTCACAAGCGTCAACCTCGCAACCTGACGCCTACACCTAAAAGCATAAATATTTTAAAGTCGCTCGGATATAATGTCGTTGGCACCAAATGTATTCGACGTGTATCAAAGTCCAAAGTATGATGAGTCAATCCAACGCATAGAAAGCCGTACTTACTATCCTTTCGTCAAGTCTTTTATGAATAATGACATCATTGAAATAACAATTAACCAGGGAGATGCTTGGTTGTTAATGTATGACGCCGCAATTTTTATTAAAGGAGAAATAAAACCTACACAAGGAGAAGGCACTTGTGAATTAGTTAATAATGCCGCGGCTTTCTTCTTCGACTCTATATCTTACGAACTCAACGGACAAGAAGTAGATTCTGTGAGGGACCCCGGCATTTTAAGCAGTATCAGAGCGTATCTTTGCTACAACCCCACCGATGAAAAACGCACCTCAAGTTGGTTGTACCCCGGGAAAAAAACTATTTTGAATAGAGATTCAACGTTTAGTGTTAGAGTTCCACTTAAACACCTGTTTGGCATCTTTAACGATTACCAACATGCAATTTCTGGTAAACAAACAATACGGTTAACTAGAGCTCGAAATGACAAAAACTCTATATTGCTGGAACAAACACCTGGTACAACTCCAGATCTAACGGTTGAAGTAGTCATTACTAACATCGAGCTGAAAGTAAAACATATAATACCAAACGATAAAATTAAGTATAACTTATTGCAAGCCCTCAAGAGTAATAAACCCATCTTGATACCGTTTCGCAAATGGGAGTTACATGAATTACCTAATCTGACCGTAAATGCAACCAAAGAAATATGGTCCGTTAAAACCTCTGCCACAGTAGAAAGCCCAAGGTTTGTTATTGTTGGCTTTCAGACCGACCGCAAAGAAAATTCAAAAAAGGACCCGACATACTTTGATCATGTAAATATTTCCGACGTACGCCTTATAATAAACGGTGAATACTTTCCGTTTGAACGCTTGCGGCAAGATTTCAATAGGGATTACTTGGAAGTTTACAATAATTACAGAGACTTCTACCCAAGCTTTATGAATACGCGCGATAAGAGCCCACTACTTAATTATGCTGACTTTAAAGACCGGGCGACGCTGTTCGTTATTGACTGCTCACGTCGCAATGAAACAATTAAAATGAGCACTGTTGATGTTAAATTGGATATTGAGAGCTCTCAAGGATTTCCAGACAAGACCCGTGCATATTGCATCATTATTCATGATAGAGTTGTGGAGTATTTGCCCTTGAGCGAAACTGTAAGAAGCTATATGATGTAAACAGATCCCGGATATAAATGCAGGGACATCAGCACCATACCAACAGTTTTATTCGAGAACTAAGTTAAGATGAAGATTGCTGTAATAGATATTCAAGGTTTCATGGTGGAGAATGAGTTTTATCCCAAGGAATTGACAATTAAAATTAATGGGCAAGTGATGCATATGGTTATAGCTCCCCCAAAAAGTTTTATGGCTCTTAGCAATTTAAATAAGAGGCATGTGCGAGTTATGGAAGAAAATTTTCTGGGGATAAAATATTCAAGTGGACATGTTGAGTATAACAAATTGGTTGAAATACTGCAAACTACTCTACTAGACGTTCACATAGTTTACGTGAAGGGACATCAAAAAGAACGTTTTCTACGTGAAATAATCAACAATAAAGTGGTTGATGTTCGAAATTTGCAAAACAATTGGATAGAGGTGCCGCTATTTGAAAAAGACATTCCGATGTGCCTCCACCACAATGAAAATAAAAAATGGATGTGTAGCTTTAGGAATTGTGAAAAATTATATTCTTGGTTAGAAAAATACTTAATCGATTACTAAAAGTTGTAAGTTTTTACTTAAATAAAGACCTTTATTTGCATTTTGTTGTTTGATTCCTATAAAAGAGAGAGAAAACTTAAGTAGGACACACTTTCGAAAATGATGTTGAGTGCAGAATACCTGTTACTTCATTCTCTGATTATCAATAACATAATATACGTCTATAAACCGTTTGACGTAAACGATGTTGCTATTTGTATGGATGATTCATTAAATTGCATTTCATTAACTCCTACAACTACCACTGATGAAGTTGTAATGACAAAGATACCAAGTAATATCAAACAGTATAAACTTCGAATGAAATTTGAAAATGGTACAGTTGCTGACACAGAGTGGGTTACACCAATTTCTAAAATGTTAAATGAACAAGTTGCAACAGGTCAATCCCTAGAAAGTGTGGTTTATTTTATTGCCACATGTTCCTCACTCTTGATTTTAAAATGGATGATTAAATTAATCCATAAGTTGGTGGAAAATCAATGGATTAAAAAGCTAACATCAGTTATGGAGCTATAGTATTTGTGTAGTCTTAACACATAATAAAGTTATGAAAATAAAAGTAGTTTCATTTTTGTCAGCAATATTTTCGCCGGTATTCTGGCGGTCATTCCTTGAAAATAACCAAACATCTTATAAAAGCGGGCCGACGTGAGAGATCACATTAACATTCTCAGGGTTAACCATCTGTGTTTTTTAAACATCGGAATTCTTTCAGACTAAACATCTTATAAAAGCGGGTCGACGTGAGAGATCACATCAACATTCTCAGGTTAGACATCTGTGTTTTTTAAACATCGAAATTCTTTCAGACTAAACATCTTATAAAAGCGGGCCGACGTGAGAGATCACATCAACATTCTCAGGTTAGACATCTGTGTTTTTAAACATTCAATTGACGAGCTGAAATTTTGTCTCAAAAACATTCTCAGGGTTAACCATCTGCGTTTTGTAAACATTGGAATCAACGATTTTGCATGCCCGAGGAGTGGGAATTCTGGTTAGCTCCACCCACTTGCACATGCGCAGCAAACCTTTAAGGAGATAAGCCCAACCCCTTTGTGGGAAAGACGCCTGCGCGTTTAGACGAAGAAAGTGTATGCACTATGTGGATTGGCTTTTCGACACACCCACTGGTTCTTGAGTACCCCCTCAAGCTCAGTAATTTTTACACTATATATTCCCATAACTGCAAAGTTTGACATTATTCCATCTGAAAGTCTGATCAGTGAAATAACAGTGTTGTGCTTGATCATCATCAAAATGAAAACACCAGTGAGCAAATCAGCCCCCAACGTTGCATCTAATGGGATCTCCATGCTACAAGACTATCTTATAATAGTAAGCACTACTCTCCTAAATAAACTCTAAAGTTAATATTGCTATTTTTTACAGACAGCTGTAAATCCTGAGATGAATCCTGAGATGGAATTATTCTCATTGTTGGGACCTGAATTAACACTCCAGCCGGTGACAAAAGGTGAGCCTCAACCCGGACCATCGAATGCCCCCAACACCTTCGATGAATCCACCAGAGGTAACGACATACGAAGAATGCAGGCGACTCCCAAATCCAACAGCATGCAATCAGCCCCCAACGTTGTAGATACAGGGATCTCTATACTACAGAACTATCTTATAAGAGTAAGCACTACTCTCCTAAATAAACTTTAAAGTTAATTACAAGAAAAGGTGATAATGGGCAAACACTCAAAGTTAACAAAAAGAAAAAACTAGTAATAGCATGAAACATGTGTATGCCCATTATCACCTTTGCTTGTAATTATTACATTTACACTCGCTAATCTTACATCTTTAAAGTTAATATTGTTATTGTTTTACAGCCGGCTGGACATCCTGAGATGGAAGGAGTTTCATTGGGCCCTGAGGTAACAATCCAGCCGGTGACAAAAGGCGAGCCTCAACCCGGACCGTCGAATGCCCCCAACACCTTCGCTGAATCCACCAGAGGGAAAGACATACGTAGGATGCAAGCGATGCGAGATGATGATGACAACATCAGCATTTTTAGTGATGTAACAACCGAAAGTCAAGGTGAGGAAGAATATTCAAAGATAAGGGGTCAAAGTCCTACCGCATTTCTCCACAAATTAAAAGCGCAGGCAAATGTGTTTTACAAGAGAAAATGTGGGGACATAAAGTCCCAAAAACTTTTGCTAAGAGAGCAATTAAAAGTAGTGGTTGGACAAGTTCAACAACTGAAAGAAAGGGAAAAAAGGATCCTTTCAGAACTTGACAATTTAAATTCAGACGAGACACGAGTTGTGAAAATCATGCAAAGAGTGCAAGAAATTCTGAACGTTTAATAGTCCCCACATTTTCTCTTATTTTAATGATATTATATTATTTTATTATATTATTTTATTATTTTATTATTGTATTATAGTTATATTTTAATAAACATATAATTTACCAATTTGATCATCATTTCTTAACCTAAAACACACATTTTGAAACTTAAATCTCATTAAAAAGAATTCAAGTGATCAGTGTCTAAGCAAAAACAATATTTTGAAATATTGATACTATCTGAAAGGAAGTGATAAGAAAAGAAAAGGTAAGTATACACTTTCATTTTCTACATGAAACAGGAAAAAAACAACACTCACTTTTTAATAGTTTTTATTAAATTCAAATTAATATTAGCAATTTTCTTATTTATCTCATACATTTTAATTTCATGCTTTAAATCATCTATAGATTTCAAATACATTTGAAGTTTCCTTCGATTGTACATACTCAGCAGTCTAATCTCGGAAGTTTTCATTCTTCCAGGGAAAATTCAAAATTCGTGGTTCTTCCTTCTGTTGGCCCAAGGCTTATTAAAAACACCTTCTGTCCACGCTCAATTTCCCTATTTATTTCTATAATTCGCTGCGTAGTGAATTTGTCTGTAAACCTTTGCGGTAGCACAGTGTAAAATGTAAAAAATTCCACAGAAACTCTTTCTGTATACTGTGTGCAAACTCTTCTAAACGATAATACTTGAAGCTCACATCCAATTTCTATACGTCGAGCCTTCATGAATGGTTTAATCAACGATTTCTGATTTAGTTGATTAAAGAACGTCTCCATTTTAAGGTGCAAAACTCACTGGAGAAATAAATGAACTCGTTAATGTATTTCAACTTGAATAAAAGAGTGGGGGAAACTTTACTATTTAAGTTATAACCTTCTCGGTTTTGTCTCATTGCTTTTTAATACTCACACATCTTAAAATGTCAGCAGAAATCGGGACGGTAAGTGATGACATTATTAAAACGCTTGAAAAAGTGTTTACGCTTATTAATAATTCTGATGACGCTACTTTAGAGCATTGGAAAAAAATAATAAATGTAAACATCCGGTTAGTTCATAAAGCATTGAAAAAGGCTGACTGTAATCATGGCACTCGGATTAAATTGCAAACGAACTTGAGTCATTTGAAACGATTTAAAGTGTACTTAAAAAATTACAACATGTTGGAACAGGTCAACGTAAGCGGGAAAGTAGAAGTGATAGGATAAAGTGGGAGGATATAAAATCAATTTTTAATAATCGTATACGCACGGGTGTTATAATTAATTTAAAGCACATAGATATTCTGCAGTTTTTTAAAGACGCGTTTTTTGTTTTTAAGACTCGCATTAATAGGATCTTAAGATCATTCAATATAATTAAAGTAAATGCTGTCTTTTGTGGGGAATTTATTAAAAAGTCTGGAGATCAGGAGATACTTGAGAATAAGTATTTTAATACAAACAATGAAATAATCGATCAAGGAACACAGTTAAAACAATGGTTTGAAAGCAATATTATTGAAAAAATTTTAGCTGCCATTGAGTCCTTCGAACATCAGGAGTCCGGTTGGACTCTTCACAGAATCTTAAGTTTGGAAGTTAACATAAACAAGGTAGAGATGGGAAACGGTGGTAGATCTTACATAAACCTCCCGGAATCAATACAATCTAAAAGAGCTTGTATTAACATTCAAAATGATGATAATCTTTGTTTTGCTTGGAGTGTTGTATCAGCTCTATATCCACCTGTTGGAAGACCACACCGTACATCCTCATATCCCCACCCATCGACCGTTTTAAACCTAGATGGCCTTGAATTTCCTATAACTCTAAGCCAAATAGCAAAATTCGAAAAACTGAATAATATATCGGTAAATGTGTATGTTCTAGAGTTAGTGTCAAATGAAGACAAATCAAGCTCTTTTAGAACTTCTCCGGCTCGCTTAACTAAAAACAAAATGGAAAAACATGCTAATTTACTTCTAGTTCAAGATACATATTTTCCGAAAGTCGGTGAGCATGAAGCTCTCCCTATCGATGAATCAACAACCGAAATCAATTATCATTACTGTTGGGTCAAACATTTATCGAGATTAATAGTATCCCAAACTAATAAACATAAAGGTAGGATGTTTGTTTGTGATAGATGCTTAAATTATTACTCATCCCAAGAAAAATTAAATGAACATATTGAATATTGTCAAGACGTAAACAACTGCAAAGTATCATTTCCGAAAAATAAGTATATCGAATTTAAAAATTATATCCATAAGGAAAAAGTACCATTTATTATTTATGCTGATTTTGAATCAATTCTAAAACCTTATGATGAATCGCAGTGTTTAAATACTGCTAAATATCAGAAACATGAAGCTTTTAGCGCAGGCTACTATTTTAAATGTGATTATGACGATACATTATCTTTTTATAAGAGTTATCGTGGTATTGATTGCATGACTTGGTTTGCAAATGAAATGGAAAATATAGCACTCTCTGTTGCTTCCAGGTTAAAAAATAATGAGCCAATGAGTGAATCTATAAGTTTAAAAAATGCAAGTGCTACGTGTCACATGTGAAAAACCGTTTAATTCTAACGATATAATAGTACGTGACCATGATCATATGACATCACGTTTTCGTGGATACGCCCACCAAGCGTGTAACTTAAATTACAGAAACTCCTTTGTAGTACCCATAGTATTTCATAACTTTAGTGGGTACGACAGTCATTTTATTATAAGAGATCTTGCTAAAAAGCATAATGTGACATTGCTTCCAATAAACAAGGAAAAATATATTAGTTTTACAGTTTCTGATACCGATACTGAAGTTAAATTTAGATTCATCGACTCCTTTAAATTTTTAGGCTTCTCGTTGGATACATTAGCATCGTCTCTCAATAAAGGGGACTTTATTAATACCCAAAAGGAATTTAGTGATGTATCTTCAAACAATCTAAATCTGTTAACCAAAAAGGGGATATTTTGTTATGATTATATCGATAACATAAATAAACTTAATGAAAAGTGTTTACCACCAGTCGAGCAATTCTATAGCAAGTTAAACGATACTCACATTAGTCAAAGCGATTACAGACATGCTCAGTTAGTTTGGGATAAATTTAATATTCAAAGTTTAGGTGAATATAGTGACCTATATCTCAAGACGGACATTATGATACTTACCGATATCTTTCAGAACTTTAGGAAAACTTGTATAAAGAATTATGGTTTGGATCCGGCTTGGTACTACACTTTACCGGGATATACTTGGGACTGTATGCTTAAATATACTGGGTGTCGATTGGAAACCTTTCAAGATATTGATATATTAATGTTTTTTGAGAAAGGAGTGAGAGGGGGGATAAGCCAATGTTGTAATAGATATTCTGAGGCAAACAACAAATACATGAAAAATTATGATCCTAACAATCCTTCCAAATACTTACTTTATCTGGATTTAAACAATTTATACGGGTGGGCAATGGGGGAATCTCTTCCTTACGGTAACTTCCAATGGGTTGATACAAACATTAACGTGATGAATATTCCGGATAACAGTCCAGAAGGATACGTTTTAGAAGTCGATTTAGACTATCCGGAAAATTTACATGATCCCCATAAAGACCTACCGTTTTGCGCAGAACATTCTAAACCACCAAATTCTAAACTTCCCAAACTTATGACAACTCTCAATTCAAAAGAGAAGTATGTTGTACACTATAGGGCTCTTAAACAAGCGTTAAGTCACGGTTTAACTTTAAAAAAGATTCATAGGGTTTTAAAATTTAGTCAGTCTGCCTGGCTAGCTCCTTACATTAAATTTAATACAGAATTAAGGACAAAAGCTAAGTTTAATTTTGAAAAAACAGTAATTAAATTGATGGTTAATGCTGTATACGGTAAGACCATGGAAAATATTCGCAAACATAGAAATGTAAAATTGGTTAGAAAATGGGAAGGTAGGTACGGAGCTAAGAATTTAATTGCTAGCCCGGCTTTTAACAGCCGATTAATTTTTGATACAGATTTAGTTGCAATTGAACTGAATAAAACTGAAATCGTTTTTACAAAGCCCCTGTACATCGTGATGGCTATACTCGATATCTCAAAGACGTGTGTTTATAATTTTCATTATGATTACATGTTGCAAAAATATTCAACTGACCAGTGTAAACTACTTTATACGGATACGGATAGCTTACTTTATGAAATAAAATGTGATGATGTGTATGATGAAGTCATAAAGCGAGACTTGCATCGTTTCGATACCAGCCATTATTCGGTTGATAATCAGTATAATATACCGCTTGTAAATAAAAAAGTACCAGGTCTTATGAAAGATGAACTTAATGGAAAAATAATGACTCACTTTGTCGGTCTTAGGTCAAAAATGTACACGTTTCTGATTGAAGGCGAGCAATGTATTAAAAAATCAAAGGGTATTAAGTATGGTGTTAAGAATTATCTAACTTTCGAGGATTATGCAAATTGCTTATTTAAGAAGAAGCAAAAAAACCGCTACTCAATGCACTATTCGTTCATTTGCTCATAATGTTTTCAGTATTAAACAAACAAAAATTGCACTCAGCCCTTTCGATGATAAGCGATACTTAGTTAATAATGTTGTCACTCTACCGTGGGGACACTACAGTATTCCACAAATCGAGAACTAAGCTATTGTATATAGCTAAGAAACAATAATTGTTTCATTTAATCCCTCCCTGCTAATAGATTAGTCATACCTCCCACAACTTGCAGAGTATATATAGCACAGAAACCTAACAGTCTTTACAACATTATCCAAAGTCAACATGTTCAACCAACAGCTAGCAGACCAACAGGGATTGGTTTCCTGTCCATATGTCAACAGTCATAAAATTAAGAAGTCACGCCTACGGATGCACTTGTTGAAATGTCGGAGGCAGTTGAATCATGTTCCCGAGGTCAACTGGCAAGAGTATTTCGAACGAATTAATAAAGAAGAATTAATCACCTTCAGGAATCCACCTCGGATTAGGCCAGAGTAATTTTGTGTGAATATAAAAGAAGTTCCAATATTTGTTAACTTTATTAACACAAGTTCCAACTGAATACAACACCATGCCTGTGTCAATAAAATATAAATGTACAACATGCGGTGGGGCAACTGATACACCCAATACTTCATGTATTCCATGTAGCACCAAGAATTTATTCAAAGATGTGACAAAACACATTCCTTCACATTATTTTAGTCCTAAATAAATGTATTAGGGTAATAAAAGATTTATTATGTTTGTGTGTTTTTTATTTAATAAAACCTCCTCCTATACAAATCAGCTAATACAAACTCCTCGTTGAATGAGAGAAGCTCAAAAATACAGTATGCATTAATATTATCTGATACAGTACATAGTGATTTTATAATATCTATAGCATTTATATTATAGTTGTATTTTAATAACAAATCATTCACTTCATCTAACATATTATAATAAAAATCCAATAAGTTATATTTTAATATTAAATTAATTTTTGAGGTTATTTTACAATCAATTGTAAGCAATTGCATTACATCGTTAGCAGTGAAATAAAAATGAATATCATCTTTAGAAAGCACAATCATCAAATAGTTGACACCTGGGTACACGCTCAATTTCAAATTGGAGCTGAATTCTTTTGGTGGTATTGCAACATCTTCACCCAATTTTTCAAGGATTTTGTTGAATTCCACTGTTAACTGGAACCATTCAAAACGGTCCATGGATATAGGATTTGATGGATCGAGCAGGTTTATAATTTGCACTGCTGGTTTGAAGAATCGTAGAGGGCTGAGTCCACAGTTTATCACATACAGATTTTCCGGCTTGAGCACAAATTGTGTACTTAGCAACAGCTGCTTTTCATTGTGGACCGCTTCATCATAACTATTCAAAACACGATTAACCTCGTTATTTTCGCTGCTAGTGCTGTACCCCGATTCACTCATGGTGTCAAACTACATCTGTGGCCCTTATCCAGGAGTCATGTGTTTTATCGAAACCCAACCAGCGAACCAGCACTTTATCCCCCCTCCTTCTTAAAACTTTCTCCACAAGGTAAACATTTGGATTCGCTGCTTTTTGCAATTCCTTGCTGTAAAAGCCGCCCTTTATCGGATTCCCCTGCACATCTTCAAGCAAATAAGTTATGGGTGTGGTTTTTTGAATTTTAACAATTTTAAATAATTCCGTGCTCCAATTAGGGGTGTAGCCCTTCTCAAAAACATGCTTGGCTTTGCTGATGCGAACCATATCGCCCTTTTTGAACTTTGATATTTTAAAAACTGTAGGATAGCTGAAGGTTCTAAGTAAAGCAGCCTCGTTACTTTTATTTACATCTTTTGGCCTCATTCCAGTAGTTCTATGTCTTCTGTTATTGTATTTATCAACAATTGTAGATAATATATCAATCCACTTATATGTGCCATTTAGGCTAAAGTATTTAAATAATCGTTCCTTTAACGTACGTATAACCCTCTCCACTATTGCAGCTTTTGTTATGCTAAAGGTACTATAATGATTAATTTTAAACTTTTTCATGAGATTTTGAAAATGGTAGTTGTAGAATTCTTTTCCATGATCACTTTGCAAGTTTCGTGGATGCCGTTGAGAGTTTTTCAGTATTTTATCAAAGGCCTTTGTCACTTCTTCACCAGTCTTAGATTTAAGGGCTTCACACCAAACGTACTTGGAAAAACAGTCAATTACTACAAGAATAAACTTAAATTTGTTATTGTGAGCTGTATATTGATCTAACTGGGCGAGGTCAACCTGCCAGAGGTCATCCAATCCTTTAATAATGGTCCGACGACGAGGGTATTTTTTCAATGCTCGTCTGTGTAATTCATTCACAATTTGAATCTTTTCTTTACTATGCTTTGTTTTCGTTGCTTTCATTATGTTTTTGATATTCCAAAACCCTTATTCTATACAAAATTTCACGCAGTTGTTTTTCCTGAATTTCAATATGTGACTCTAAGGCTTTTTTTATTTCAGAAAGTGAATCATCGACGTATTTTTTGTTAGTTGCATCACCTAATACTTTCGGAGCCTTAAGATTGCTGATTTTTAAATTTCTCGCATCTATATGACCTTCAGGAGTAAAAGTTAAACCGCCTGTGTGAACACTTGGCCGTGAATAAATTCTTGAATACTGACCAAACTTATTAATACTCATGTTGTGACTGGTGATAACCTTGTAATGCGCTTGTATTTATATTAAGAAATGATGTGAGCCTCTTTTAATTCTGTCTCTATAGCAGTTATTTCATTATCGTGAGAGGTGTTTCCAGCATTTTTAGAAGCAATAAGAAGCATTAATCTATCCACTAATTCATTCACATCATCCCATTGGACTGGGACCCGCTTTGATTCACTACTTTCGTCTTAGGATGAGCATGAGCAGATTACGTAAGAAACCTTGGGAATGCTAAACTGGATTTTTGACTGACGATTTTTGCCTGCCGAACAGCATGAATGAACTTTCAAAGGAGATCAAATGGTGATTATCACACGATATTTCATCTCACTTCAAACGAACGTCAATTTTAACTTAATCGCATGCGACATATTTGATAGGAAGGGTACGACATACTACTTACTTACTATTACTTACTGATTTATCGTGTATTCACAATATGAATTTGGGGCTATATACCCAGTATTTAAACTTTCACCTACAATCTATTAAAACTCTTGGGTTTGTGTTAGTTTAGCATCATTTGTTCTTAGCCAATCCCCCTTTACACTTGGAAGTGCCTTTGGAACTTAAATAGATTTTGGAGAATGCCGTCAAAAGCCAGGGCTCCGACAATATTGAGTTGTCGGGTAATGAATGGTGAAAACATAAGAGAGCTTTTTGGAGGAAAGTTCGATAGCCCGGGGGCGATCAATCACGCGCTTACTTCCTATTATATCCCCCGAAGGTTTCCGATTAATTTGATCGCTGCGAAGAGCCACGGAAAAGCACACACGTTAATTACTTCCATTTTTCTCGGTTACTTCGACCGGGGGTTCGCCCGTCCGGAAAATGTCGAGAGTGCCCGAATCAATTTTCACGTGCATTTGTACTTTTCAACTTTATAAATGGTCTGTTTAATTAAATTTAATGGTCTGCGCGCCACGGCTCCGTACCAGCTGATGCAATTAGTTGCGATTTGATTACTGAGAACCGGACGAAAAGTTTAATTAAATCTAAAGCGCGCATGTTGGTTTATGTCATTATCGTGGCCGGTCGAGGCCGAGCTGCGCTTGACGGTTCTTCGAATCTGCTATACCATTTGCTCAGATTCATCTACCTCGTTATATTAAATTATATATTTGGGGCCGCGGTGGCGATGTTCGGAGCATTGCTAACTATTTAGACTGCATGGTTTTCTGCCTTCGATCGACTTTGGTTCGAATCGAGGTCGAGGCAGACTGCACGCACATGTCCTTACAGAAAAACACCGCTGATGGCCAAGAGCGCTGGGCGAAAATGCGGATTCACGGTATGGCTCCTTAATAGCCTTATCTGTGTGATTTACTAATTGTCCTACCATCACTGGGATTACTACGGTTTTCTAGGGTTTTCCGAAGTACTTCGTAGTATCGAGAAAAGTCGGCCCCAGCCGCATATGACAACGAAGACAACATAATGGTGTGAGGATTATTATTATACTCTTGACTTGTCGCAGTGTAAAATCCCTATTATTTCATAAAAAAATACACTAAGGATAACAACAGGTTGCGTTTGGCACCTCAGTGTTTATTGAATAAGTGAACAAAGACACACGCCTATATGTTTATAAAAGGATAAAGAAAATTAAGTTAGAATTTAAGATTTTGGCGTTACTATGCCTTTTATTTGCTAAGTATTCTATCTATTGCAAGCAGGAAGAGTAGTTCTATAGCTGCTAGTAAAACTTCTTGGTGTTGAAACAATAAAGAATTCACTCTGATAATTTAGTGCAACTTTTTAGTGGCCAACCAGCGTTGGCATTTCTCCGCACGTCATTTTGCGACGGCCACTTCCCGAACCGTCCGCAAAAACCATTTCACGCGACTTATCAAACCTTTTGTGCTCGCCTGGGGCCCCGGGGGCCGACCGTCAGCGTAAAAGCAGATTTACCGGCAAAAAAACACCCACCTTTCCGCAGCTTGGCGTTGGGGTCGGGCGGCTTACAGTCGAGCGAGGCCATGGCGATGATTTTCCGCTTGTGGTTGCACAGCTTGGTCAGGTCCCCCGTGTTCGTGTCCGGCGACAACACCCACGGCTTACTCGATACCTGAAAAGAGGAAGGAAAATTAATTTCTTCAAATAAACGAAATATTTTCCATGAATTTGTAGTAGTGCATTTTTATTGGCACTCTTTCGATGAATTCTAGGCATCGAGAAAAGCGCCAAATTATTCAGTATCAAGATTTCAAAAGAGGAGTTTTTGTGTGCCAAAAAATTTATACCACCTTACTGATGTCATTTTTATATCTATCATCTATCGTATTAGCAATGTTCAAGAAGTAGATGTATTTTTGTCTATTGTTTATTTACGCAAAATTGGCCATTAAACAAGGAAACTAGAAAACTTGCTTCAAAACCACTTGCATAATATAATTTGTAAAGCAGCGAATCCACGATGAGATATTTCCATAAGATTTCTAGAAAAAATCTCAATAACAGAGATCGAGATCTGTTTCCACTTTAATATATTACCTATTTTATGGTTTATTGGGATTTTAAAACTCCAGAAACAAAAAAAAATGCTAGAT
This sequence comes from Pseudeuparius sepicola, assembly GCA_963920635.1. Classification (NCBI taxonomy): domain Eukaryota; kingdom Metazoa; phylum Arthropoda; class Insecta; order Coleoptera; family Anthribidae; genus Pseudeuparius; species Pseudeuparius sepicola. The sequence continues at coordinate 63,201,586 of OY987300.1, read as the reverse complement.
GAAACGTGAAACGGTTATTCAAAGTTTGTAGGTTAGAGACTATTCCGCCCTATATTTTTTCCTCGTGCCAAGGCCTACTTTGATTTTTCTAAACTGAAAATATGGCGGAATTGCTTTCAAATCAAGCGGGGCATATAAACTCAATTTTCTTTGTCTTTCATACCTCTTGTTGGGATAATCTAGTACTTGAACATGTATCAAATCGTCGTTCGAATAATGTACTAAAGAATTGGAGATGTCAACGTTGTATATGTATAAGGATATAAAATATTAAATGTGGATTATGTGTTCTTAAAACTATAGCCTTTTTTAAAGAATACAGTTCCCCAAGAGTCTACTCTGCGAAACAGTTCACAATAGCGATGGTAAAAATAAATAAATTTTATGTTTCAACGCCAAATTCAACGCCAAATTCGCTGTGTCTATATTTTGCAGATTTCGGTAAGAATTATTTAACCGGTTTTATGATTGATACATAAATAATATGTAGATCTATCGAGTTTGGTTACAATTGAAAATGAGTGAACTCGCCTATTATATCAACTTATCATTTTAAAAGATAAAAATGGTGGCATAACCGGTGGCTTTGTTCTGTATACCAAAGGGAATTTCGTAATATCCCCTAGGTATGATGCGGGCTGTAAAAATCAAACGACGAAAACATCGACAAATGAAATGTAAAACGAGCTTAGGAAGCAGGGGGAGCCCATGGCTTCCGATTCCCCATATAACTATCACAGGTGTAGGTTATACGCGCGTGACAAGTGTTAGTTGAGTCCGCGTACCCGATCATTTTCTTTTAATTCGAATTTAATTTGATGTTTTGTAAATAAGCATCAAAGGGACTAATTAACCCGCGTTTAAATGACACGAGATACGTTCGAAAATTAACAACAATAACTCTTGTTTATAGCATAATTTGGATCCACTGATTCTAGTATTAACAGGTCCCCTTTAATTAATCGCTCATTTCGCATAGCAACTTTGAAGTAAGTAGTGCAAAGAAACGGCAGTTTTATCAACGCTGCTATTAACTGACTCTGTTGCCGTATTGTTGCGCAAGCTCTAAATTTAGTTTGCATGCCCATCCCCGTCGAGAGCGCAGTGAACATCAGCACAGTTTTGCAACACTGTCAAAGCCCTTTGTGGATGCCGCTACAAACACAACATAAAGGAGGTGTATGGTAGAGGCCACTGAAAATGTTGTCTATTTTAGAGATCAAACATTTGCAAATATGCAGGAAGCTTCCCAACGTTTACTACAGTTATAAATCTCTCGGTTCCCCTTGATCTTCGGAACATCTCAACACATATAAAAAGGTTGTTAAACATTCACGAGAATGTGCAAATCGTGAGAAAACTGGAATACTCTGAAACTACTCTAGCGTGGTTTTCGGCATTAATGAGCTTATTGAGGTTAATGAATTATTAGTTAGCCAACGACCATTCAATAAAGCTTATCTTACAACTGGCCACGATTAAGATAGAAGCAGATATTGGAATAAAAACAACCATGAATAGGCGGTCGACACAGCAATTTTAGTTTTAGTTATTTTGGTCTGATCGATTACAAAAGGTGACGAAATTTTTCACGGCCTGCTAGGATTCGAAACAACGTAAACAATCCAGACCTAAAGATTTTTTTAATTTAACTAATTTAGCCGAAGCTCTAACTATAATAATTGTAGATGCTGCGAGTTATTTTTTAGATAAATTATATTATTATGTAAGGATGTATTTAGTGCAACCTCGTATACCGTCGCTTAACTTGGTAACAGAAATAATTATTTTAGTGTCAAATGCATTATTATGCAGGCGAGACAAATGTAGGTAATGGGGAACTTGCACAAAAATTAAATTTGAAAAATATTACTTTCAAACGTAATTTATTGCCATTAAATGAACCACAGTTCACAAAAAAACTCATCTTTTATTTTTATGTAATAAATATAAGCAATTAAAAACTGCATAATTCAAATCATTCTTGTAACGCGCCCGCCTTGGTTGTGACGTCAAGTAGCTCGAGGCGCCACCACCATGTATGAACTAATATGGGCGGCACATGTAAACAAACTACAGCACCACGAAAGCTTTGTTTAGAAAGACCAAACGAGAACGTCCTATCCTTGTTTGTCCGTCTTGATATTGTTGATAACGTTTGAAAAGTGTGTGCTGAATTAAATAGTTATTTACATTGCGAGATGCGTAAGCGTACTAATTTTTTGTCCTGAGCAGCAAGTGTCACGTTTCTGAGAGCAAATGAAATCCCACGTACCGAGACCTACATCAGAGCCCTCTGTAAATGGGTCGCCGAACTGTTCATTTTAACATTCAATTTCCATTCTCATCTTCTCTAATTCTGTGTAGCTGTCATTCGTCACTGCCTTCTGATCGATCGAGCTATTTGACGTCACGACCATTTCCGCGCTTTTCGTATCGTTTCAAATAAATAGCTCGCGGTCACAACTTTAATCATTTATTGCAAATTAAATATTGCGATTTGAGGGCTAATATTTGGTATGTGCTCTTTCTATAGATAGGCAAATATATTAAAGAACTAAAAAAAATTGTTCAAGTTCCCCATTGCGGTGCCATGGTAAATAGTGACTTTTCACATTTCAGGAAATATACGTATTACATTATTACATTAAATATACGTAATACATTACTTTCTGACCTTACCCGCGTAAATATAAGTTACCTATTCTATACAGACTTTAATTATTTTAATCAAAACACGTTTTGATACATTACAAGAACAATTTTTTTTCCAGCAGCCATAAATATTACGTATAACTTTTTCATGGATATTGGAACATACAATATCAATACATTTTACTCCAAAATAACTATAAGAGAATAGTTTGTTTGAGTTTTGTATTCCAAATAGCAGCAAGCTTTTTGTTTGTCTGCATTTTTGTCCTTTCCATCATTCTCTGAACTCTTCCAGCTGAGCCTTGGTAGTCAGTGCAATCGGGAATATTTTTTGCACTCTTAGACCAGATTTTGATCTTGGATGTCAGGTCGCCCATAGGTAAAAAAAAACTGGTTCAAGATACCTTAATGTTCGTTGGATATTGCTGTTGACCACCAAATCAACTATCCATAATAGATAGCGCTTCACATACTGGTTACAAGTGGCAGAAACATTTCATAATCTCAAGTCAAACCTGAAGATGGAGATATTATTTATTCGTTTCAACACAGACGAAAATGCATAAGTTTAAATGTTTGCTTGCTGTGGAAGATTTTGTTGCACCTATTATGTAAAACAATCAGTTATTATTACTATAAGTCAATGATGAGGATTTAAAGCTATGTCAGCCAATTCTGTCACTAGTTGTGATAATAAAAGCTAGTCGTCGTATGCCGTGGCTCGACTTTCATCAAAGAATTTGTTTCAATTCCACGTCGAAACAGTATATATGTTACGGTTAAAAGCTGGATAGTATACAAACTATCCAAATGTCTGGTTATTTTGATGGAAAATCATCTTTTCACTAAAATAGCCACGAATATTGGTTGGTTTGTATACTATCCAGATAGTTTACAAACTATATAAGATTTGTCGCTAAAGTACAAACCATAAGAAAATTACACAAATTAACCGGCGTTTTTTGCTAGTTTACAAACTATCCACAGTAGTTGTATAAAGTGTGAACTTAATATCGCTCAGTAATACATAATAACCAACTCGTTGGTTAATTTGTTAGAAAAGTGAGGATCTGTTTATGGCAAGTGAGTGGTGTTATTGTTTGCTGTGTCTTGTGAAATTTGTGTATTTGCTTATTAAAAATGAATCAACAGCAACAATTTGAAAACCTACTTTTGGAAATTTACAAGCAACAGTCGCAAAATTCTAAATTAATGAATGACAATGATTACAGTGACCGGTTCAGCCTAAGGTTATGTGCGATGTCAATGCACGAAGAGTTGCACAAATAAAAAGTGTAAATGTCTTGCGTCCGGATATACGTGTAATAGCAAGTGCCGCAACAGTGCAACTTGTTCCAATAAATAATTTGGTGGTTTCAATATTTTGAGTTTTATTAACAATATTAACAATATTTTGTCACACAAAATAAATAGTATTTTTATGTTATTTTTTATTTACTTTTAAGTAGTAATTACAATGTAATATTGTACCTAAATAAACTTTTTTTTAAATTATTTTACTATGGAATAAACTAAATTAAGCAAAGGGAATTGGTTAGTTTACATACTAACCAACGAGTTGGTTATTATGTATTACTAGCAATATTAAGTTCGCACTTTATCTAACTACTGTGGATAGTTTGTAAACTAGCCAAAAACGCCAGTTAATTTGTGTAATTTTCTTGTGGTGTGTACTTTAGCGACAAATCTTATATAGTTTGTAAACTAGCTGGATAGTATACAAACCAACCAATATTCGTGGCTATTTTAGTGAAAAGATGATTTTCCATCAAAATAACCAGACATTTGGATAGTTTGTATACTATGCTAGTCTACAAACTAGCCAAGTAAACACTGTAACCGTCTCCGGAAATACGTCGTCAATACTTCCGCCTAACCCATCGGTGCCGGCTTTCCCCATTAGAAAGCTGTCGGGCCGAGCCTAATCGGTCCTTCGCCGTCGTAAAAGTGTATCGATCCGGCGGCCGTCCCGGACAAAGATACAGGCGCGATCCGGCGCGGCGGCCGACCTTTGCCCGCTTAAAAGGCATGGCCGTCGTGATCTCCACGGTGACAACCGGGCCGTAATCACCCGTTCACGCTGCTCGGCCCCGGACAATGGGCCGCTCTTGCGCCGACGACCTTTCACCCCCCGTCCGGTGTGTATCGCCGCTGTCCGCTGAGCGTCTTTGCGGAATTCGAGGCTATTTTTAATGGGCGTTGGTCCCGGGAAATGATCAATATGCCGTTGGGAAATTATTGTGGGTATCCTTGGAGGTTCTGGTAATCACTGATAGATATTACCCCAGACTTGTTAGATGAAGATAAGCCTGACGACGCTACGGATCAGTCGTACGGATCATACATACGTACTAACCGGGTAGGTAAAGTATTTCATAGCGTTTACCATGCTCTGCTACTGGTAAAAATACCAGACTTATCAGCAGAAATCACCTGTATATAAAATTCAAAGGTTTTTATGCGGTCGACGTCGACCTAGTCAAGGAGTCAGCCAATAAGAAAGCGAGCGTAGCGATATGATTGGTCGGCGTTTCGGAGATCCGCACGGAGCAGGTGTCGACGTGGGCCAGTTAGGCCATTATAACCAGTGCCGTGCATGGAAATAAGGATTGCGCTTTATTTTACGGATTTTGGTTTTGTGTGGTGCTGTTGTTTTGTGTGTAACAAAATTATTGGTTTGCTTTGGTTTGAATTATTTCAAAATTTATTTTATTATTTTTTTGGATCAGTTAAACAAAATTTATACAGTGTCTGCCAGAAAGTTGGACACAAATGGGAATTTTCTTTATTTGAAGTTTCTCAAAAAAAAAATATTCTTGATATAAGTTGGTGCTTGTGCATAAACTCAAAATCCACCCGTAAAAATTTTGAAATTTCTATTCGCATACAGAGAAGGTTGAAAAATATGAAAATTCCTCGAGAGTAAAGTAGGTACCCTTATTTTTAGAACTACAGCAGAATGACACTAATAAATGTTGTTTGGAATCCCAAGACAATGTCAAATATGAATTCACAGCCACCTACTCAAAAGAAAAAAAAATCGCACTTTCTCATTTTTTATTCATCACGCTGTATAATTTTTATTGTTGAATTATCATTCATTAAATAACTCTTAAATTGTTGCTGTAATATTTTTATGTTCCACAGATTAGTTGCTATGTTATGTTTGAAATTGTAGGAGTATTTTACCTGGACACAAAAAAACGACAAACTGCAGAACTTTCAGGTATTAAATGTTTTTAAGATGCTAGTTGAACGTAAATAAAAGTCATTGGTATGGCACTGTCATGCTCGAAGATGTGCCTCAAAATACATATCTAAGATTATGTATTATACAGCGGGATGAATAAAAATATAGTGTGATTTTTTCTTCTTTTGAGTAGGTGGCTGACAATTCATATTTGACATTGTCTTGGGATTCCAAAGAACTTTTCTTAGTGCCATTCTGCTGTAATTCTAAAAATAAGGGTACTTTACTCTTGAGGAATTTTCATATTTTTCGACCTTCCCTGTATACGAATAGAAATTTCAAAATTTTTACGGGTGGATTTTGAGTTTAAGCACAAGCATCAACTTTTATCAAGAATAATTTTTTTTTAGAGACTTCAAATAAAGGAAATTCCCATTTGTATCCAACTTTCTGGCAGACACTGTATAGTATAATATTATTAAGGGCCGCGCGCCGTCTATGACTCGGCGTTGTTTTAGAAAGCAAACTCCGCCCAAGTGAGTTCATTTATACCCGTTTATACCATACCTACTCATCTGGAGTCTGTTCTATAAGTATGTGTTATAGACAAGGACCATAGAATATGCCATTCTTTACAGACTTTATGAATGAATCCAGGGGTCTAGGGGTTCTGATGACTTTGCAAACGACAGATAACTCCCCGTCGAGTAGTTATAGTAGTGCTCAGAATGAACGATCGCGGCACTTTGCAACAAAATCGCCACGAGATTTCGTCGAACATTATTTGTTCCTTTATTTAGTATAAATAGTAAGTTCTAAGGTATGTAACGTTCATAGGCGATGACCAGAGCCTCCCTGCTGCTATACAGGGTGATTCAATATTAATAGAGCAAACCACAGACGAAAGGGCAAACTAAAACAATCGATAGATCTCGTAAAGAATTCTTCTACTACGCCTTTGTATGTGTATCATGGAAAAATTATTGCCCTATTAGTTACATCTTTAATTGTAGTGGTGATGTGACTGAAATTAAGTCACATCGGCATGCCTTGAGGATGTCCCCTACATTTGTCGACGAAAGCTTGGCTCCAGCTTCCCCTTAGACGTAGAAAGTATCCGGATGAACGTGATTAGTTATTGACAATATTAATAATAAATTATAATAATAAATTGACTGACCCTACACAATTTCCTTTATAAGAGGAACTGTATATAGCTGCTTTAAAAACAGTGGCAGTCGTGCAAGTTGTTATAAAAATAGCGAAATGAATTTCTATTCAATTTTATCGCGAACGTATCTGCTGTAGCTTTTGCAGCGTGAAGAAGTCATTATTCATCGTGTCACACCAAAGCAGGAGATTGACTTCTACGTCTCCTGCATAATGCATACGCACCGAGAGATTTTTTGCGAGATACATATATTCCTATGTTCCAACCAAATTTATTAAAGCATTATATGCTCTTACTTCCACGGACGCACGATAATTATTTTGATAATTTTTTGGGGCTGCCACTAAAAGGAATTAAATTACCTAATTCAGGGACTAATGAATAATTCAACGACAACAACGGGGTAATATAAATGCGTTCCGTATAATTAATGTTTTATTTACATAAATTAATAACAGCTACATCAGCAGCCGCCTGTATCTATAATTAAATGTGAAATTAAAAGCACAACGCTACAATTATTTGGCAGGGCGGCTAAATTAATTAAAAAATCGCCCTTGTGTTTGGATTGTTGACATTGTTTGGCAAGCTAACGAGCGAATATTTCACTACTGAAAAATGGCGGCATCTGCTTTCTGCAAATCAAAACATAAACAACGGAACGATATTAATAATTACCAACTAAAATTATGGACGCGGATAATTTCCCCCTCGGTTCAAGGGCATTTGAGCATATCATTATCTGGCTTTCACTTAACAGAATAAAATCGCTAGCAAGCAAGAATCTGGTAAGCTTTCGGAATGAGTTTTTATTTGTTGTTTCTGTTTATCGAATAATTTCAGAAGCCAAAGGGAGTTTTAATAAAATGCTCAAAATTTTACACTTTTGTGGAGTTTCTCCTATTTCGCGAAGAGTTATTTGTCAACAAGTAGCTAAAGTCTCCAATGCTCGAAAAGTGGATTTCTGTAAACTGCTTTCCCATATCTCGATGCATTTGGGAGATACAGAGCGTTTCTGGATATTTGGCCCGCCAAAAGTGTCCAATTTGGGATACCGTGAAGGTAAAAGTTCAGTAGTTTTGAGGCGCAACAGTAGAACAGTACAATTTTTATAATAATTGTTTGTTGAGGTTAGCATAAAATAAAATTAAGGTAAACAATTTTACTGCTGTGTTCCTCAAATTGTATAAATGAAAATCATGGGTCCTTTCAGCAAATATATCCATTAAAAACTACACCATTCTGCATTCATATAATAAATTCCAAGCTTTCGTTCTTAGTTTTAGAACTTCATCAGGGCTAGAGAGTAAAATTGCAATTATATTTTCTATTCACTATTAGGTTGAACACTTACATTTATGTAATAATGAAGTTATATTTGAAGGATGTAATAATTATAAAATATTTTCCTGATTTTCTTTTTATTATAAAGTAAACAAGATTGTTTTTACTTCAAAATCCAGTGAATTTTAAATAACAGTTATTTTATGTTTGATAACAATGTATATCGGTAGGTATTTAAATTAAATTAATATAATATGTATGTATAATACATTCTATATTATTGCCAAACTAATTACATCATGTTTCAACAATATAGGAATGGAAATCGTGATCAACATTTCGATTTTTTGAAAGGTGACCATCATCGTCGAAGTTTTTATATATGAATCATTATCCCAACTCTCTAAATTTTAAAACTTGTTACGCGGTATGGTGAACACAAGGCCACAAAATTTATATGTTGTGAGGTGCATGCGGGCATTATCTGAGCCTATATCAAATCTGGCATTATCCAGTGTGTCCACGGACCGTGTTGACCATTTTTAATTGAAAATTTGAGCCCGCAAAAATGAAGAATTAAAATGAAATTTAAAAAACGAAGGCACTGTATAAACCGTTAGGTCGCCTACAAACTGACGCCTTCTTAAATTTGGAACTAAACCATTTGGTTTCTTAGCAAAATACCTACGATCTTTACTGTCATTTAGAAATGTAATTACATGGAAGAAGTAAGAAGAAAAAATTGAATATATATTTTCTTCTTTTTTTAAGTGAAACGTCGGAGGCCCAGTTACGTGCCTTCTCAAAAAATCACCTTGTTAGGTACCAACTGAAAAACCGTGTCGAATTTGCCATGACTTGCAATTGCCACGCATACACACAATCGTACGCCAGCGGGGGATCGGTTACCACCACTCCATTGTCGGATTATTGGGAATCGAAAACGGGGGCGCCCCCACCCGCTTCCTAAACCCGTGTTACATTTCACCAGCGAACGTTTCGGTTGTTTGGCTTTTACCGCCCGTATATATCGTGCACTATTTGCCTCGAGGATGTTATGGAATTCCCTTTGTCGTAAAAAGCCAGCGTTCGGAAATCATTTCTACTCTTCAAAGAAAAGTCAACCGTGAAAATGGGTTGAGGGCAATTTTCTATAAATATGTCCTTTTGTAATATTTAACGTATCCTGTTAGTGAATCGTCACGAAACAAACAAGACGTTCCTCTATGCGGGGTTTCAATTGATAATATAAGAATGGAAATCGTGATCAACATTTCGATTTTTTGAAAGGTGACCATCATCGTCGAAGTTTTTATATATGAATAATTATCCCAACTCTCTAAATTTTAAAATTTGTTACGCGGTATGGTGAACACAAGGCCACAAAATTTATATGTTGTGAGGTGCATGGGGGCATTATTTGAGCCTATATCAAATCTGGCATTATCCAGTGTGTCCACGGACCGTGTTGACCATTTTTAATTGAAAATTTGAGCCCGCAAAAATGAAAAATTAAAATGAAATTTAAAAAACGAAGGCACTGTATAAACCGTTAGGTCGCCTAAAAACTGACGGAACTAATCCATTTGGTTTCTTACCAAAATACCTACGATCTTTACTGTCATTTAGTAATGTAACTACATGGAAGAAGTAAGAAGAAAAAATTGAATATATATTTTCTTCTTTTTTTAAGTGAAACGTCGGAGGCCCAGTTACGTGCCTTCTCAAAAAATCACCTTGTTAGGTACCAACTGAAAAAACGTGTCGAATTTGCCATGACTTGCAATTGCCACGCATACACACAATCCGTACGCCAGAGCGGGGGAACGGTTACCACCACTCCATTGTCGGATTATTGGGAATCGAAAACGGGGACGCCCCCTCCCGCTTCCTAAACCCGTGTTACATTTCACCAGCGAACGTTTCGGTTGTTTGGCTTTTACCGCCCGTATATATCGTGCACTATTTGCCTCGAGGATGTTATGGAATTCCCTTTGTCGTAAAAAGCCAGCGTTCGGAAATCATTTCTACTCTTCAAAGAAAAGTCAACCGTGAAAATGGGTTGAGGGCAATTTTCTATAAATATGTCCTTTTGTAATATTCAACGTATCCTGTTAGTGAATCGTCACGAAACGAACAAGACATTCCTCTATGCGAGGTTTTGCTATTCGTTTGTAAAACACTTCGTACATATTTATGCCTCGTGTGACAAGAAAAAGTTTTATTTCTGGCTCTTTAATAGGGTACCGTTAGACAAACTTTTTCATCTTAATGGAAATTTATATGGAATAAAAAGGTTTCTACATCCAGAATGGATTTGGGCTAATTGAAACTGCAAAAGCATTTATAATTAGTTTTTCTATAATTTAATTTTTAAAAAGAGGCTTTTAACCACCGCCTACATGAAGTCAGTACTTTGAAACACCACCATATGTGGCAAACGTGACGTGACAAGTATACCGTATTACCGTGAGACAAAAAATTAACTACAGTCTATATACAATAGGTTAGAAATCTGTCATCACTGAAGGATTATTTGTCAGATTTGTTAACCTTTAGGTTATATTTCTGTCGTCCTTGTTATTGTAACATAACCTTAAAGGGGTTGGAGATTATAGACATATAATTTCGACTAACCATGTTATTTCCAAATCAGGGACCTCAGATATCTTTAGGTTTAAACGAAAGTTAGCGGCTTTATGGAACTATAAATTTGGACAACTGGTAATATTATACCAACATACAAGTTCTAATGGATGTGCCGGTATTTTCATATTTGAATCATTCGAGAAGGTAGCCTACGACAGCTGTTTCCCCTTATTAGGTTCATCAAGGCAGCCATAACCTTCCCGAACGACTCAAATCGAAATAGTAGCACTTAAAATAGTGTAACTTGCACTTGGAGGTGAGAAACCAACCAGTGGCGCCATCTAGTATCAAGCTGATAGTACCAGAGCCGAAATTTCACGAAACATAATAAACACCAACAAGAACAAGTTAGGTTGCTGTTGAATCCATAAAACTAATATTTCTTCGGCTATAAGATGCTAGTTTCACAAGGATAGGGCGCCCGGCCAGATCCTTGTTGATTTCCACAAATTTGGATGATACAGTGGTGAATGGCCAATGAACCTGTTTCCTGTGTCACTTCTTCTTCACATTTACGTTGTAGTTTTCTGGATTCAACACCAACCTAACTTGTTCTTGTTGATGTTTACTATGTTTTGTGAAATTAGAACTTGGATGTTGGTATGATATTACCAGTTGCCAAAATTTATAGTGCCATAAATCGGCTAACTTTCGTTTAAATCTATTGGGGACGTTAAATTTTATCATCTTTTTATCTTTAGGTTTTTATTTATGCTGAAAAGGGCCTTGGAAGAGGCGGCACTCTAAATTTTTAAGGTGTCTTCACTACTTTAAAACTACACCTCAACGTGTTTCATCTGGGATTTAAAGGGAAGCTCCCCAAGGTTCTCTTAGGTTTCTCACCACGTTACTCCGTCGTGACATGGAGCAGCTTATACAAAATACACCCTGCGGTATTCAGACGGGGTATTTGTATCCTATTACGGCGATATGAATTAAATTCTGATGCGTCTATAGGGCCTTTATCGGTTTAATAAACATCCCCGGCATTGATCAATTACCAAATTGGATAAACGCGCGGGGATGGCGATAATCTATTTAGAAAGTACTCTTCATTGATGTATGAATAGCACTGTTTCATTTATATTATATATTATAATCTATACATAATTAAAATTGCCTTTATTAACTTTGAAATTCTATAAATAATTATAATACCTAATGGTTTTTGTACGATTCTAACAGGAATATGACATATCAGATTACGTTATCGTTAACCCTCTGCATAGACTTACTCAAGTAGTCTATCAAGTTTCGGTGAGGAACCTTAAAGTTCTAAGACACAATGGAAGTGTTTGTGGCCATCAAGCTTAAACACCTAAAAGGTAATAATCCACGTATAAAAAAACATGTTTCGAGTGGATTTCAACATGTTCCTGGACACCGTAAATAGTCAAATAATAAGCTCTAACACCAAGGAAGAATTAGCCTGGATTTTACTGCTCATAATATTCTTTCGTGATGTAGTTGAAACAGATTTTTGTATTTAATTGCCCATTCTGTTGTAGCAATTAATTGTTCAAGGAAAGAATCGTAAAATTTAAATTTACACATGGAGATACACATCGCATTCTCTCTAATAATGTAAAATATTTACATGTTCGGCGCACCATTAAGAGGCTACGATACTTATGAAATCCGCCCGAAGTGCCCGACTCAATTCAGGACAAACGTCGCTCGATTAGATATGCCTATCCTTTTCCTTCCTCTAGTCCCCACGACTCCCCACTCCAGCCTGCCCCTTCATAGTGCTACGATTGAGGGGCAGGCCGGCCGTGGGTACTACACTGAGAAAAATCTGGCACTTTGTAAAAAAACCCTGTTTAATTCAATATGAGATATTATTCCTCAAACTCAAGCAGAAGCTTTTTTGTAACTAACAATAATCAATTCAATTTCAATTGATATTGAATTCTAATGAATAATTTAAATGTAATATTTTATTTCAATAAATAGCGTGTTCTGGAATTGATTCTATAATACTTCTTTTCTAAGCACATTCTTTTGTCAGAACAACATAACGTTTCATGGTGTTGAATTGAATAGGGATACATTTAACTGTTCATTATACTGAAATTACAACTATTGTCACTGAATTTTTGCTGGATTTGTAATACTTAATTGTGGGTACTAATATCAATTATAGCCATTCACTTGCAGTGTTCATTATGACTACGAACGATATAGAGTGTAGGGTTGATTCAAAACCTTTAATTTGCGATCACTGTGTGCACTCCTAAGTTAACCCCCAGTTAACCCTGAAAAAATCAGCTTGTTTTAAAGAATTTTTTTTTACCCTTATAAAGCACTTTAGATAGTGGTGATCTTTTACCTATATCTCGTGAAGTATTGAAGTTAAAAAAAAAACTTCATGAGGGAAAGTTGTAGAGAACGTAATAATGTATACATAAGAAGAAAAAAAATTGTACACATGAGAAGAAAAAAAATTGCAAAAAAATGTTTGCAAAACCACTCCTATTGCGGGGTTCGTAACACGACTTCGACGGTGATTTTTTGGGGTTATACTCAGGACGCTACCCACAACCAACCCTGAAAATATCTACCTGTTAAGAATCATTTTTTTTCTACCTCTATAAAAAAATGACAATTTTCGTGGACTATGATTACTTACATTGATGAATATAAAAGTTGCAATTAAGTTAATTTGTTCATCCAATGAATTATAATGTTTTTTCAGTTGCTTCTGGGGTACTCTTATATAGTTTGGAGTAGTCTGAGGGTGAGAATTATTATTATTCAAATAAAATAAATTTAATTGTTTAAATAAAACATGAGATAATTTAAAACCGAGGTTATGCTTTCATTGTAGTATGCCAATTTTAGTATCGAAGTGACAATACGTCTTCTTAACGGAAATTCAAACTATTTTAAACTTATTGGTTCATCTGCAATTACGTCAAAAGTATAGATTATATTGTTGGGACCACATGGATTTGCTTGTATATTTAAAGTAGGTAATGGAAAAGTGACTATATACACGAACTCACTAAAATCACAACAGTCTTTTTTTACTGTGTAGACGTGTAGATAATATGAAATAATAACTCGGGTGCCGGCCGCCGCCGACGGCCGCCGACGGGTCACACGAGTCTCGCCGATGCCGACGAAGAAGCGCGAATATATATTTAAAAAACGGCGGTGGGCTGTTTGCTTTATTGCAAAAATGATATTTTTTGGGAGTTATTCAGGGCGTTCACTTTTCGTTGGCAACACACTGCATAGCTTTTTGGCGTCGAAGCAATTTTACTATTATTTTTCATATCAGCAAAGGTGCATGCTATGAAGGGTTCGTGTATAAAAAAACTTCTGTAATTGCTCAATTATAAAATCTAAATTAACGATTCGATTACCGAATTCTTCTTGAACCACATTAGGGTCAGTTGAACATCTATTAATGTTTGATTGGATAATTGTTCTGCATAATAGTGTTGCTACGACTAAAAAAGTGCGTCTAAAGTCTACTTCTTTAAAATGTTTTATATAACTAGTAGGTATTCCATATTTACATTTGTGTAATAATAAATAAATCTAACTAAAAACTTTCTACACTGTAAGAGTTCACTTTAGAGGGATTAGAGTGAATAGGCCATATTATATCACAACGGTTTCGTTAATCTATAAAATTACATCCTCAAGGACTAATTTATAGAGTTACGAAACTGGTCTCCCTTTTTAAATAAAGTAATAGTTGTGAGATAATTGGAGCTATTAATTTCTAATCCCTTGTAAATGTTCCATTCAAAGCCCTGTTTTTCCCAGAAAGTTTGTTTCCCAAACCCTATGCACCTGCAGTACTACTTATACCTAAATCCGAATAAGTGTGCAAAATGCAAAATATGTAGGTACCCCTCTCTCAAATTCTGGAAACCATATTAGGTACCTACGGGAATAAAAGCACTCAAGCCCACAAATTACTCCTATTGGTTTCACTCCATGTGACTGTTGTGACATCATTATCAAACATTATAGGTATTCTTGCCCTGACTGCGGTTCAGTTTCAGAACCTTATTCTGACAAATCTGAATTATCGAACATCCTAGAAAATGTATTAAAATGTCATAAATTCGACAGACTGGAACAATAAAATGTACTATTTTTATTTTGCCCGATTTTCAACTCCAATAACTTTCGAACAATCTAACGAAGAAGTTTCTAAAACTGACTGGATGTCAGAATTATTATCGTTCCCTCTGGAAAGTATATAAATTAGCTTTTATCATGCAGCGATTTACATAGGAATTCGTTTTCAAAAAATGCTTCACATGACCCATTTATTTGGCAAAATTATTACTTGTACCTATCACATTTTTAAAGTAAAAATCAAGCGCACAATTTGGTCTAGAATTTAAATTTACTCTTTTTGCACGACCAGGCCATTTTATGCCCTAGGGATTAAACCATTTTACACAAAAGCAAAAAGTAGGTACTTTGTGAATAATAATTATTTATTTTCTAAAATTTATTTGTGAGATCCATTTAATTTTTAATCGGGTTTTTCGCCACCAAACTGATCGAAGGACAACTTTTTTAAGTTGCCTGGAAAATTCATAAATTCTTAACAGTGAATGAACGAAACTTTAAACGTGTAACTCAAAAAATACCTTCAACAAATTTGTTTTCTGAGCTTTCGGAGAATAAATCTTCCAATCTTCCTCCTTTCTCAAAGATCATGCCACGTCTGAAGTGGCATGATCTTTGAGAAAGGAGGAAGATTTATCCTCCGAAAGCTCAGAAAACAAATTTGTTGAAGTTATTTTTTGAGTTACACGTTTAAAGTTTCGTTCATTCACTGTTAAGAATTTATGAATTTTCCAGGCAACTTGAAAAAGTTGTCCTTCGATCAGTTTGGGGGCGAAAAACTCAATTAAAAATTAAATGGATTAATAATTATTTATTTATAATTCCTGGAGGAATAATAATAATGAGTATTATTATATGCCAGTCGACATACATAATGTCGCGGTAGAAAATATTTTCTTCGGGTACTCGGAAATATAAATATTTGCTAACATACTAACATTCAAAACAAGCGAAACACAAATAAGGGAGACTGAGACTAATATAATGAAAAATGAACCATCTGATATCGATTGAAAGTTCCCCTGACGTGGTTTCCAAGCCCGGTGAGGTACGCCGAAGTAGGGGGAAGTAGGGGAACCACGAGTTCCAGCGAACGCCCGCCCGCCCTCCTATCTCCGTACGTCTAATTCCTGCTCGAATGGCCAATTCACGGATCATTTTATTGCCGGGCAATGGGTTCGTAGTTTTCAAATCATAGCCAAACGAACAAACGTATCGACTTGAAAGTAGTCTTAAAATAATGTTATCGAATGCCTCAATCGTCGTTGTGTCTTTCGAATTATTTTTGAGCGGTGGAAATACTCGAAATTCTTAACCGAATATAGTCGAATTTCGGGTATGTTTGGCATTTTTTTTCACAGTGTCGCATTAGTCCTGCACAGTTCGTGATACACAACGACGATTCTTCGTAGTTTTATCTAAGCCACAAAAAAAAATCAAGTGATAATATTAAGAAATGCAAGTAGGAGATGTAAACTACGAAACCCTTGAAAATGGGGGGTATCGTAGCGCCTTAATTACTAACTACATTGTAAATTTTTTACGGCTTATTCGAACAACTAAAGAAGTAATGCTGTAAATTTTTTCACCTCTAAATTAGTCAGTGTTTTAAAAATTTCCACTTTATTACCACGTGTCTTTCTAGGACTATGTAAGTTTATTCAACCGTTTCAAAAAAATCGAAAGATCGCTTAGTTCCCGATCAGGTTTTGAATTACCGGTTATACGATAATTTAATTAATAGCGATCAAGAAATTGTCGTGTCAGTTACTATAGATGAAAAACTCAGATAGTCAAGTTTAATTTTTATTAGACGTTTATCGCATATCCTTTTCGTGTTTTAAGTTTAAGTACTTCGTTAGCTGGAACATCTTTGTCGTATGTAAGGTATGTACTTCCATAAAATAAATTTAGCAGGTGTGCATTTTAATCGGGAACCTTATGTGTCAATAATAAATATCATTAAATATGATTGGTGCCTAAAGGTACTACTTGGGAGCGCATTTCTTTGAAAATGCACAAGTTAATGTGCTCTTGAAGTAGGTACCTCCATTATTTCAGAAGGGTCATTTCATTACCAAAAAAATGCTATGTGTTCGGATTATTTAACTTCACGGTGGTTTTGTTTTTGTTCATATTATTATATAGTAATAAGAGAATCGACCACGGGGAACAACTTAAAATGCAGCAATTGGCATGCTTGGAGCTATAGTTAAAGCGTTTTCTTGAATTCAAAATATTCGTGGAACTATGGAAATGAAAATCATGGGTACTTTCAGCAGATATATTATTAAAAGTATAAACGATTTTTAATAAATTCCAAGCTTTCGTTCTTAGTTTTAGAACTTCATCATGGCTAAAGAGAGATAGAGAGATTAAAATTGTAATTATATTTTCTATTCATTATTAAGTTGAATACATTTATATAATTAGTGAAGTTAATTTTGAAAATTGTAAAAATTATTATGTTGATTTTTTTGTCATTTACATTAGTCGTCCAAACAATCTGGGGTCACACTCTATATGAGTAGTATCGAAAAATGTTTTTATTACTACTTAAATGAGTAGGTAGGTATCGGTACCTTGTGGGTATCGGAACATCCCTAAAAGTAATTATCTTAAATTAAGATCGCAGGCAATGTATTTCAGTGAAAATAACAAATACCTTGAAACAAAAAATGATTTTGTATTTTGTAACTTCATTTTAAAGGAATGGCCGTCTTTAAATTCAGTACTGGAAAATATTAATTTAATTATTGAGTTACTCGATGTAACATAATTCCTTTGCTTTAGTGCATTGTCCAAGAAAAATATTTATTTAGCAGAACATATTAAAACCAATTGAAATAAGGAAATGACTTCATTTGAAGGGCATATTATTTTTCAAATTGAAGAAAAAAACTGAAGAAATATGTTTACTTGGGACATTGCTACTTATATGACATTAAATAAATAACTTTAATTATACTACATCCAAGTTACAGAGGCAGTGAATCAAAACAGTGGTCACCACGCGTTCGCGATGTGACCTATTCTCCTATTGGTCTGGCCGTCGTAAAATCTCAAGTGTTTAGGCGGAAAGTGGAATGCAGGGCCGGCTCTTCCCTCAGTCAATAAGTTTCCTGCATAGGTAGGATCGCGTGCAGACTTGTGGCAGAATCTCATATATTAGTCCGACCCTGGTAATCGATCGCAATGCGGTCATGTGACTTTGTTTATATCTGCCGCCTCTGTAACTTTGAAGATTATATAGATTGGCGTTGGCGAGTAGATTAAAAAACATACGTTTTGTTCGTGTTATTAATATTACTCCATATAAAATTAAGAGTTATTTTTAAGTAGGATATTTTTTCGGTGTTTGAACTATTTAGTGTGCTATTGAGCTATACTAAAATTAACTTGTAAACTATAACACATAGGAAGCACAAGCCCCCTAGAAGTTAAATTTTATCCGTACTTCCAACTATAAGCATCGACGTGACATTTGTAAAATACAACCGGTAAAATATGCGCGGTCGATAAGCGTCTCCATTCTGCGCCGTATCGTAAAAATTCCCGAGAGTAACTAACGACACGGCCACGCTAATTAATGACAGCAACTGAACCGCCGCGCAGTCCTGTTGTCAAATAATTAGAGGCTATTTATGCGCAAACACAATCCACCGCAAGAGAATCCATTTGTTACGGCCACGATAAATAATCGGCGGGTACTTAGCGGTGCGATGGTTTTTCTCCGGTTTACATAATTGCCCCCCTAATGCCGCCATTCCTCCAGGTCGTCTTGTCCGATTCCATATTTATGACGGCATAAATTTTTAAGTGGCAGTTTCTTGAAATCCCCCGGAATAGATTTAGAACGTAAAGAGGGGCGTTGGACGGGCGAAAAAAGCGGGCGCGTCCCGGACGCGATGCGAGTTATTAAAGCAGTTTAAACTGTATATTTTATGCTGGGATTTATTGCTTCGCACAGTCCGGATTTCTACTCGCATAGCGCGGAAACTTGATACCGACGAAACTGATAGAAAATCAACGCAATGTGTTTCGCTTTAAGAAGCGACAATTCATTACTTTATAACGGGTCACTCGATTTTCTAAAACCTTTTTTAGAAATATAGTATCTACTCTACATCCTGGTATGGTATGCATTACTTTAAGACTTTAAGATTGGCCTTTCCATAGCCTGCTACGAGATCAAATAAGACCCCAAAAATGACGAAGCGTAATAGGCATATTTTCTAAAATTTATTTGTGGCGCAAACAGATCCATTTAATTTTTAATTGGGTTTTTCGCCACCAGGCATTTTTACGAAAAAACAAATACCTCTATAAATTTAGGCACATATGGAACCCAGAAATCCCAAGTTTTAATATCGTAACTTATACCGAGTGTTCACAACTTAAGTGCAAAAAATGAAAAAAAAACGTCTTTTTGAGAGTGCCCGTGCAAACGGGGTCTTGCAAATATTATATTGACAATGGATTAAGAGCCACCTAGTGTATCAGTTCACACAATATCATCCTCATATCTTACACATAGTGTTTACAATAAATAGGTACGTGCGCCACGAAGTTTTAAAAATTAGTCGATTTTTTATTCCTTATCCCTAAATATTATTAAGAATAAGAAAGTTCTATCGGTTAAATAATTTCTTTGGCACCATAATGAATATTACATTCCCAACATCTTCGTTGCCAATTTTTAAAGGTAGCGTCTACTATTTTCATCAAGATTGCCATGGACTTGGACATAAACGAAGCGTCTATAATTTGCCAGTTCAAATATTATTTGGCATTTGCATACAAGGATGTGTAGAGTTTTCGGAGTGAAACACACTCTAGGTATATCATGTGTTGAAAAAGTCAATAAGGGTAATCTCCAATGCCGTCGTTTTCATTTTTCATTTTAAATTAAAAATATACCTACATAAATAATTGTTATTTAGACAAAATTATATAGGAAAGCAGCCAAATTAAATCAAATTTACTTTAGAAGGCATCTGAAATAAAATCAACTTACCTTCTAATATATTAATTTACAATTTACTTGATTTGTATTTTGAAGTAGGCTTTGAAAACAAGTTTAGGTATTGATGTTTTACAGAAATATCAAACTTTACAGTAACAAAACGTGAAGTAAAAAGAAAATCAATATTTAAAAAAATATATAAAAATATATTCCTTTAGAACTTCGTATTTGACAGCTTGACGGGATTATAAACAACTATTCCCTTTGACCTTTTTCTCTATTTGGAATACTAATAGCATTTTTAGAAGTTCAAAAATTTCAAATGATATATTGTTGCGAATATTACGGGACCAATATTATTGACCCTTTTTCGGTTACAAATAATACCAAGACCGACGCAGAAAACTATTTTTGAAAAAATAAATAACAAAAAGTTATGGTACCTACAAACTTTTTGGCGAGCACGATGAACCTACCTACCGAGACACTTTTTAAAGACTAATTTATGTTGGCCGTTGTTTTCTGCACTGTTCTGTAAAGATGCTCACATTGTTCACTCAGCTCCAGTTTTTTTCTTTGTTTTTAGTATACAGTGTGTCCCCGGATTGAGTTCACATAACAAAAAAATTTCGAGTTAAAATTTGAGGATCTGGGAATCAGTCCTGCTTGGTTTGAAACTAATTTGTGACAATTTTACTTTCGAAAACTCACGTATGCCTTGGAAATTATAAGAAACTAATTTTCCATATCAGTAAAGTGCCCTTTTTGTGGGTTTTACGACAAAATGTTATTAAGGAAACTTGTTCAAATTGAAAAATTTCGAAAGCCTAGGTCGACTTTGATTTTTCTACTAAAAAATTAAAACGCAGAAAAATCAAAGTAGACCTAGGCTTTTGAAATTTTTCATTATGCCTAGGCCTACATTGATTTTTGGCATTTTTCCCGCTTTTTTCGAAAAGTGCCCTTTTTGTAGGTTTTACGGCAGAATGTTATTAAGAAACCTTTTTCATTATGAAAAATTTCGAAACCCTAGGTCGACTTTGATTTTTTTCTGCTAAAAAATTAAAACACAAAAATCAAAATAGACCTAGGCTTTTGAAATTCTTGACACCTAATACAGTTTTTCATTATGAACAAGTTTTCTTAATAACATTTTGCCGTAAAACCTACAAAAAGGGCACTTTTCTACAAAAAAAGGGGGAAAAATGCCAAAAAATCAAAGTAGGCCTAGACTTTCGAAATTTAGCAAACCTATTCAGCTATTCATTCTGAACAAGTTTCCTTATTAATAAAATTTTGTCACAAATTACTTTCAAACCAAGCAGGGCTGATCCCCAGAAGCTCAAATTTCAACTGGATTTTTTTTATTTACACCTCATGCTCATGTGAACGCAATTTGGGGGCCTTCTTATACAGGATGACCGTATTTCGAGTCTTTGCATGGGGATCTTGGTTATCTTAAGAGATATGAGGTCGGTTAAATTGGGGCAAAGTTGCGGAATTTGATGCCGAGTAACAGGGTAAAAAAATTTTGGCTGGCCCTTCTCGTTTTGAAAATAATGCGAAAAACTGAAAATTGTCGTTTTCGTTTTTATTTTTTTAAACGAAAACGAATGGCGCTGGACATTTCTAAGTTAAACATTATTAAGGCACTTTTTACATGGAATCTAAATTATCTAAATATGATCTCACATTTTTTTTCTCGCCTCCCTGAACAAAGATACGACGATCAACTTTTATTTTTCTTATGGACGCCATATTGGATTTATGCATTTTTGAAAAGAGGATTTTATTCTGGTTAAAATGATATGTCACACATTATGCTTTACTTTGTTTTTCTTGCCGTAATATCAAATTAATCGTTTTTGCATAGTGCCTTGGAAACATAAGCCCCATAACGTTTGATAGTTTAGTACAATTTTAAATGTCACGGATACTTTATTTTAACTAAAAAAATGTCATTTTCACACTCGTTTTCACATGAAGAAAAGCGTGACATGATTCAAGTGTATTATTCCTCAAATATAAATGACGTCGAAGGGATATTGGACGAGCCATAAACAATTTAAAGAAACGTGCTGCATTGTGCCTCGAGGAACAAGGAGGACAAATTGAACATTTATTGTAAAATAGGATTGTCTACTTGTCTAGGTTTTTGTTGTCCTTTGTGTTTCCAGTTTGACTCTTTTAGTGTTAATGTGTGCAAATGGCAATAAATACTCTTGTTCTCGTGGTACGTTTATGATTTATTTAATCAATAAATTTAACATTAACTGAATTTTTACTGAACCGTTAAACAATATTCCAAAGCACACTTCGCAACAATGGGTAACTAGGCTTATGTTTCCAAGGCACTCTATGCAAAAACGTCAAACATTATGGGGCTTACATTTCCAAGGCACTCTATGCAAAAATGATTAATTTGATATTACGGCAAGAAAAACAAAGTACCTAAAGCATATTTGTTGTTCGCCGAAATATTGCACCTAGTAAAAGGTCTAGTCATAGGCAATAATTATTATCTCCATGAGCATGGTTTGGTCTCAGTGCCTACACCTTTTGCCTACTGATTTCTACAATGTACTCCTTCTCTATTATAAAACAGACCTCCTCTAACTTCAAAAGCTGTAGTTTTTCTGCCAACATCTGCTATCTTAAGTTCTGGTTTCTTTAGCACCTAAATCTGCAGTTGCCCGCACTTAGTTCAAAGCTAACTGACACAGGATTCTTCAACATACGATTATGATGGTGTAGTAGCCTTAAAACTCATGCTATCTTAAGAGGCTACGATACTTATGAAATCCGCCCAAAGTGCCCGACTCAATTCAGGACAAACGTCGCTCGATTAGATATGCCTATCCTTTTCCTTCCTCTAGTCCCCACGACTCCCCACTCCAGCCTGCCCCTTCATAGTGCTACGATTGAGGGGCAGGCCGGCCGTGGGTACTACACTGAGAAAAATCTGGCACTTTGTAAAAAAACCCTGTTTAATTCAATATGAGATATTATTCCTCAAACTCAAGCAGAAGCTTTTTTGTAACTAACAATAATCAATTCAATTACAATTGATATTGAATTCTAATGAATAATTTAAATGTAATATTTTATTTCAATAAATAGCGTGTTCTGGAATTGATTCTATAATACTTCTTTTCTAAGCACATTCTTTTGTCAGAACAACATAACGTTTCATGGTGTTGAATTGAATAGGGATACATTTAACTTATTATATTTCTTCGGCTATAAGATGCTAGTTTCACAAGGATAGGGCGCCCGGCCAGATCCTTGTTGATTTCCACAAATTTGGATGATACAGTGGTGAATGGCCAATGAACCTGTTTCCTGTGTCACTTCTTCTTCACATTTACGTTGTAGTTTTCTGGATTCAACACCAACCTAACTTGTTCTTGTTGATGTTTACTATGTTTTGTGAAATTAGAACTTGGATGTTGGTATGATATTACCAGTTGCCAAAATTTATAGTGCCATAAATCGGCTAACTTTCGTTTAAATCTATTGGGGACGTTAAATTTTATCATCTTTTTATCTTTAGGTTTTTATTTATGCTGAAAAGGGCCTTGGAAGAGGCGGCACTCTAAATTTTTAAGGTGTCTTCACTACTTTAAAACTACACCTCAACGTGTTTCATCTGGGATTTAAAGGGAAGCTCCCCAAGGTTCTCTTAGGTTTCTCACCACGTTACTCCGTCGTGACATGGAGCAGCTTATACAAAATACACCCTGCGGTATTCAGACGGGGTATTTGTATCCTATTACGGCGATATGAATTAAATTCTGATGCGTCTATAGGGCCTTTATCGGTTTAATAAACATCCCCGGCATTGATCAATTACCAAATTGGATAAACGCGCGGGGATGGCGATAATCTATTTAGAAAGTACTCTTCATTGATGTATGAATAGCACTGTTTCATTTATATTATATATTATGATCTATACATAATTAAAATTGCCTTTATTAACTTTGAAATTCTATAAATAATTATAATACCTAATGGTTTTTGTACGATTCTAACAGGAATATGACATATCAGATTACGTTATCGTTAACCCTCTGCATAGACTTACTCAAGTAGTCTATCAAGTTTCGGTGAGGAACCTTAAAGTTCTAAGACACAATGGAAGTGTTTGTGGCCATCAAGCTTAAACACCTAAAAGGTAATAATCCACGTATAAAAAAACATGTTTCGAGTGGATTTCAACATGTTCCTGGACACCGTAAATAGTCAAATAATAAGCTCTAACACCAAGGAAGAATTAGCCTGGATTTTACTGCTCATAATATTCTTTCGTGATGTAGTTGAAACAGATTTTTGTATTTAATTGCCCATTCTGTTGTAGCAATTAATTGTTCAAGGAAAGAATCGTAAAATTTAAATTTACACATGGAGATACACATCGCATTCTCTCTAATAATGTAAAATATTTACATGTTCGGCGCACCATTAAGAGGCTACGATACTTATGAAATCCGCCCGAAGTGCCCGACTCAATTCAGGACAAACGTCGCTCGATTAGATATGCCTATCCTTTTCCTTCCTCTAGTCCCCACGACTCCCCACTCCAGCCTGCCCCTTCATAGTGCTACGATTGAGGGGCAGGCCGGCCGTGGGTACTACACTGAGAAAAATCTGGCACTTTGTAAAAAAACCCTGTTTAATTCAATATGAGATATTATTCCTCAAACTCAAGCAGAAGCTTTTTTGTAACTAACAATAATCAATTCAATTTCAATTGATATTGAATTCTAATGAATAATTTAAATGTAATATTTTATTTCAATAAATAGCGTGTTCTGGAATTGATTCTATAATACTTCTTTTCTAAGCACATTCTTTTGTCAGAACAACATAACGTTTCATGGTGTTGAATTGAATAGGGATACATTTAACTGTTCATTATACTGAAATTACAACTATTGTCACTGAATTTTTGCTGGATTTGTAATACTTAATTGTGGGTACTAATATCAATTATAGCCATTCACTTGCAGTGTTCATTATGACTACGAACGATATAGAGTGTAGGGTTGATTCAAAACCTTTAATTTGCGATCACTGTGTGCACTCCTAAGTTAACCCCCAGTTAACCCTGAAAAAATCAGCTTGTTTTAAAGAATTTTTTTTTACCCTTATAAAGCACTTTAGATAGTGGTGATCTTTTACCTATATCTCGTGAAGTATTGAAGTTAAAAAAAAAACTTCATGAGGGAAAGTTGTAGAGAACGTAATAATGTATACATAAGAAGAAAAAAAATTGTACACATGAGAAGAAAAAAAATTGCAAAAAAATGTTTGCAAAACCACTCCTATTGCGGGGTTCGTAACACGACTTCGACGGTGATTTTTTGGGGTTATACTCAGGACGCTACCCACAACCAACCCTGAAAATATCTACCTGTTAAGAATCATTTTTTTTTTCTATCTCTATAAAAAAATGACAATTTGCTTGGACTATGATTACTTACATTGATGAATATAAAAGTTGCAATTAAGTTATTTTGTTCATCCAATGAATTATAATGTTTTTTCAGTTGCTTCTGGGGTACTCTTATATAGTTTGGAGTAGTCTGAGGGTGAGAATTATTATTATTCAAATAAAATAAATTTAATTGTTTAAATAAAACATAAGATATTTTAAAACCGAGGTTATGCTTTCATTGTAGTATGCCAATTTTAGTATCGAAGTGACAATACGTCTTCTTAACGGAAATTCAAACTATTTTAAACTTATTGGTTCATCTGCAATTACGTCAAAAGTATAGATTATATTGTTGGGACCACATGGATTTGCTTGTATATTTAAAGTAGGTAATGGAAAAGTGACTATATACACGAACTCACTAAAATCACAACAGTCTTTTTTTCCTGTGTAGACGTGTAGATAATATGAAATAATAACTCGTGCCGGCCGCCGCCGACGGCCGCCGGGGTCACACGAGTCTCGCCGATGCCGACGAAGAAGCGCGAATATATATTTAAAAAACGGCGGTGGCCTGTTTGCTTTATTGCAAAAATGATATTTTTCAGGGCGTTCACTTTTCGTTGGCAACACACTGCATAGCTTTTTGGCGTCGAAGCAATTTTACTATTATTTTTCATATCAGCAAAGGTGCATGCTATGAAGGGTTCGTGTATAAAAAAAAATTCTGTAATTGCTCAATTATAAAATCTAAATTAACGATTCGATTACCGAATTCTTCTTGAACCACATTAGGGTCAGTTGAACATCTATTAATGTTTGATTGGATAATTGTTCTGCATAATAGTGTTGCTACGACTAAAAAAGTGCGTCTAAAGTCTACTTCTTCAAAATGTTTTATATAACTAGTAGGTATTCCATATTTACATTTGTGTAATATTAAATAAATCTAACTAAAAACTTTCTACACTGTAAGAGTTCACTTTAGAGGGATTAGAGTGAATAGGCCATATTATATCACAACGGTTTCGTTAATCTATAAAATTACATCCTCAATGACTAATTTATAGAGTTACGAAACTGGTCTCCCTTTTTAAATAAAGTAATAGTTGTGAGATAATAGGAGCTATTAATTTCTAATCCCTTGTAAATGTTCCATTCAAAGCCCTGTTTTTCCCAGAAAGTTTGTTTCCCAAACCCTATGCACCTGCAGTACTACTTATACCTAAATCCGAATAAGTGTGCAAAATGCAAAATATGTAGGTACCCCTCTCTCAAATTCTGGAAACCATATTAGGTACCTACGGGAATAAAAGCACTCAAGCCCACAAATTACTCCTATTGGTTTCACTACATGTGACTGTTGTGACATCATTATCAAACATTATAGGTATTCTTGCCCTGACTGCCCCTTATTCTGACAAATCTGAATTATCGAACATCCTAGAAAATGTATTAAAATGTCATAAATTCGACAGACTGGAACAATAAAATGTACTATTTTTATTTTGCCCGATTTTCAACTCCAATGACTTTCGAACAATCTTCTAACGAAGAAGTTTCTAAAACTGACTGGATGTCAGAATTATTATCGTTCCCTCTGGAAAGTATATAAATTAGCTTTTATCATGCAGCGATTTACATAGGAATTCGTTTTCAAAAAATGCTTCACATGACCCATTTATTTGGCAAAATTATTACTTGTACCAATCACATTTTTAAAGTAAAAATCAAGCGCACAATTTGGTCTAGAATTTAAATTTACTCTTTTTGCACGACCAGGCCATTTCATGCCCTAGGGATTAAACCATTTTACACAAAAGCAAAAAGTAGGTACTTTGTGAATAATAATTATTTATTTTCTAAAATTTATTTGTGGCGCAATGGATTAATAATTATTTATTTATAATTCCTGGAGGAATAATAATAATGAGTATTATTATATGCCAGTCGACATACATAATGTCGCGGTAGAAAATATTTTCTTCGGGTACTCGGAAATATAAATATTTGCTAACATACTAACATTCAAAACAAGCGAAACACAAATAAGGGAGACTGAGACGTGACTAATAAAATGAAAAATGAACCATCTGATATCGATTGAAAGTTCCCCTGACGTGGTTTCCGAGCCCGGTGAGGTACGCCGAAGTAGGGGGAAGTAGGGGAACCACGAGTTCCAGTGAACGCCCGCCCGCCCGCCTATCTCCGTACGTCTAATTCCTGCTCGAATGGCCAATTCACGGATCATTTTATTGCCGGGCAATGGGTTCGTAGTTTTCAAATCATAGCCAAACGAACAAACGTATCGACTTGAAAGTAGTCTTAAAATAATGTTATAGAATGCCTCAATCGTCGTTGTGTCCTTCGAATTATTTTTGAGCGGTGGAAATACTCGAAATTCTTAACCGAATATAGTCGAATTTCGGGTATGTTTGGCATTTTTTTTCACAGTGTCGCATTAGTCCTGCACAGTTCGTGATACACAACGACGATTCTTCGTAGTTTTATCTAAGCCACAAAAAAAAATCAAGTGAAAATATTAAGAAATGCAAGTAGGAGATGTAAACTACGAAACCCTTGAAAATGGGGGGTATCGTAGCGCCTTAAGGACAAAACCCAAAACCTGTTATCAGTAAGGTACTGGATGCTAGTCTTAACGAAAAAAAAAAACCTGACATTTCTAAAGTTGAATTGAAACGTATTATATCCAGCAGGTAATCCCGAAACTGAATGCACCACAGCTCGGCTACCCTTAAATAATTCACCACTACCTGTCTGCTACAAGTATATGGCAACTAATTACAAACAACGTAAAATTAATGCGGCTAGATTACCGCTTTGAACCCCCAGCTTAGGCTAGTTACCGGGAATGCAGTTTCGCTCTTCCCAGTGCCCGATATCGGTGTGGGGAACAGACGAGTGGTCCTGCAGTGGTCGAAGGGCCGATGCGGTTAACTGGGCAGCGGCAACCCACGCACTCGACGCCGCTCGAATCTGTTGCCTGGAAATGTAATGCTCTAAATATCCTGTAATTAAACCGGCCAAAGCGAACGGCGATCCTATGTAATACGAATTCGGTTGAGGGGACTTAACGGATTACGAAATGATTTGGTGGATACGTGCGTTATACTGGGTGTAACTAAACTGATGGTCAAAAATGAAACCACGTATTCTTGGAGTCAAAATAAGGGCACTTCTTCATATACTTTTTTCTCCTACGGGCCATAGTTTTTTTTATACAGAGCGTAGAAGTTTGGAGAAAAATACACATATTTCTTAGTATTTCTAGAAGTATAGGAGATATTTTCTTCAAACTTGGCGTGTCACGTGAGCAGATGAGCCGTCAAACTTAAGGTTGACATGAAGCTTCTGAGGCTCCCAGTTGAGGAGATACAGGGTGTTAGTAAAATTAATTAGTTCAAAAAAATATGAATACCCTGTATAATCGCATTTTTTAAATTTGTGTTGAATGGTAAATTCAATGGTTAACAAAAAGTATCTCTTAGTATTTTTTCACATTCTCAGCCGTTTTTTTAATTATTTTCAAAGAACGGCAATGCTGCAATAAAAAAGTCATTTTAAGAATAAATGTAACAATCTGTGGATGTCAATTAAACTTGTCATTATTTGAATCATTTGGCTGCCAACTTTGCACATTAGTATCAATATTTTGAAAAATTATATTTTCATTTGAAGAATTGACTGATATGCACTTTTGCTATGGACTTGCGAATGGCAATAATAAACATCCGGAAACGCATAGTTGCGTGTATTGAAAGAGACGGCGGTCATTTCGAACATTTAATAATTTAATTTTCTAATAGCAATACGTTTCTTTTATTATTGTTTTTGCCTTTGTATTTTGTTAAATAAAGTTTAATTGACACCTACAGATTGCTAGATTTATTCTTAAAGTGACTATTGTTCATTGCAGCGTTGCCGTTCTTCGAAAATAATTAAGAAACGGCTGCGAACATGAAAAAATACTAAGAGATACTTTTTGTTAACCATTCTATTCACCACTCAAAACAAATTTAAAAAATGCGATTATACATTCATATTTTTCTGAACTAATTAATTTTACTAACACCCTGTATCTCCGCAACTGGGAGCCTCAGAAGCTTCATGTCAACCTTAAGTTTGACGGCTCATCTGCTCATGTGACACGCCAAGTTTGAAGAAAAGATCTCGTATACTTCTAGAAATACTAAGAAATATGTGTATTTTTCTCCAAACTTCTACGCTCTGTATAAAAAAAAACTATGGCCCGTAGGAGAAAAAAATATATGAAGAAGTGCCCTTATTTTGACTCGAAGAATACGTGGTTTCATTTTTGACCATCAGTTTAGTTACACCCGTATACATAGATCTAATAATGTACATCAAAAGGCTCTTCAAAAGAAGTAGATATGCCGACGGCATCGGAACATGGCTTAAGTGAAATCCGAAAGCTTTACGAGTACACCTACATCAAAGGTTCTACAAAGTTCGAACCAGTGGCCAACGCTGTGTGTAAGGTTTGTAAATGATCTATCGAAGTACTTAAGGGATTTAAGATTCCTGTTTTACTCCGACGATGTGTACATGTTTGCTACGATCTCATTATAAGATCTAAAGTCCGTTCAGCATTTCTATTATCGTACCTAAATTAGGCCAAATGTAAAAGCTTATCTTTCGTCAGGAATAAAACTAAATAATATGAATTAACATATCAAATTAATAACGCGGATTTAGAACAGGTGAATGAAACGAAAGATTGGGGAACTATTTTTACAGAATATTTTAGATTCAATGACAATGTTAACAGCTTACTAGCGGAGTAGCTGGATTTTATTCTAAGATAATTTTTTAATTACTTGGTATGGTCGAAAAACACTGTTGCATCATATTATGGAATCTAACTATTTACTTCAGCAAACCGCGAAAGTATTGATCGGATCCAAAAAATAATTAATTTTGATAAACAAGTATTAGATGATCCTCATCTTTTGTCAGTTGCCTCCTATTCGAAGACGAGAGGTTTTGTTTACGATTAGCAGAGCGTTTCTTTTGTGATTGGAATAGAATATCTCGACAATATATAATCGATTTATGAGCAGTCAATATAATAATAACAATTTTACACAATATTACACCTTAGACTCATCCTCAATTACAAAGAACACACGTAGTAGCCTCAACCTGTACAAACTGCCTACAAACGTTAAAAGAAAAGGTGTTTTTTCTCCAACCGCCGCATTATCTAACCACGCTATAAAACCTTCAGTTCTTTATTTTGTACGAGTGTCAACGGAAATGTCGCAACCCGTTCGCGATTTTCGTCGGGTTTTTGCCGCGAAAACACGGAAACGAAGCGTAAGCGATAATACAAGGTGTGTTAGATTAGCCGAAGGATTCTTAAATGTAGGAAGGCAAGATGAATGTCTAGTTCATAACTTATTAAGTAAAACATAATATTATAGAACATTTGGAATGAAGACAAAATAATAGTAATTGCGCCCCTCCCCCGCACAAGCATGTGGTTGCTTCTGAGGTACTCCTAGTATTTGGAGTATTGTGAGGGTGAGAATTATTATACTATTATTATAATATAGTAAACACCCTCTGTCAGTGGTTTATAGATTATTATATGATAACACAGGGTGAGGGGGGAGCAGGCACATGACTGAAGTCCAAATTTACCTTCTGGAAAACACATGGACTCCACATTTACCCATTGGTAATATGACAACAAAGGGGGGAGCAGACACATCACTGCGCACGTCCAAATTTTCCTTCTGGAGGTCAAATGGACTCCACATTTACACAATGCCGCTGATTATATATACAGTGTCTCCACTAAAGTCAGCACCATATGGGATTTAAAAAAAATGGCTTTGGTTAAATTTTGATGTCGGGACCAGTTTTTGCTTGAAATTAGAGCCAAAATGACATTAACAGTTGTGGCCAAGCAATCTTTGTTAGCTGTCAAATTTGACATTTGTTGTAGAAAGTGTCGGAAAGTGTCTTTTCTAAATCGAATTTGAAAAAAATATATATTTGAAAAAGATGTTTCTACTGCGATTTTATGTACGTGTGCAAACTTGCAATTTGTTTACCATGGCCAACAACTGTTTTAACAATTTACTTATTAGAAGAAAATGTTTTCAGAAAAGGTGTGAAAACTAAATTCTAATTAAAACAATGTCTTCTTTTGACAGTTTCCCTATGTCTTAAATTCATTTAATATTTTATAAGATTAAATACCCTTGTCCTTTCAAAAGGACAATAAAATTATTTGGACTTGCCACCACTCGTGCAAAATGGATACACACATGTCTGCATTATAGCCCAAATGAGCTTGCTATGTGAAAATATTAATAAACAAAGCCACTGCGTCGATACATTACAATTCAATTTAAACCCGGTGCATGGTGATTTTCTTTGTCATGGTTATGCTCCGGTCTCCGCAGCACACAACCGTCGAATAAGCCCTATAGGTTTGACAAATTCACCGAATACGAAATTAAATCTCTGGTTTGGCGACTAATTACAAGCAGAATTTAATTTGGTTCGAATGGGGGCTTTGTATTTCCGCGCCAACGGACACATCGAAGCAACATAATTGCCAATTAGGTTTCAATATTGATCTGGATTAAACAAGTGGCCACGCCTAGACGTTTTTTTCTTGTTTGTCGTCAACCACAGACAAGTGGAGGATGATTGGAGAATATTTTCTTTTCAGACTTTATAATTAAAATTTACAAAATTAGGGATCGTAAAAAAGCATCATGAAACGATATAGAGTAAACTAAGAAAAACGTAAAATGACCCTGGTATCAAAATGGGCCCAACAGAAAAAATATGACAACCAATTAATTTCCTAGTATTTTTGTAGGTTTCTAAGATTATGCCATGGAAAATGTTCCTAATGAATATTGACGTGTATTTTTTCTTTGATTTTTTAGCCGCACAATGTTTTATTCGAAAGGTATAATGTCTGAATAAGCGGCTAGAATTCAACCGGTAATTATAAATATTTAACTGCTCGTTGTGATGGAAATGGGCACTGCTGTGATGAAGCAATCCAGTTTAAATAAATTTCGGCAAAATAATGCACCCTAGTTAAATGTTAATCGGATAAAAATTAAAATAAAAAGAATGATGGAACGATCAAATATACCTCTATTAGGGATATAAATACAGTACTTTTATAGTATGAATGAAAATGTAATAAATAGGTAGTTTCTCATACCTAATAGTAATTTATTGAGGCACTATGCAAGTAGAAAAGGACAGTATCAGAGAAATACCACTTCAAACGTGATTCTGATGTAGGTTTTTCTACCCAGAAAACACCACGAACGTTTTCTTTGCTGTTGAATTTAAAATGCGGAATACGCATCAGATCTGTCCAACAGAGCTATGTGTTTATAGCGACAAGCATCTATCCAGAGATGCCATATGCTTTTTATATCTAGAATGTGTCCTGTTCAAAATTTTTAATAATGGTGTTGAATCTAGCATCGTTTTTCTTTTCCATATCTTAAAGGGACCATACGAGGGACCATAATTCAAATGAGGTGATTTCAATGATTGCTTGGGCGTTTTATTATGATTCTAAATTGTAATTTATACTTCACTGCCTTAATTTGTCCATTTTCGTGTTTGTGAGGTGGTCCTTGATATAAACCGCTCTCCATGGCCACATAACCTCTGATTAATTGGAAGTTAATACCACCTATTGTTTCCTTTCCCATTATCCATCTGAAGTTTGAGAACATGATCTCGGAGCATGCCTCGATCTTGCGGACACAATAGGCACACAACAAGGCCCCTCAAGGAGGTGTAATTAATACGCCCTGCATACGGGGATTCCAAAAGGAAAACGTCAGGAGTCAATTTCATTAGGGATCTCTCGCTCAACAATTGACGAAGATTCCAGGCTATCAAAGAGGTATACCCTACTAATAATTGTCACTTTGCAAAGGAGTTATATTCAATTTCCGGTTAAATATACAAGTCAAACAGATTTTAATTATTTTGTAGTATAAGTGATAAGGCATTTTGTTGTCGTTTATATACATGTTAAATTTATGATTTTGACAGATCAAAGCGTGACTATAACGCTTTTAATGTAACTATAATTTCCCGTATTTTTCTAATGAAATTATATATTTTCAAGTAGAAAAAGTCCTAATGTCGATGCCAATGTAAAAAAACAAGAACCAAAATAAAAAGGGGGGTAAAAATTGGCAAAAAAATCTATTTATTGTTAAGATGAAATCAGATAGATTTATTAAGTTGTATTAAGAAGAACTCAGACCTTCCATATCTCGTCTTGTGTTGACTGTGTCATACTTTTTGATGGAAATCATTTCATATTTTTTGTAGTTTTTTTGCGTCGATAATATGTTAATATTGCCAAAGTCGAAGGAATGTCCAAATTCTCTACAATGTCGCACAAAAGCAGTAGGATTTTCAGTCTTTAATTTCTTAACATCCCTACGATGTTCAGCAACCA
This sequence comes from Pseudeuparius sepicola, assembly GCA_963920635.1. Classification (NCBI taxonomy): domain Eukaryota; kingdom Metazoa; phylum Arthropoda; class Insecta; order Coleoptera; family Anthribidae; genus Pseudeuparius; species Pseudeuparius sepicola. The sequence continues at coordinate 63,167,603 of OY987300.1, read as the reverse complement.
TATGTAGCAATAGATGACTCACAGTAGTACAAATAACACTGTTTTGTTTTGCTTCTACATTAGGAGGACGGAGGGAAGTGGACGAGATAATTTGTTTACATTGGCATTTCTTAAATTCAGTCTTTCCTGTTTTGTAATGCATAATAAATAGTTTTTTGATAGACTTGTAGGTATGTCGTATATATGCTTTGAGATACTTATATTTACAAAATAACCTAAATCGTAGAAAAAATCTGAAAACCTTGAATGTGCCAAAAATAACAACTTTTTAAAATCATGAAACAAAACAAGTTGCCTTTGGTAATGTATCTATTCATATATATCGTTGAGGTTCAGCCATTCTTTCACTTACATACCTTCCTGTTTGTCCCACATAGGATTTATTATTACATTGTACCACAGAGAAGACCAGAATACAGAGAGTTCATCTTGTCAAATATGTCAAATGGAGCCCAACTTTAAACGGTAATTAATCCATTGTAGTTCACTGTGCATCTTCTTTCTCAGTTTTAAATTAATCTATAATAAAAGAAGAACGCAGTCTACTTCATACTTTGATCTTTATTAGTTTTAGATTTCTGCTTAGAGAAGAAAAGTTTACCTACCGTGTTGTCTTAACTTTATACCAAAAAGTATAGCCTTAAAGGGGGTGCCTTTTTGAAAAAGTAATTTTGAATAAGTACCTATAAGGATGTAAGATTAGTGAGTGTAAATGTATTTACAAGAAAAGTTTTTTTTATAGTACCTATATTCAGTTTGACAGATCTTTTGAATGTAAATGCACCTAAGCTGGATCGACACTATATTAAAGACCCAAGCATGACGTCGTATTTCATTGTTATTTGCGGAATAGATTATAGATTGGCGCTATTCGACGAAAAAAATGGCGACTTATTATAGGGTATAGAGGGGCATTCTGGGGTTATAGGTATATCAGTTTCTGAAGTTTATTGCTATTTAGGTTCTTCTTACGGTAACGAATTCTCTTTACGGTCACGTATTTCGTAGTTTTGTCATATTAACAGAGGTTTGCTAGGTGCTAGGTAGATTTGTATGTGAAAACAAGAAATTGCCATGAATATTATGAAAATCGTCGTATACGCAGACCATTGCCTCGATTGGAGAAGAATAAACACTATTTTGTAATTATGGGATGATGTTCAACCAGTTAAACAGAGGTGCAGATTTTTTATTCACTTTACCAGTTTAATAAAAAAACGCCAAATAGTCATCCTAATTTTTCAAAATAATCGATTATTTTTCGATAACTTCTTTGTTTGAACTTAAATTATTTTTTTATCCTGCAACATCCAATTCCTTGGAAAGAACTACACAAGTTTAGTTTTGAACCAATAATTTATCTTAAAAATTACAGAGATATACTCTACTCTACTATCGGTCGCAACGTCTTATTTGGAACCTCGGGGCGTCACCCTGTACAGAGTTTTCCATAAAACATTCTAGGTATACCCTTTAATTTTTTTGTTTTTGAATTTAGAAATATTGTAAATATGAGAATTTTAGAAAAAATTCTTGCAATTTCAGATATGTATAGATAGAGGACAAAATTATGTTTTTTTAAATCGGAACACCCTGTATATTATAGAATTTTGAAATGATGAAATTAGTGCCCCTAAAACGTTAACGGTGATTTTGTAATCATCAAGACAAAAAAGTTAAGGGTAATAATAATTCCGGTCCAGGGCAAAATATGAAGATATGAACACTCGTATGAACATGAACCTTAATTATTCGGAGTGGGTTCAAAATTATTATGACCGTTTTAAGGAACTATTTTTAACATTATTTGTCATATTCAATTTAACTGCTAACGTTTCTTTTCAGAGATGCAGGGTGTGCAAACATGCAAAAACTACTGGAGCAAACATACCTAGATCTTTGAAATTGAAAAAAATATGTATATCTCAAAAATCGAAAAATATGTAGGGCGTTCCATTTAAAAAGCATATGTTTGGACTGTATCTCCGAAACGCGACATTCAATTGTTTTTCTGAATACGCATATTATCTGAAATCGCAATAAAATGTTCTATAATAATTCTCATAGTTACAACTTTTTTCTAAATTCAAGAACAAAAATGTTAAGGGGCTTGCATTATTGTTTCTACATTAAATTGGGCCTAAGCACGTCAAAATTATATTGTTTTTTATTTATAACGCCGCCATAATGTTTATGAGCTGTTTACGGCATTTTTGGCAGCATCTATAGTGGGAATCGAAGCAACGGATCGGGAAACGTTGATCTTTCATATAATTTTAATAAAATTTCGCTTTTAATCGTTGGATCAAACGGTTAATTTCCCTTTATAAATTCCCTCACTAAAGGCAAATAAAGGTTGTCTTTATGTATTAACTAAAAAAAGTTGATAGTTTTATTACCCCAAAATGCTACGTAATGTAATCCATTTTGGGAAAAAAAAATCAGTGAAACTATTTTAAGATAGAAAAAAGCCAACATAGATAGATTTGGTTTAGAATGCAATATCTAAGTGTGGCTAGGTACCTATCGATTTTAATTTTGTGCAAAGAGGAACTGTTTTTATATAGAGTTAATGATATTACTAATAATTATTACGTATCAACATACATACGAGTATATTACCGATATACTGATTAATTGATGGATTTATTATCTACAGTTGATGACACTGCACCCGTGTATTTCATTTGTGTATTTTAAATTTAGTTTGAACATTTTTGCGTAGGTTTATTTGAAATATTTTTTCATAATATCGTATATTAAATATAATATCAAATATGACAACGGACGCCACTATGGAACAACGGAAGTAATTCGATGATGTCACGCCTCCAAGCTCGCCCCCTCAGAGAACAAATTACATCCTCCCGTTTCGCCGCAATTTTCTAAAAACCAATTAAACGCCCAATTTTAATTAACCCCCGCCCTCGTTTAAAAGCCCGACGAAAGAAGGCGCAAAAAGCGTCGGCGCCGCTGGCCGGCGCCGCGGAAAAGAAAATCGACCGCGCGATCTCATAAAAGCGGGGCCCTCATAAATCAAAGTCCGCCACCGTCGTCGTCGTACAAATACAAACACGATTAATACAGCCGCCCCCGACCGTTTATTTTCTATCTGCGAGCAAATAATAGCCTCCCCGGGGACCGTCACGACACAGTGGCGCAACCAAATGGGGTCTTCACAAAAAATAAATTTCTGTTTAAACGACATAAAAAGGCCATAAATAGCCTCAGTGGCTTGACGTCACTGCCTCAATTGGTAAGCGCGCGCATCCCTCGAACTACTACCTTACTTTACAACTGGAAATTAGTGAACACAGGTATTACTCTAGAAACTACAAAATTCTATATAAAGTTTTTCCAAACTAAAACAAAGCATCAACTTCACAGGTTAATTCGATATCGGCTTGTACATTGTAAATTATCCTGTCCACTAAGGATTAGTAAATTACCGCACAGATCCGTAACTGCCTTCCTATTCAACAAGGAATTTATTACAAATTCTATTATGGATATTTGTTGTTCACTATAGTGCTTTCAGAGAGTAAAGCCATAACAATATCATTTTGTTGATGCTCTATTCATTTTTGTTAGCTAATAATTTGGTAAATCAATTTGATCTTTTTACTAAAGAACTAATAACACTAGCTACGGCATAAACATAAAAATAAAATGTCTGTTTTTCTATGAAGTTTTGGGAACGCCGACCTCGTTCTTTGTTCCATCCACCATACTAATTTAAAGTCTGCAATGTTGCCGCACTTCATAAAAATCTTAATCTTATTTTAAAATATTTCAAAATCTTAATTATTATAGCAAGTAGCAACTTTTTAAAAATTTCTATTTCATTTATTTTTGTTATTTGTTATTAAATTCATAGGTGTGCTCCGTGAATTCAACTCTACCTCTGGTAGTTTGTGTACAGGTCAAAGACCCACCCTGTATGTACATATGTATAAGGACTCTTAAATAAAGGTTCCTAATATCAGTTTTTCTTTGATCACACTTATCAATCTGTTGACCATAATAACTTTTTAGCGTTTTTGGCTTTTTAATTCTACTAACTTAGTTTAAAGGTATAATTTTTAGTCCCTCTAGTGGATCTTTTCAATAGCTAGTTATTAATTGAATCGCAAGAAAGAAACCATTAGACAGCGCCGGTAGAAAAAATTTAACACCTAAATACAATGGACCCTTTTCATGCTTTTTATAAATGCATCATAAAGTATGTTGAAAATGAAGGCCAAGATTTTTTGCACCGGGAAAGGCGCTAAAATTAAATATCAGGATAACACTTTCTAGCGGTGTGATGTCATGCCCGTAAAATTTTTGCAATGTTGTCAAGGTCCTGCTACTGTATCTGGTTCGCACGTTTTTGAGTTGTCAAAAAAATTCATCTTTCAAATTTTGAATGGTTGGCAAACAGCTGACTTTAATGTTCACGTTCAATGTTCAACCAGTTGAAGAAGCAATAATTGTAGATATTGTATTTTGGAAGAGTAGGTATTTTGTGAAGTGTGCAAGAATGAAATTAGAAATTTTTTTCTTGAAATTGGCAGTAAAGTGTCCCAACAAAATCGTCATTAAAAGCTAAGAAATCGGCACTAAGTAGTCCATTATAGTACCATTTTATCAATAAGTAGGCCATGGCGAGATGTAAACATCAAACGTCAGACGCGGAGCCATTGCCCGTCAAAAGTGACCAAATATTTAAAACCCGGCTAATAAAGGCCGATTTAACTTTTCGTACACATTGCGAAATTGTTACCTATAGCAGTGCAATCTTTCAGTATAAATATTTTAGTAGATTTGAATATCAATAGATTTGTTATGGAGGCTGCACAACAAGCAGCAGTTTGGTTTTTCTGTGTCTTGTCAGACGTGAACTAGGTAGAGCGATCTACAAAGTCAAGCAACGCGGCGCGCAGTTGGTTCATGGACGGGTGATCATTTTCTTGCCTAATAATTTTTTTTCCGATTTCAAAAAAGTATAATATGTACCTCGGCATCTGAAGTTCTTTTTATGACTCATGTGGTTTATTTGCCTCGGCCAGGGGCCTCGGCAACTAAATTCCACATGGGTCATAAAAATTTGAACTTCAGTGCCTTGGTACAAAAATAACTATTAAAGCCTCAAAGCAAAACCAATATATAAACAAGAAAGTGTTCTTGTTTACTTACACTGCTTGCGTTGACTGACTATATTTATAAGACTTCTCATGGCTATAGCTTTATGCCACGGAAAACAGATGGTACTCAGATAGCTAATGGCCCATTACAAATCAGAAAATAAAAGTAATGCCACTTTCCACTTTCCAGATCTGTCTAAATATGAAGAAAATTTCCTGCTGATAAACTGAGAACTATAAGTAGCCCCAAGCAGGAGGAAAAATTTTTTCGAAAATTTCCCGTTGCTAATGGCAACTGTTCAATGTTTTCGAATGTCACTTATCTACAGATGTCACTGATTTTTGTATACAAACATTGACATAAAGTATTTTTTGTGTGCACTTTTTTCACAGATTTCTTGCGAAATTATAGGGGAATATTACAAAAAAAGATTCCGTTGTTTAACGTTGATAGCATGCACCGTTTTCGAAATAAATCGTTTTGAAATTTTTTTGCAGTGTGCATATTATAAACTGGCATGCCTATACACATGGTCTCAAAAATGACCCCTAAAGGGGCCGAAATGGGCACTTTGGCAAACGGTTTTTTTCTAAATATTTCCAGAACGAGTAAAGATACAATTCTAAAATTTGGTATGTGATATGCCTGAAAGGAGAAATTTGGGACGCCTATGATGAAAAAAGGCCGAACTATCTCTACCTCGGTAAATTTCAAATCTCACAGGTGTATCACATATCAAATTTCAGAATATTATGTTTATTCGTTCTGGAAATATTTAGAAAAAAACCGTTTGCCGTTTCGGGAGCATATAGCCCCCATAGGGGCATTTTTGAGGCCACAATGCCTATAGGAACTTTTTTATTTGATTTTTTTGGGTCGCAGAACGCGGTAGTGTGTTATGGCAGGCTAATTTCGGGACACCCCGTATAAAAAAAGTTAATTCTACCAAACAATTTTTATCCATAAATTTTCGCATTTGGCTCTATATATTGTCTTCCAACCTCCCGGCTGGTGCCGTCCTTGAGTGCACAAGGGGGGCGGGAGGGTGCCGGCGGGGGGAGGGGGGATCGAAGCGACTGGCGCCGCGGGCGCACCGGAAACAGCATCGCCATTTATCATTTTAATACGGTCGCGCTTGTAAAACAACGCCGCGAAACAGAGCGGCCCCTTAATGAAGACGAAGTGCCGCAATCGTATTAGTTCGCCAGTTTTCCTGGGTTTATTCGAGGAAAACGGCACCAGAATCGCCGATCTGCGGTGATTAATTTTCCAGCGGGCGGCTTTTTGTCCGTCTGGCTGCGCCGAGTCGGTTTTGTACTTTGGCGATTTGTTTCGAAGTAAAGGTGGGTTCGCACCGAACGGACCGACCCGTGTAAACGTACCTTTATCATATTTGTTGTTTTACTTAAGAATAGCATTGCCATCAACAAAAGTATATTTACATGAAACACATTCAGTATAATATTGAAGAAGTGAAGATTATTTGTGTAAAAAATAGTTGTTGCGAAACGCATAGGTTGTTCAGATTTCAACTTTCAGTCATTTTTGTTTTGTTGAAAATGTCGAAACACTCTATTCCTCAAAAAAATGAGAAATAATTCCTCATAGATGTAGCCGGGTTTGCATTATTTTGATCCTTTATAAGGGTACTTACTATATTTTAGTGTTGCTCAATATACAGGGTGATTCAGTCATGATCAAAAAAATGTTAACCACAGGTGAAAAAAAGCTTAATACGAATCTGAAATTAAAAAAATTGACTTGACTTGACTACACAGACTACACACACAAGTTTATTCTGTGAGCATCAGAACTTACCATCCCCTAGCGGCCTAGCGTCTTTAAGAAATCTGTTCTGGCACGGTAATAAGCCCATTAGCATATAATAAAAACTGTGAATCTATGAGAAGATATTTCCATAAGATTATACCAGGCAGGCAAACGGTCCACAAAGCGAAACGAACCACCGGCCTCTTCGCCGCCGGCCGGTTGTTCGCCCGGACAGCTGACGGTGGCAAGTGGACTGGTTATTAGATACGCCGTAACTGCGCGGGGCGCACAAGCGGCAACATAGCATACCGGAGCGCCGAGTTACTCGGGTACTAAGGTTGATATGACTCATGTTTGAGACTTCGGCAAAAAAAGTTTTTCGCGTTTTCCTTTCCAGCAGGTCCTCCCCTACTGTGTGGTTAAAATTTTTCACATCTTGACTGAATCACCCAGTAGAAAACTGTCATCAAGGGTGGAATTTTATGAAAAAATATTTCTTTTTCTACACCCATCAACAAAAATTACTTTGCGCACTAGTGCGCCAAATAGGTCCTTTGCGCACTGTGATTTCAGGCGTTTGACCTTTAGAAGAAGAGGAAACGTCATCAAGAAATAGAACTGTCAGCCAGAATAAATAAATATTATTCGCGTAGTTTAGAAAGATTTCAGTTTGTTTTTGTATAATTAAAATGCAAAGCGCCTTTAGCGTACAGAATTATGTTTCGACTCGGCCTTCGGTCTCGTCAATATACTGTCCTGTCAGTTTTGACCATACTTATGTCATTATTGTTCATACTTTTGTCTACATGTATAGGTAAATCTAAATTCGACGACCATGGTGTCAAGGAAGCTAATTTCACAATCATTTGAGAGAATTGTACAACAGAAACCGTGAAAAGTACCGATTACACTGGCAAATCACTTGAATAATGAACATATTTCCATGAGAATAAAAGTTCAATTTCATATTTCTTTTGTTCTCTTCAAAAAAAGGCCCCGAGTATGTACGATTTCCAAATGAATCATCTAAGCAACGACTTATAACCTTATTTGCATGCGACACTGAAAGATAAAATCTAAATATCCTACCATGATGGATCGTTTGTAGCATACTATTACCTCCTTTACACTTCGCACAATAGACTAACCTGAAACAAACAGAAATACAAATTAGACATTCAGGTGATTCATTCGAATAAAGGGTATAAAATGTAAATTTAGCAACTCAATTTGACATCCATCATAGCAATTTTACTACTAATAAATTGTTATTAATTGTTTTATTAGGAATCATAATTTTCAAAGATTTTGCTTTGGTATTTTCCTCTTTATAATTACGATAACTTTGCAATTATTTATAGCAATAATTTGTTAACTACAGGTCTGTTGTTTCCGTAGAGGTCAATTCGAAGGTGTTTACTTTATGGATTTATACACGTTGTGTGAATTTTGATACAACATTAATGTTTTCAAGAAAGCTTTTTTTGAACTTGTAATATTTCGGAAAAAAGTAAAAAGTGAAATGAGACCACTCCATTTCTTAAAGTGATGTATGCATTGTTCAAATAAAATGTTGGAAAATAAAACCTTTATAACGTATGAAATCCAAATCGAAGAGACTTTTAATGCCATGTTTAATATCAACAAATATATCTGTAAGTTTTAGAATTGTTTATCTGACCGCGACGTTGCGCTAGATCTTATTTCTAATACCTACCAGATTAATTTTCGAAACTTCTAAATAAGCCAGCAATGATTTTTCAGAACCTAATACCGAGCCTAATACTTTCTTGTTATTAATTATTTTTAACAATTTCCGCTTATTTTAATATTTTTCTTAAATAAAACAAAGTTTGTTTTAAAGGGTTATTATTTAACCCTTAAACAAAGAAAGAATCAACATTTCGCTAAAAAAGGTGTTTTCTGAAGTTTAAATGCTTCAAATTTAAAACATGAGCATATATCTAAATGCTTTTTGATTTTTTAAATTGAGGCTAGCTTGGGAATCCAAATGCGATTTTCGCCTTGAATAGAACAATAGAAAACATAACTAAAACAGCACAGGGAAGCGCAAATTCATATTAGATAAACAGTGTGCGGGGTCATTGAATCGAATGAATTTATGCATGGGCATATATATATTATAATTTGAAGCTTAATTTGACATAGTATTAAACAGTTAATAGAGCGACAATATTATCGTTAGAACACAAACAAAATTGATTTGCAAATTGGAATGGAAGCGCTAATAATAATATTAGTTGTCCTAAATTAGTATCCAGCAAATGAAGAAAACAGGAATATTTTGGTGAACCTACCTACTGGGACTGGTTTGCCAACAACTGATCACGGTAATATTAAGCATACAAGATGCAATGCGATATGTTAAATAAAAAAAAACGTCTGCATTTTGTCCACAACCTATCCTATGGTTATTTATGGCATTCTATATTTATCACACAATTCCGCGGAACCTATCCATTCTCCGTTCAAAACCATCTTTAGGATTTAAAGAATTTCCGCAATTATCCCATTCACCGCATGGAATGCATCATTAGAAAAAGGTCTATATTTAGAGTTCCACGGATTTCGGAGCCGGCCCAATTCATTTAATGTCAACTCCATACGAAACCGAAATAATAAAGGAAATGTCTCGTTTCTGGGGCGGAAATTAAATTTCTTACGGGAAATTCTAGAGAAATGAAAGCATTAACTAATTTTATCTGGAAAGCCGAGATTTAATATTGGATATAGGTACCCGAAATAGGAATTCCTGGCCGAGCTTCTGAAAGCCGAGAACAATGAAATTTAGCCAGCAGACAAAGAATGGGAGATATATTGTGAGATCTATAAATACAGGGTGGCCCACCACGAACTGCATCGATCTATACAGGGTGTTCGAAAAATATACGGAGATATTTTAGAGGGTGATTCCCTGTTAAGAAATATGAAAAAAAGTTTCTATAAACATGGGTCCGGAAATGCAGAGTTTTCAAGATACAGGATGTTAAATATATTGCATGTCACTGGACAAAATTGGTTTATCAATTTTTGCAAAAAAAATCAGAAGTGCCTTGGAAAACAAATAATCAAAAGCATTTCAAGGAAAGAGTGTTATTGCAACTTTTCCAATATCATAACATAAAGTACACTACAACCAATTTTGTCCAGTGACATGCAATAAAACGGTTTTTATTTTTTTTCTCGAAAACGAAGTGAGATAGGAAAACAATACAAGAGGGAAAGAAGTTGTATTTTTAGATGCTTAATCAAACAAAAAATATTAAAGTTACAAAAAAGGTAGTGGCGTACATTTTTTTGATAATAATATTCGCTAAGGTGCCCCCCGGGACGCCACTGGACTTGATAAATTTAATCTAGTTAGGGCGAAATTAGCCTCTTAATACAACAAATAACATTGCCAAATTTCAACAGAATCGAGTAAATAATTTTTAAGACATTAATAATTTCATGTTTTATTTTTTTTTTATTTAACATCCTGTATCTTGAAAACTCTGCATTTCCGGACCCATGTTTATAGAAACTTTTTTTCATATTTCTTAACAGGGAATCACCCTCTAAAATATCTCCGTCTATTTTTCGAACACCCTGTATATGGAAAACTAAAAGTAGTAAAATTCTGAAAATTTGGCACCTCACCAATGCCGATGGGCGCTGCTCAAAAATATTTTGGTGAATCTGGCACTTCCGGTTATACCGGAAGTCGATATCAACTTTCTTATCTCAAATGGAACACCCTGTATATTATTGCATTTTTGGATTCTAGGCGTCATTTTGGAACAAAAACATGCAACATGTCCTATGTCTAAATCCAACCGTTTTTGAGATATTTGCATTTTTCCGAAAAAAATTACAGGTGCAGACCTAAAGTCAATTAGCAATTTATACGAGGAAACCGCGAAATTTCAAAACGAATTTTTGGCATCGTGTAACAGAAGCCCTGACCTAGTGATCTCTGCTGAGAAATAAATCCGTTCTTATACAGGGTGTTCACAAAATATGAATAAAAATTACATTCAAAATGTGCTTAAATCTCGAAATTTTCAAATGGAAACCCCCTTTTTTTTAATGCGATCTTATTCACCACTAAAAATACACCACTAAAAAACAATAATAATGCCGGCGCGCTTAAATTACACAAACGAAGAATTATTTAAATGTTTTATTATCTACGGAGAATGCAACAAAGTAATATCAAGAACGTGGGATACATAATCTTCATTTGTGTAATTTAAGCGCGCCGGCATTATTGTTGACAATAATTTATAAACCAAGTGACATTTCCTCAGCCGTGATTGTCTTTTCAACGTCCACGGCTAATATGATTTTCCAAGCGTTAAGCAAACCCCGCATTTTATGGGCGAAAAATGGGTTTTTCGTAAATTAATCGAAAATTACTGCATTTAGGTATAGGAAACCTTACACAAAGTTGTCATCATTCTTAGGGGGTTTCCATTTGAAAATTTCGAGATTTAAGCACATTTTGAATGTAATTTTATTCATATTTTGTGAACACCCTGTATAAGAACGGATTTATTTCTCAGCAGAGATCACTAGGTCAGGGCTTCTGTTACACGATGCCAAAAATTCGTTTTGAAATTTCGCGGTTTCCTCGTATAAATTGCTAATTGACTTTAGGTCTGCACCTGTAATTTTTTTCGGAAAAATGCAAATATCTCAAAAACGGTTGGATTTAGACATAGGACATGTTGCATGTTTTTGTTCAAAAATGCAATAATATACAGGGTGTTTCATTTGAGATAAGAAAGTTGATATTGACGGTATAGCCGGAAGTGCCAGATTCACCAAAATATTTTAGTTGAGCAGCGCCCATCTGCATTGGTGAGGTGCCAAATTTTCAGAATTTTCCTACTTTTAGTTTTCCATATATAGATCGATGCAGTTCGTGGTGGGCCACCCTGTATATAGGGATATTTCTTTAACAAAATGCAGATACCCTTTCTTATATGTTTTTTTTATTATTATTTTCTTCCCTTAATGCGTATACATATTCCTTCACTAACTTTCCGATATGCCATTTGCATATCTGCACCTGTGGGTGCAGCAAAAAAGCGAGTCATCCAACTTTTGGCAGCAAAATATGACTAACTTACCTATTTTTATGTTCTTAAAGCGTTCTTTATTAACATACGTTTGAGGATAATCATTGAAAGTATCTCTACTAAGTTTTAAGTTAATACATAAACAAAAAGACCAAAAATCAATATTAAAATTTTAACTGTACCACCCTGTACCTTTTAAAGGAAACATTTTTGTAAATAGTAAGTTTTGCTAAATGGTAATATTTTTGCGCCAAAAATACAGTTACCGGGATGGCCTGCTTTTTTGTTACACCATGTAGATCATTAAGTCTTTATCTGTTTTATTGTTTCTATCTAAGATCTCATTGCAGGTTTTCATATCTTCTCAGAGCAATTAAAATTGAAAAATTGCTTCTTGCCTCGTTAAAAAATCGTTATTGTATATTATTCGCTGCTTACTACATTAGTTAGCTGCATTATTTTATTAAATCAATCTAGATTCTAGTTCGATACTCAGACAAATAATAAACTTAGACTAATAATTCAATACAATACAGACCCTGCCAAGATAAAAAATGTTTAGTAACATTATTTGTCTGAGTTAATAACAGAAATCTAAAACAAAAGAATGCAATGATTGCACTATTGCTAAACTTCATAAAATGTATCGTATAATTACTAAATAAATGTATAACCAACGTTAAAAAACATCAATTTGGAGCAATTAGTTAATATCTACAATCTACACATAGAAAAAATTTGGGCATTTATCATTTAACAATAAATTTTACCGATTTTGTAAATTTACTGATCCTACTTGTTTTGTAAATAATATCCTGCTTATTCTGGCTAACGTGGCAACGTTGCACGAGCTCTTTGTGATCGATGCGCATTTCATTATTATGCCCCAACAGCTGATCCAGAGTTCGTTGAGATTTGTTTGTGTTGATGTGTATAGAGTGTTCACTTTTGCGTTATTCTTGTTTTTTTTTGAGGACATTTTGGGGTTATTGGACAGAAGACATATATAGTTAAGTTAGTAATTAGTAGTAGTAGTAGTAGTAGTAGTAGTTAGTAGTTTTAAGAATGATGGGAAGAGTGAAGTGTTGGATTTGTGGCATAGGAAAAGTATCCTGTGGTTATCGTATGAAGCAGATTTAAGTGCGTCAAATTTATTGTTTTTGTTTTGAGTAGGTATTTTTTTATGATGGCTGATTACAATGCAGTCTTTAGGTAAGTCTATGGTTATTATTCGTCTGAGGTCCGATATTCGTATAGCATTACAGGTGCTATTATTTTCACACTTCACAATTTATTTTTCTCTGAGCTAACACACCCAAATGGTTTGGATCAAACTGTACTAATAATAACTACTGAAAATAACAAATTTAAAAATTCGCTTCCAAACCTTCCCTCATCTATAAATTCAAATTGATATATGTTGTTTCTCCTTTCGTACCTATACCAAAAGCCCTGGAAATATTATGAGTAAATTTAAAACGATGTTTACGTCGAGCAAAAAGTTCCCTTCCATATTTATCCCATTAGCTTTTATTGGACCAGATAAGATTCGCCCAGAGTTCCGAAAAACAGATCGCGACGAGACAAATTACCTTTCTCCGTTTCCCGCAGATGACGCGGGACCTGTTTTTATGTTTATTTTTCCCTCTCCAAGATAAAATCTGTCTGATATACTTATGGGATGTTCCTTTGGAGAAAATTCCCGAGGAACTGAAATGAAAGATTACTTTGTGCGATGATATCGCCCGCGTTGCTGGAAATTGCCAGAGACGAATAAAATCAACTTTGCGCTGGGAGCTCGGAGCTGCCATAGGCGTAGGCGGTGAACATTTTTATACGGAATTTGAAACGATTAATAGAACTTGTTTCTTATAAGATGTGGATGTGGGTGTGATACATACTTAAAAATAAAAAAGTTCTTATTAGCATGCGATGCCTTAAAACTCATCTTTTTAAAAATACAGGATGTTTCGCGTATCGATATGCGAACTAAGTTATTTTGATTTTGGTGCTTACGCGTTGTACAAAAAAAGAAACGAAAGTAAGTTTTTCCAGTAAACTTATCCCGTTAGCGCTTTAGTTTTCAATGAGGTACTGGACATAGAGTAATGATAAATAAAACAATATTACATGATTTTTTAACTGCAAGGGATCGATACAATTATAGAATTTCTTCAATAACTTGGGAGAAAAAGTATGTCTCTAACTAAGTCAAAACCAACTTTTTAAATATAATTTAATTTATCGATTCAATGCTATATAAAATTAATATCTAAGCGCCTTAAACTGAAACGAATCCTCAAGCGGTAATGATTTCGAACGCCCATGAACAGGTCTCTTCTATATCTACTATGCACAGCTGCAAGCTTGCAAAAGGAAAGACCGTTTTCTAGAGAAAATGGTATTTTATGTAGGAATATTACACCTCTGTGAGTATAAAATGGGCTTATATGAACAAAACACGTACAGGGTGTCGCAACTCCCAGGTAAGACGTTATGCTCGGTTAACTCAGTAAATTTTAAGAGAATTGATCATTCACGTTCAATGTTTTTAAAAAGTTATGTAAAAATAGGTACATTTTAAAAAAAAATCTTGAACTTTAATTTTCCCACGAAATATTACTAACGGGTATAAGGGGATCACTAGAAAATTGTCAATTCCCATGTCCGACTTCCGGAAGCTATAGCATCACGTGCTCAGATGTTTGAGATATTCTGTATATTTGGGATTTTTTAAATTCGTTTTGTTCTCCCAATTCCAACGATTTCTCATTAATAATGGTTACATTGCGGAACTGCATGTTATTTTGTACTAGAATATTACGACTGAGTTAGGGGCAAGTTAATTTTTGAAATTGAATTATGACTATCTTCCAAAATAATCAAGCTACTGAACCGAAATTTGAAACTGTTACGTTTTTAGGTGGATAATAAGCTGAAAATGTTTTTAACGCATCTACAAAAATGTATTGTAGTTTCGTAACGATAAAATCAACCATTTGCGTTGAAATTGCAAAAATGTGCCCCAAAACACGTTAACTCCAAAATTCGAAAAATAAAATTTTCACCTACCGCATTTCAATGTTGCGGATGCATTGCACACTCAAAATGAAGAAAAAAGCTAAATTGGCATTTGGCAAGATATCATTGGTTTTCTTGAAGTATCAAAATTTGCAGTTCAATCCGTTCCATTTTGAATGCGACAAATTTGTGTTGTTGTTGATAGGAAATTCTTTAAAATTTATATAACAAGTTACCTTACACTTTTGTTGGCAAATGAAAATTTACACTAATTGATGAACCTGCAAGACCAGAAAGATAACGTCCAAAATATTACAAGTAAAAGCACTATCCAAAAACAGCGCAAGCGTGATATGTGGAACTTGACATCTTCATTTCAATTCAATGTAAAAAAAAAATTAAAAAAAAATAACTCTACTAGTGAGATTTGACCAGTAGTTGTCAAGTTAAATCGTAATATATAAATAAATATATGCAGTTTCTCTTTACACCATTATTAATGGGACACCCTGTATAGTTTTATATAATTATCTCTAAAAATAGCCATGCGTCGAATTTTAATTATTTTATAAATTTCTGAAAATATGGTTAAATTTGCATATTTGCATGGAATACTAAATATACATTATTAAAGATAACGAAAAAAAACTATATGTTGTTGGAAATGAAAGAACAAAAGGGACTTAAAAATACCCAAAATTACAGGATATTTTAAAAATCCGACCAAGTATCTGCTTTCAGCCGGACATGTGACTTGACAATTTTGTCATTTTACTCCCTTTATCCAAATTAGTAGATATCCCTGTATATTAAGTTTTACTTCATATTCGAATTCCTCGGAAAATTCTACTATAGGTTTAGTTTTTAACCATCGATTTATCTTGAAAGTTACCGAGACAATCGAGCATAACCTATCTAACCGAGGACACTGTACATTTTAAGCGTCATTTTTGAGTAACCTCTCGTTGTGTTGAAATATAATTGTTGACTTCCATTTAAAAACATCTTAAAATTAATACTAAAAATATATGGAATGCCGAAGAAAATCCCTTTATGCCTGGAAAAACGACCCAGGATTCGAGTCGAATCGCCGGTTCCATCGAAATAAATCTTTTTAATATCCCGACGTACTTTTTTAATAACGCCACGAAAGAGAGAAATCCCATTTGATTTATATTCACGCGGAAGCAATAAAAATTGCTGGAAAGGAGTCGTCCGGATTGATATAAATGGTTATCCGAATCCGGCGGATAATATTCATGGGAAGCGATTTGAATTTGCCGCGGACCAGGCGCCGCGCCGGCCGAAATTGGAAGTGAATAGTGGAGCGCTTTAACAATTCGAAATTCCATGCATAACAAACAAGCCGAAGACGCCAAAATGGTACTCGGAGAGCGCCGACCATAAATTATTTATAGTGTCATTACGTAATCTTTAGCTGTCGAAGGGTTTGATCTTCGAAAAAGGCGACAACAGCTGCATAGCAAAGTCAAATGGACAAATGCCAAATATGGATCTTGTCATCCATAAGAGTGCCGTAATTCTTATAAAAGAAGGTAGTTTACTCATACTAAATTGAATAGGTAAGCCATCCATACAAGCGTAAACAGTGGTCTGTTATAAAAATAGAAGAACCAATTGACATGAAAATGTGTTTAGAAACCAAAATATCAAAAAATTATGGCGGTTCCATCGGAGTTTTCAAAATTTGTGTACGTACGGGTGTGCTGGTCAAAAAGTTATAAAAAAATATTTTTTCAAAAATTTGAGGTAAGGACTTCATTGAGTATTTTATATTAAGAGGTTTATTATGGAGAGCATTATACAGGTTGTAAGGAAACATTGGGGCAATGGCCAAAAAGTGGCTGATAGAAGTACCCCTTCAATCTATGCACCCTTAAAATGGGGGTGAAATCATATTTCTTTGTTTAACCGTTGAGTGAGGAATAATCTTGCCTCAACGGTTTAACCGTTTTATTCCTTTGCCGATTTTATTAATTGTCAGGTCATTTTCATCGCAATTGGAGTTGATCCAAATTCGGTTTGGTCCACTTTTACGTAACAACAATAATTGTAACAACAGGAACAAAAACTACAACTAACAGTACTATTTTTTTTAGTAAACATACCTTTTTGATATCTTTCTTTCTACAGGGTATACGAGCGATCAAAGTAAGGCATGTTTCTTCGTTTAAACTAGCTTATCTCCAAAAGTTCTGGCTAAGCTCCCCTCAATTTATATCGTTGGATTGGCCGTGATAAGGGCTTTCCAAAAATGCAAAAATAATGGGGTGTTCCATTTAAAGAAAAAAAACTTTGGTTGGCCAGCCTGTATCAGATGATTGGACACTGTTTGTAAAATGTGCCTCTTGTCGCCCCCCACCATCGTACCAAAAATCAAGTTGATATCTTAAAAACCCCAGGTGCCTGATATAGGCTTCGTCCAGGCACTAATGGGACAACCTGTATATAGCCCATGAAAGTAATAATTTTGTTGTTGTTGTTTCTTCTTTTAGTGTTTTGTTTTGGATAATCCTAACTTTTCACCCTTATAAGGGCCGTATAGGCATAGTTGCCTCGCTTTGTACTCTTAACCACACAAAGGGCGTTGGTATGACGCCACTCCAAATCCAGATAACCGTAACCGCGCAAAAAGAAGCGATTTGTGAGAATCGCGCTTCGGTAATATGTCAGCCCGACCCCGGACATAAAGATAAAACAACATGGGCTCTGATGTATGGGCAGTAGGCCAGATTAAAATGTAAACATCGCGTGCTCTGCCTGGTTTAGCGGCTGAAAGTCCAAGCGGGCCGCTAAAGTGAATTTATGGAAGCGGCTCTGTTATTTTAGGCCATATCTTGTCAGAACCTCGGACAAATTCCGCTAAGTCAAATGTTAAGGAACCGTTTGAATAATTCCATTAGATCCCCCTCTACAAATTTGGTAATTTTAAATTTTCACTTTTACCGTCCTAGAGGACCCATGTCTGTTATATTATGTCGAATCTGTCTCGAATTTATATTTAGCAACAAA
Organism: Pseudeuparius sepicola; assembly: GCA_963920635.1. Taxonomy (NCBI): domain Eukaryota; kingdom Metazoa; phylum Arthropoda; class Insecta; order Coleoptera; family Anthribidae; genus Pseudeuparius; species Pseudeuparius sepicola. The sequence continues at coordinate 63,149,568 of OY987300.1, read as the reverse complement.
CAAAAACTCGCAAGTAAAGTTAAAGTTATTGACTTTTTTTTATAAAAAATATACATCTATTTTTCGTTGCTTCAATAATTACAGCAGCACCCTTCAGGCCTTCAAACGTCAAACAGACCAATGACCCTAGTTTTAATTGCGATTTTAATTTTTTACCTAACCTAAGATTTCCGCCGTAAAAAATACATCGTGAACTTAAAAATATTTGTGTGTTTACCTCACCTCCAGTCCAAATTGACTTAAAAAGAGCCGCTTTGCAGCGTACAATTTAAAAACCCTGCTAATAAGGTAATTACGTTAAGCCCCTCGGATACTACTTTCAAAACAATTTGCCTCGCACAGCCGAGACTTGAAACTTTTTAACTCGAAGATTAACTTTTCACAGGCTTGAAGCTCTGCGAGGCAATTAGACGCAACTGGAAGGATTCTATGTTCTTCATTATTTGAGCTTGGGAGTTCGCGGAAAACAATCGCGCGGTGGCTAAAGAAAAATCTATATTACAAAATGTTATAACATTTATTGATTTATAAAAATATTAATTAAATTATTAGGTATATGTATCTATTTTGAAAATTTTAACACTGAAAAAGATTACGAGTTTCAATTTCTGATTTATTTACTGCCTATTCAGTTCTAACAAGTTACAAATGGGTATAAAGAAATTGCACGTAGCATATTGTATATCACATTTAAATAATTTTATATTTATGAGGTGTCGTTGAACTCACATTCTAAATTCCTAGTGTAAATTAACTATTGTGCCTACAGTCTACCAAATATTTACCTGCTAATATTTAAATTAAACTCTAAATAAATGGGAACACAAAATCAGAAAATTTTAATGGTTTATATGCGTCATTAAGACATATAGTGTGTTTCACAGGCAAATTGGATATTTTAGTATTGGCGCACAAAATGATACAATCAGTTCTCATACGTCGTATAGGAAGCATTTATGATTTGTTTACTTGAAGAAATTATCAACCGATTATCGGTTATCAGCGGTAATGTAATGTTGCTTACACCATATAATAAGTTGTTTATACAATGCGGGTTTACTAAATTGGATAATATTTGACATTGAAACGGTAACCTTCAGCCAGCGTATTAAATCGTTGAACTAGTCAAGGTTATGTTTTCTAAATGCACACTATTATGAGCAGTATATACATATTATATACTACGTCCAAGTGTACTAAAACACGTCATATATGGTGGGCACCACGTAGGTAGAATGTTCACTAGATATTTAATTTTAGATACGTTAATAATAATGGTTTAATAAATTGATGATTTTATCTGATTCCTAAGTGCGTATTCAAATGCTCTACACCAAATACACGTCACTTTGAGGTTGAGAGTAAAGACATTTAGTGACAGGTTTTCTACAGAATTTTTATTCACTTGTACAGGGAACAACAATCCCACCCCCCTTAACTTAACCACAAATTTAAGTTGAATATGTTTAGTATACAATTTGGAAATTAAATATTGACGAATAACGAGACGAATGTATTCCAAGAGACTGAAAATATATAGGGACTACCCATTAAAAAAAAGTAATAGTCTACAACTTCTCTTGAAAACTTTTTTGTACCTCAAAAACTGAAAATTAGGGCAGGTGGGATCGTTCCTTGGGGCACCCTGTATGTAAAGCAGCACTATAAGTTTGGAGGTCATGTATGAGAGTTGATATTAACTGTGGATATGCATCCAAGATAAATGTTTAAATTACTTTGAAAGATAGGATTTTCTAGGTATTATAGATAAAAAAAATCTAGTATATATGTACAGGGTGGACCCAGATGGACTATACGATAAGTGTAAAAGACAAACAAATTGCTTTGGGGGATCAGTCTTGCTTGATTAGAAACTAATTTGCACCATATTATTATATTTTAAAAATCAAGCAGGCCTTGACAGGGACAATTTATTCATTTTCAGTTCAGGTATGCTACCTTTTCCTCAAGAGTTAACGAAAAATTTTATTTAAAAAAGTTGTTCAGAATGCAATTCATCGTACCAAATTATAAAACAATCGGCACATTTTGTTTTTTTTTTATTTTTTCAAATTTTGCGGTTTTATCGCAAATCAAGTACATTTATCGAAAAATTTTATAAGAAAAAAATTTTCAGAATGCAAAGTTAAGACCCTGTACTAAATTTCAAAACTATCGGCATACTTTGATTTTTTTCCAAAAAATAAAGTTGAAATTTAAAAAAAGATCAAAGTCTGTCGATTGTTTTAAAATTTGGTAGGGGTACTTGGATTTGCATTCTGAACAACTTTTTCTAATAAAATTTTTCGATATCTCTTAAGGAAAATGTAGGTTACCTGAACTGGAAACGAATAAATTGCCCCTGTCAAGGCCTGCTTGATTTTTAAAATATAATAATATGGTGCAAATTAGTTTCTAATCAAGCAAGGCTGATCCCCCAAAGGTCATGTTTCAACTCGCAAATTTTTTGTCTTTTACACCTATCGTATATAGTCGATCTGGGTCCACCCTGTATGATTTTCCATATGAAACTCCCACAACCTGTACAAATTCTCAAACTGATTATCAGTACGAGTCGATGAACCTTTTGTTGCTATTTCTCCCTAAAGTTTTTCTTTTCCTGTGAGAGATATCGAACAAATTAATTAGAAAAAGTTGATAGGAATTATTAAGAATTACAGAAAGGTTAGCAAATTTCAGCCAAAAAATATAACCTTATTTTATTATCCATGTCCGATTACGTCGTGGCCATACATATCTGAGTAAAATATCTGTCGCTTTTTCAATTTTCACCTGACTTTATCGTAGGCACTTTTACTTTCCCTCTGCTATAGTGAACAAAGCAAAAAACGAAAAATGGTTTAAAACTTTATAGATAATTTTAAATCATGCTCTTAAAAAGCACATTTCAGCATTCAGTGCACCCCTAAAAACAACACTATCTTTTTTGTTGTTCTTATAATCTGCACAAAATTTTCAGTTAATATCATTTGTGGTTTTCGAGATAATTATTGTAAAGACCCGTTAAAAATAAACTCGAAAGTTCAGTAAGTATATTTTATTAATATCAGCATCATTTCGGATACCCTGAGTATTGACGATTTTTTACATTGTCATGTTTTCAAATGGTATACGTTGCTCCTCCAAATTAATAACATTTCGGCACCTTCTCCGAGAAAGTTAACGGCAGTGTTCTTTCAAATGCTGATAAAGCAATAAAATTCACGTCTTTATTGGTTCTAATAAAACGTGCCATCGCGAAAGGCGCCCTATAGTAATTAATTTTTCTAATTTTCGGGCCAGCTCCAAAGTGCTTGGCAACACTCGGCTGCCACTTTTTACCGGATCAGGCGGCTTATTGGATTTACTGCCAGCTTGCCAGGAGCGGCTTATGAAATTTTGTTTGGTGACGCAAACTTGATGTAGTTCGGAAAGTAATTAAGCTCACCAGTCGCCTCTAACGACATTGCGGCAGCTTTCGGGGGCTTTTCACATGGTCCTTTTACAAAATAATTATTAATTAGTCAACTTCCTTCCGAGCCGTGCCACCGACGCGACGGCTTGATCTCAGAACCGTCAAGGAAACTTTTCGGCATATTGGCATATTGTCTACCCACAGACTGTTTGACGTCGCGCACCGGTTATTATTTGGACTCTCTGTATATATAAAGGTTAGCTTTAGAAAGCTTTCCTCTCGGCTTTCCTTAAGAATAATTACTTTACATATTCAATATATTTATTTTCTAGAACTGACTTTTTAAATAGGTCCTTAGGCTCCGTGCAAATTAGCTCTTAGTCCTGCCATTGTGCGAAAATATTTTGTGCATTCCATCCTGGACTTCCACTGTTTGCATTAATTTTCCCAAATCGTTTTTTCACACACTCACTCAAACCGGTTGAATACTAAATATTCTCCGAAATTTATTTATGGCCCAAACAGATCCATTTAATTTCTAATTGGGTTTTCGCCAAACCAAACTGATTAAAAAATAACTTTTTCAAGTTGGCAGGAAATTTCATAAATTCCTAACATTAAAAGAACGAAACTCTCAAAAAATAACTTCAACAACTTTGTTTTCTGAGCTTTCGTAGAATCAATCTTCCTCCTTTCTCAAAGATACTGTCAAGTCAATATTCATTCTGTCATTTCACTTTTATTCATTTTGTCATTTCACTTTGACTTGGCAATATCTTTGAGAAAGGAGAAAGATTTATTCTCCAAAATCTCAGAAAACAAAGTTGTTGAAGTTATTTTTTGAGTTAACGTTCAATGTTTCGTTCTTTGAATGTTAGGTGTTTATTAATTTTCCTGGCAACTTGAAAAAGTTGCCTTTAATCAGGTTTCTGTGGTATGTATGTATCTCACCGGGTAATGTCAAATTCAGGGGTCCCGTAAATGGTGATGTGTATGTAAAATATCGATATTCATTAAAACAAAATTAAATACCTTTTTGGTGCTTGAAAACAGCTTGACAATGATACAAGCTGCAATAAATAATGCCATAGGAGTATTATAAAACATGGGTGCGGTGCATTGGAATTTTATAAATCGAATACGATTGCTCCATCATAGTGACAAGTACACGGTACCATGAATCATGATCATAACTTTTTACAGTTCAAAAGGATCTTTGACATTAAGATGGGCGTATTACACAACGGTCCTCGAAGTAATTTCGCCGAGAGAATACCCCGTTACGCTTTCATTGGTATCGTAATAAGAATAATTGTACCAGAGAATTTTATCTAGTTTTAGAGTGTAAAATTTAATTAACTGAGATTCTGTCCGCCATAAACGTTATTAATATATTATGCTATAATTAAAAATTCTGCGGTAAAGATAATGCGAGCAAACACCAAATATTTTACATATGATAAAATTTTGGAACATCCGAAAGACGGTAATGAGATTATTATTATTTTGAAATAATTAATTTTATATTTCTCGGGCGTGTTTTACAACAAAAATCTCAATTTTCAGTAGTAAAAAAACTTTCCATGCTCTTTATTCTTTTACATAAAGGATCTACCGAAAATGCTTGAATAAAAAAAACATTAAGCGACGAGAATGCCTGGAGTTTACTATATATATCTACATCTAACCATCCATCAACACGATCAAAAACAATATATTCTTCACTTCAACCTTCCCCCTCTTGTAATGTACCTACCATAACAAAATCTGTCTCTCAAAACTGGAGTTCGCGCAGGTAATACCACTATCATCCATCGTAAAAAATATAATGTAGCAATATTTGTCTCGATTTGTCTCGGATTGTTATTTATAAAGACTATTGTTAGAAAAAATGGCCACAACGCCCGTATTGAAAGAGGAAAAGAAAAACTGTCGCATGATGAATTTTTTTATATACCTATTTGGCGAGAAGAGCAAAGACAACAAAAATAAGTTCTAGAAGCGTGTGAAGAAACATCTTCATTTATCAGCTGTGGAATTCCATCCACAAACAATATGCATTGACTTTGCGGCAGCGAGAGTTATTGTGCCTTACATTCAATATTCTCAGTGATCCCATTTAATGAACACATCCAGAAGAAACTCAGTAACTTGATTGGCACGTTGATATACAAAGAAGAACTTGAAAATGAGTGCTTGAAGAACGCCTGTCCTTGGTAAACTGGTTTGAAGATAAATACATAGGCAGTCTCCGAACTAGAGGTCGCAGGAAAGCAGTGTTTCCACCAGAAGAATGGAAGTTTACCCCAGGGTTAGATCAGATCAACCCAGGACGAATAATTTCGCTGAAGCAGCTCACCAGAAGATCCAAAGTGAATAATTAGATATGAACATGAACCTTCTAGGTACCTATATGGAGAGTTATTTCTGGCATGGGGTGGGTTCAAAATGGAAGAGATACCAGTTATGAGCTCTTAGGAGGCGATGCACCAGCAGATAAAAGAAAAAAATATTTGTTGGCGGACGGCTTTGAAACATTAAATTATGTAGGTGAATATATATTATGTTCATTTCGATCCAATTTAGAAAAACACAAGAATAATGTTTGAACACCTTTTTGGCAACAGAATAATAAACTAGTAGGGGTCGACCGAAGGAGATCCCATTAAATTGAAATAGAACCATTTGTATGTGAGATTAAAAACCGAATAACTTTTCTATCCGGGTGTATATTTATAGCGCATTCCCGAGCCCAAATAAAAACCACTTTACTCTATTTCTGCTGTGGGAACGGCGCGCTACAGATGTCGCTGAATTTTTTCGTCGCTCGTCGCCCCATTTTTTGTCGACCATTTTAAAAGGCGCGACAGCGGCATTGTGTGGAAAGCCAATTCCACGATTTTTTTGCCGCGCCTGACAGCTTCATGTGAGTTTTATGAGACATGACATCTGCACATCTTTAAACTGGCTTTAAAAATCCCATGTATAATTCATTGCCTACCGGCGGGGCCGGCGAACGTACCACCGCCATGTTCAGTAATTATTCGCGAGGATTTGTAGTCGTACAAAATTAATTTATTGAACGAGCCGCGACAGCACAATGCAATATTGAGCCGTGATGGAAGCGGACGACGAGGCCGGGCTGGGACGAGACTTTCTACATGGAAATTTGCAAATAATTAACGGTTCGTTGGGGAAAAACAAATGACAACTTTAGATTCGCCACGGTCTATATGTTTCCTTGCATTTGATATGGAAATGTTTACGGGCTATATTATACGAACAAAAACATGGACCTATGCAGCGGAAATTTAGTTTCAGCTTTCAGCGTATACACATACAGAATTTATATGAAACTTGGTTGAGACATACGACATAAAATAAAAGAACAAATATATTATCCAAACTGAATAAGGCGATTAAGTGGAACAGCGATAAAATATCGAACTTCGCCATTATAATTTGTTATACTCAATTTTGTATGAACAATTTAAAAATAAAGACCTATTATTATTTAGCTTTTCGTATTTAAATCCATGTGTCGGGACATTAATCACGAGCGGCCTAATATCTGAACCCTGGGGCATACCTCAAATAACGCAGTGGTCCAGTGGACTTAAATAATTTTAATGTGGCCATTCATGAAGATCCAACAAAATCAAGAGCAAAAAGGAGAAACTATAATTCTTGTGTATTAAAACCATACACAGCTAATAATAGAAAATAATCTATATCGCACAGTATATTATGTATAATAATGTTGTTGAGTTAGTAGAGTTGAAGACAATTTGGTCGGGATCTCGGAAAGAGCGTCCAAGTAGTGATCTCTACGGTCTCTTCCAGAAACACCGATCATTTTAAAATTTGATTCCGATTTCGCGCGGCCAATGGAATCTATTGTGAATCGTTATGTATTGGGCTGTTGGGCTTTGGCAAAATATTCGTTAAATTTATCATAACCTGGATAACGATCTATGGGGAGCAAAACAGAATCGAATCGGACAAAACTGGAGGGTCAGCGAACGCCGGTCTCCCTCGAACCAAAAGTCCCGCGGCGATATATTTGTCAGCTTCGGGCCGGGCCCCGTCATACCGCAAAAACTAACCAACTTAATTAATGCCCCCTGGACAACCCTCCCATTCATCCCCGACCGCCGCCATTTATCCCCCTATATTAAATTTTACTTTCGGCGGAATAATCAACCTTTTTGCCGCCGGCTTTGCCGCAATTAAGGATACAGCTTTTTGCGGGTTGGGGATGTTGGGACGTCATTTGGCGCCCCCTTGTGGGCCATACCGGCCCGGAAGGGATATTCAGTAACAATCCGTTGAACAAGGGGAAGTCCGTGGTATGAGACGAAACTGTTCTTCCTATATAACTTTCTATAATTTTGTGTCAAATTAGATCTGGAGTCTTAAGGAGCACGCGCACTGAATCGACCCGACTCGGCTCAGCCCGGTTCGGTGCAATCGGCACATTAATATATGCGCGCATCGAGTCGGAACGTGTTAGTATGTTTCAATATTTCAGAGTAGATGAACGCAGTGACGTGGTTGAGGTAGTGAAAATTTTTAAAAATGAGTAGCTCAGAAGATTCAGACGAAGAAAATATCATGATTGCCGTAGCTTGTCATAAAATAGAAAAGAAGAAACCTAGATTTTGGATTCACGATATTAATCTCAAAAGAGAAATTCACGGGGAATTTACCACTTATTTCCTGATTTATTAGTCGACGATGAAAATTTTTTGCTAGGATCGTATAGAATTTCAAATTGTCGTACTGCTTCAATGAGCTTTTCTTCTTTAGCCACTTTTTTATAACGAACTGCACACCACTGAATACATCAAAACACTGTTTTTCGCTTCGGACTGTCGGCAGTAGTGGCCCCTTCTGGCATACGCTGGCCGTGCCGTGCCGAACCGAAAGGCCTGAACCGAACCGATCCGATGCTGTCGCGGATTCCACAGGGCCCAAAAAAATTTACCACGCTGTACTGTGCTGAGCCGAGTCGAGTCGATTCGGTGCGCGTACTCCTTTATAGATAGTGACAGATTTAGGTGCCCCATTTTCACATTCAAGCCTCGAAGATGGTTGAAAAATACATCGATGTTGAGTAGAATGAAGGAAATTTACGACATGTTATAACAGGACATATCCTCACACACTACACGAATGTGGAAATATTTTAGAACTTGGACTTGAAAGACAACTCGAAAACAAATTTAAAAGTAGAGGCGACAAATAATGTAAGGGAACATAAATAATGAAAGACGGTTCGACTTACCTCCGAAACCTTCGTGGCCAATTTGACAAGAGCCTAATGCTACTAAATTATTCATTTTTTTCCAAATCCGCATTTGGGTTGGTTTAATTATTAAATTCCGTATTTTATTTAAAACTAAAAAAAGCTTGGCATAGCTTCTTCTTCTCACGATGGGTGATCAACTGGAAAGGAAAAATGCTTCGCCCTTAACATTAAGAACATAAAAAACTGGTAGTGAAAATCTCCTTTTAAGCAAAAAGTTCATATAAAAAAGCTTTTGATAATAACGATACAGGGTGTGAAACATTATCTAAATGCACTATATACAGCGTGATCAGCTAAGGGCGGCCCTCGGCCATTTCTCGGGAACTATGCAAGTTAGAAAGATGCGGTAAAAAAATTGTTAATAAATGTTACCCACATAATTTCAATGAAAATGTTTTCAAGTTTCTTTGTTTGTCGCCAGGGGGCGAATTCACCATTTGAAATTTTTGAGAAAATCGAACCAATATGGACATTTTTTGAATGGCGCTCCTAGCGTTGAACATACTTATTAATTTGTCTATGTCAAAAGGGCAGTAAATTCTCCTTAAAACACTCTTTAATATGAGCTAGAGTTTGCTGAATTCTGTTTAGGCATATTCGAGATATGACGTCTTGAATTTTTAACACCGCTTTCCTTCGTAGCGCTGTTGCCGTAGCAACCACGAAAAAATTGTTTTAACAAAAATTGTAGAGAATTTTAGGGAGGTTCTAAAAATACTATTTCAGATCCAGATAAGATAGGCGATTTGTGGAGAAAAAGACAGTTTTATACAACAACATGGTGAATTCGCCCCCTGGTGGCAAACGAAGGAACTTGAAAATATTTTCATTGAAATTATTTGGGTCACTTTTATTAACATTTTTTTACCGCATCTTTCTAGCTTGCATAGTTCCCGAGAAATGGGCGAGGGCCGCCGTTAACTGATCACGCTGTATATACTATATAGAACTGTTGCACCAGAAAAATCTGTCGCTTGGGTAATTTTGTTATTAAACATTTTCCAACTCATGCTCAATAATAAATAAAAAAAGTTAGGCTTTGTGTGGGATTTGAACCCGGGACCTGCCAACTACTAATCGCGTAGCCTCACCCTCCGGTTAACGAGGTGCCTGTTTAATTTTGTATGTTAGGCGGCTCTTATCTGACGCCAGGGAAATATTGTTATAATTTTTTTTGTATAATTTGTGTTCTTTCTGATCAAAACCAGTTTGTAATATGATCGTTGTGAAACCTATTAAAATTGACGCGTTTCGCGTTGCTATATATATTTTTCCCGCTCCCTCCCCCGTAAGTTCACTTCACATGCTCGCCAACAGGTCCGAAAGCGAAAGTGAAATGTTCGGGGTGCCCTGTTGCTAGGTACAAAAAGTGGTTGCTAGGTACAAAAAGTATTTCCTAGCGACGATGCAACGATTATGCAGCAAGGACCGTAAAACCGTTAATAAAATATATGTAGCAACATCGATTGTTTTATAAACTGATTTTGATCAAAAAGAATACGAATTACCTATGCCAAAGAAAAATTAAGAATATGGATATATTTTTCAGGGTCAAATAATGTGGCTAATAGCACATTCAAGCGTAGCGCTGGGTTAAAAGCGTCCGGATAGTAAACCGTAGGTTCGAGTCCCACACAAAACCCAAGTTTTTTTATTTTGTTTATTATCGCTGCATTCTACTTATTATATTATTACTGATTTTAATTTTTAGTAATTGAGCAATGGTTATTTTGAATATTATTACTCACAACCTACTCCATAGCGTTTCATTGAAATTACCTATACCTAATAGGAACTTGTCGGAAGCAGGAAAAATATAATGACCGAGGCAACGCGGGCGCCTTTTACAAAAAATTTTGAGATTGGATTTTAACACGCAATATTAGTAATATCTACCTATACAAAAACAAAAAATTGTCGGTTTTCATTTCTGACTTCCGGTTTTACCGGAACTGAGCATCACATTTTTTAGACGTCCTGTATATTTTGGGTTTGTTAGGTTCCTTTTCTTCTCAATTTTTTTTTATACTATATACTATAGTTATCTATAGTTATCTCTAACAATATATTTTTATCATTCTACGCAAAGATGTTTATAATATTTGACGAAATTTATCAAAAAAAGTTCGTTGCTTGGTTATTTCTAGAAATAACTATATAAAACTATTGTATATGTATATTGTATGTATATGGTTGGAATTGGGAAAAGAAAAGGAACCTAAAAAACCTAAAGTATACGAACAAATATAAAATAGTGATGCTCACTTCCGGTCAAACAGGAAGTCAGAAATTAGAAGCGACGATCTTTTGTTACTCATACTCATTACTAATATTCCGTGTTAAAATCCAACTTCATAGTTTTTTGGAAAGGATATTTTTATCTGGGACACCTACTATGTAGGTACCTACTTAAACTGTTATTTTCAACGCCGTCTATCTTTCTTTGTAAGCGTTTTTGAACCTGTACTCATAATAATATGAGCTTTTTGCTGAAAATAAGATTTTCTTCCATCAGTTTTGTTTATGACATTTACGACTATGGGTACTTTCTTGCCGGCACCCACTTTATTTTTCCCGCAGTCTCTATTGCACGGTTCGATGTCCGACCACCGCCGCAAGGCGCCCCCTGCCGACCAGATGTGTCGCGTCGCGCTAAATTTAAAACCCGGAAGCGAGTTAATATGGCGCGATGTACTCCGTTGTCATCGCCGTCTGGGACTGCCCCTGTAAAATGGGTGGGCCGCGTCAGCCTGACTAATGGAGTACTAATTCGCGCAAATCACGGAAGGCTGCTCTGCTCGCTTCGTCGTTTTGGCTTCTTGGAGGTCGCGGCGGCGCGGCGGCGGCAAAGAGACCAGGATTAATGAAAATAAGGTCAGAATATGCCTGGAAATAAACAAAAGCATTCGGTTTTCTGTCTAATTTCCATACGATTAATTAAAAGTATCTCGAATAATTTTTTGGGGACATACTGTTTTATAAACGGTTCCTGAACATCTGATGAGCGGTAACCGCTGTATTTTCGCGAGAAGCTACGGTTGCCACCTGTCCTTTTTTGAAAAGGACAGTCCTTTTTTCAAACAAATTGTCCTTGCGACTTTTTTGGCCCTAAAATGTCCTTTTTAATGACCTTTCGAGTTCGGAAAGCGGCATATGCTCTACTAGTGTTGACTGACGTATTTACAAAGACTTCTCATGGCTATAGCTTCATGTCCTGGAAAACAGATGGCTCTGATGGCTAACAATGTATTCTGTATTGTATTTTATCTCCGGAAAGCGCATGGTGAGCCAAAAATGTGTCAGACGTGAGCCGTCTTTAATAACATATCAGTCAACGCTACTAGCTCCTGGTGACCTGATGACTCCTCGACTATATCGTTTTTATTATTGTTGTAGACTTTACTGGATTACTGGTGGGTGGTACCCAAGTCCACTTTATTATATTGATATTATCAAAGATCTATGCAACCGAGATATTCCGATGAGAATGTGTTCGACAGGGGAAATGGAAATGTAACCCAATTTTCGCCCACTTTAGTGATTTAATCACTTAGAATTTAGACAAAATTTTGTAAGAAAATTTCTAGAAGAATTTTTGGCAATGTCCTTTCTTCACTTTGCAAAACGGTGGCAACCCTACGAGAAGCTAGTATCACATTCTGTCACGGTTCGAAAATAACAAGATATCCAAAATACAGGGTGTTCCGTAATGATGTGCAAATATTTAGAGGAAGTGTTCTACAGACGGTTTTAACGGGAGGTCTTTCCCTACAAAGTTATTCCAGGCTTAAGAGGGACAGCTTGAATTTTGGGATACGTTACTAGCACGATGTATATCCTCATACATCGTGGTTACTAGCCAGTTGGAAGACACTTTACGGAATAGAATTACTTTGTGCACCCAAACCTTCCTAAGGGTAGAAATCCAAAATGCATGTTCGGTAAAATGGACCAAAAAGTGAAAGATACGAAAAAATTTAATTCTTGATAAAAGTTTTTGCTTGTTTAGAAAATACGACTCACCATGAAAAGTTATTTTTCGTCTCAGAATAGAAATGCCTTATTTTGCGAGATAGGTACGTAAAAAAGTCATTCTTGATTAAAGTTTATGCTTGTTCAGAAAATATGATTCTCCCTCAAGAAGCCCCAAGAATATCAAGTAAGTATTTTTAGAAGTTTCATTAGTTGTCAAAGTGTGTGCATTAAAACCTGAATTTAGTTACACTAGGTATATCTCTCGGTATTCGTTAAGAATAATGAAAAAATATAAACAGGAAAATAAAATAAAATTATAAAAAGGAAAATGTGATTTTTTAAATGTCAGCAACATTTAGAATTTCCTTAATTTTCTCTACGGTATATTATTACACACCCTGTATAATATGACTGTACAGTGATTCGTTTTTATGGATCAATAATGGCGAATAAAAAGTGTAATGACACCTGTAGATGTTGTTTTGGAAATCATATAGGTACTTTATAGGAGTAATATAATCGTCATAAATATGCCTTATCTCGGAGACCTACAAGATCGCTGTGTTGGATAGACGAAATGCACAATTGGTGCAATAAAGTTAAAGTAATGTAGTAACCTATGTGAAATAAAGATGAGGGTTGCCCCATCTTGCTTCAATTTTGCCAGAAAAAAAAAACGATTTGTGCTTAGCCCCGCCCAGTAGTCCAGTTGACGACTCAGCTCGCAATATTATTCGGCAGGACGAGGTGGGGCAACCACGACACTTAATTTTTTTTTGTCTGGATAAAAAATTTCGACTTATTATAGGTTAAGGGAGTATCTGTGGTTACAGGTATGTCGGTCTCTGACTTTTAGAATGTTACAAATTTTAAATATCCATCTTTATTACGATTTACCTTTTTTCCGGTTCTGTCATATTAACAAACCATTAATAAGTAGATAGATATATCAAACGGCCATTTTATTTTATTTTATTGGATATTAAATTCGTTGTAATAACGGTGTTTTTAGCGTTAAACAACCCTGTCAATTTTTTGGTCGTGCGTGGCGCCATTGGCGATCGCTTGAAACAGCGCAATGCACAGGTCTTTAATATAGTCACAGAATAGCCATTACGGTGGCTATTCTGTGATATAGTGTTGATCCAGGTTTGTGCCAAAGATAGAGAGCGAGACGCAGTTATGTACCATGTCTATCAGATCGGCATTGGTTTGGGTAAACCATGTTACAAAAACGCAACGTAAGAGCCTCGAAAAATCAACAACTGACATGCCACAAGCGGATTGTCATTCCCTAGTAGGGTGTGCGATGTGCGATATCAGCGCCATCTATTAGTTATTAGGCGATGGCGAATGCACCGGTGTCATCGGGGTTGCTTCTTCTCTTCTGTCGCTAGGTTGCGCTATTGAACGGAGGCGGACTATCTAGAGACTTTTAGACGCGGACAGGCGAACAGACAGCTGTGGCAGCGTCTAGTTTACAACATTTTAGAATTAAATATTAGAGGTTAGAGGACCACTGGCCAGTAATCACGAGAAAAACGTCCAACTGATCGCGGTGTAGATGCAGTTTTGTTACGATAGTGCTGTTGCCGTGCCGGTACCAACTACCGAAAAAGTTCTCAATAAATGCTTGCTTGTTTCAAGTGTTTTAACGTTGCCCTCTGTAGAATCAAGACTAAATCCGTGTGCTTCCAAGTACGGGCGTCGAGTTACATGGGTGCTAAGGTAGAGTTGCCCGCACTTTAAACTTCTTCACAAAATTTTCTTTTCGAGTGGGCCTCCCCCACTAATTGGTTAATTTTTTTTACATCATGACTGAATCACCCTGTATAATCGGGACAGAAGAATCGACAGTTACCTAATAATAACTATATTAGTAGAAAATAAAAACGACATTTTTAGGTTCAGTTTGTCAATAGCATTCGAAATGAAAACAGAATAATATGAATTTAATCAAAATTTCAAACGGTATTTTGTTTCTGAAGGTCATCCATTAAGATAATACAGAGAAAACAGACGGCGAGCCGGGCGCTGTTGTCAAATGTATCGAAAAATATATAGACACAAGCACGAATTAAATGCAATGTCGTATAAATTGACAACCTTATGTCCTCAATGGCGATCGAAGTCAGGATTCAAGGCAGCCACTGCTGGTGCGCCGAAGATACATTCGAAACATTACATTGCGTGCACTGTGCACTGTGCACTGTGCACGCAATGTAGGTAACTCACTCCGTGCACAGTGCACTGCATTTTAGTGATAAAACATAAAAAGTTAAACTTTGCCGTTTCCAATTTTGCGTTCATCCGTTCCAGAATAACACATACCGGGCATTATTCGGCCGAGCGATTAATGCCGCCCGACCGGGACGCTCTATTTGCGAGGACGTCGCGCTGTATTTTTCATCCGCCATTCGGCGTCCGCACCGCCGTATGAAAGCCTCCGGATACGGCGGCCGTTTGTAGCGCGCGCCCGGAATTTTGCCTCCGCTTTTTCGGGTGTTTTCATTACGCGCCACCAATATACGTCCGCATAATGGATAGGTTATCGGAATGAAGTGGACACCCACAGCCGGGTGGGTTTTAAAACTAAAATACCGCCTCGGATTCATTTCCAAGTATATTTGGGGATTAAATATAACTGTTGGAGTGTTTTTCACTTATTTGAGGGTAGGTAATTTGTATGTATATGACTAAAAAGAAATGATACAGTGAGTACTTTCCTGTGGTACAATCCGATTTTTTATTTTGCAACAAAACTTAAATATTCCCGCTACATTTTTTATCAGTCAGCGTTCATACCGATTTGGCCTGTTGTCACAAGGTCTGGCTTAGCAAACAGTTTTAAATCTGTTTGAAACTGTCGGGAGCATGCGCGACTTCGTATTTAAAACTTTAAAATTAAGCTGGGCATGCTCCTGACAGTTTCAAATTGGTTTGAAAATCTGCCTAAACAGACCTACCCGTAATTTATTAAAGACAGTTGTTTGTCATTCATAAAATATTTGCAATATGGAATTTTAACGTAATGAAGTAGGTATAATTACTGTAATTCATATTCCTTCCTGCAATAGTTACAAGAAGGTATATTAATATATTTCCAATATGTTAAGTCGTATTTTTTTAAAATTCATCTATTTATAACTTAATAAATTACAATAGAAATAATTATTCCCTAAACAGTGCATAAAGCTGTGGCCTCGAGAATACTACCTTAAACCACTTAACAGTGTTGGATAACTTTACTACACCCAAACTTATAATACATAATTTACACCTATTGTATACCTAAATTTAATTTTATTTGTTTTATAAACAAACTATAACTTTCTATCCCCCTAATATATTCAGGTATTTTATTGTATGCCTTACCAGCTTGTATTACCGGATTATTTAAACCTATATTTATTCTCACAGCTAATTGATAAACAAACATTGTCCTGAGATCTCGTATCATAGTTATGAATATTATTCGACATTATAGTACTTTATTTAAAATCTTGTGTAACAGTTTTATTTGTTCTAATTGTAATATTAAGTTAAGTTTTGTAATCTTTAGTTATTTTTATAAAGTCTCTGTGTTGGTAAGTCTATCATATTTAGACAATACTTTTCAAATTTTATTTTGTACAATTTGAATAGATTTGTCTTTCCACATGTTCCCCATATCGGCAGCAAATATCGAAAGTGAGAGTGAAAGAAGGCACTGTATACACTATGTTTAGCTTTTCCTAAAAGATAATTTCGACATTTATAAATTATAGGAACCACTGCTGTTAATTTTTTAGAAATATGATTTATATGGTCAGACCAATTTGAATGATTATCTACAGGGCGAGTTTTTTTCGACGCCCACTATGGGGATCTCGGAAACTAGCAGAACTAGAACAAAGGTTAAATGGGGAAAGAATTGCGGTTTTGAATGCTCAATCTAATGCCCCTTTTGGATTTTACTAGATATTCTGAAAAGAGTGATTTTTTGCTATTTCATCAGATCTCTGTAGCTCCGTTATTTCTGATTATACAGAAAAACTGTAGAGACAAAAATTGTAGATAATTTTGGACTTAATAAGACAATCTGATCCATTTTTTTTGTGTTTTTTTAAATGTAAATCATAGTTGGCTGTAACCTTATTAAATCGGCAATTTTTTGAGCTTTCCAAAGCTATAATACTCGGCATAGTTATTATAAAAAATAAAATAGCTATGGCTAATTTTCTTTTTTTTTTTAATTTTCACATAGTCAGCCACGGAATATTTTCATAATTATGTTCTATTTTATAATAAGACATACTTCAAACTTTCAAATATTTTGTTTTTAGCTGATGGTAACAAAATGTAACAAAATAAAACAAAAATTATCATGATGGAGCTCCACCACAAAATTATTTGCCCGTAAGAAATAACCTAGATAAGCTCTATCCAAATAGTTGGATAGGGAGAAATATACCTATTTCCTGGCAGCCCCGATCCCCGATTTCTCTGTTTTGGATTTATTTTTGTGGGGAACAGTACAAAATAAAGTATGAGACAATTGCTGAATTAAGAGCAGCTGTTTTAGAAGCAATTGCCAGTATTGACAGGCGCTCTCTAAGAAAGGCGACAAATTCAGTATTAAAGAGATGCAATATGATTTGCATAAATAATAATGGTGGATTGTTTGAACACCTTTTTTATTTTAAAAGGTGACTTTTTAAAATAATAATAATCTGAATTTGAGTTTTTTAATTTTTGTTTTATTTTGTTACCTATATTTTGTTACCAGCTAAAAACAAAATATTAGAAAGTTAGAAGTATGTCTAATTATAAAATAGAACGTAATAATTATGAAAATGACTATGTGAAAATTTAAAAAAAAATCAGAAAATTAGCCATAGCTTTTTATAATAACTATGCCGAGTATTATATCTTTGGAAAGCTCAAGAAATGGCTTTAAATGGATTTAATAAGGCCACAGCCAACTATGATTTACATTTAAAAAAACACAAGTTTATGTCATTTCTCAAAAATAACAAACAACATAAAAAATTTGATATTTTGATTTGATTTGATTATCTTATTAAGCCCAAAATTGTCTACAATTTTTGTCTCTACAGCTTTTCTGTATAATCAGAAATAACGGAGCTACAGAGATATGATGAAATAGCAAAAAATCACTCTTTTCAAAATATCTAGTGAGCCATGAACCTTTTTAAAAATCCAAAAGGGCATCGAAAAAAACTCACCCTGTATAATTAAACCCAAGTACTTAATACTCTGCACATCATTAATCTTCAGGTTATTCATTTTTGTATGTCTGAATGTGTTTATTCTTTTGTTTACAAGTGAAAAAAATTGTCTTTCCTATGTTTATCTTTAGTCTATTGTAATATAACTAATTTAAATATAGTTTTTAAATTAACGTTAATATGTGTGTTAACATGTTGGAAAATCAAGCAACCCTTGAATTTACTTTATTCCAAAACGTTATTGTGATATCTGAAAATAATTTTCACCGTTTATCGAAATATCCGTGTAGGAGCTAATGCGCCTAGAAAAAGTACACTGTACAACTCGAGTGGAATGTCGGACGATATGTTCAACGTATTCACTCTTATTCTACAAACTACTACTGTATAACAACAAACTTTATATGTATCTTAACACTGTTTTACTTTCAGATATTTTGTAAATAAGGTAATGTAAGAAAGGATGATATTTATCTTCCTCATACGTTCGGTTCAGATTAGTTTCCTAAAGCCTCGTTTGCTAAAGAAAACTGTCGCCGGCATTATGTTGCAAACGGGGCCGGCCAACTCCTGTAAATCAATTCATGTCTTGTGTTTCAAATTAGCTTTCTCTTGTCGCGCGACAGATCCGTTAACCATTTTACGGGTCTCGCCTTGCTAATCATAATGGTTGGGCGCGAACTGCGAAGTGTGTGTGCAGAAAAATCAGAGCGCGTGGATTCGCCACGGTATTGAACTTGATTTCCATAAAGACAATGGAACAGAACGGCCGTATGTAAATCCGCTGAAGAGAACATGTGTATATATAATTAATTTGAACGTTATGCGGGACCAGTTTTTTCGACAACGGCACCGTGTAATAAATGATTTGCAAACACGAAGCTGTTCGGTGGAATTTGTTTAACTCTACGTACAACGTTTATTTTGTCATTCTTATATTGCTACTTAGGTTATCTCGGGTCAATTTAAGTTTTAGAACTCTATAAATCAAAGCTACACATATTATAGCTAATCGATAAATCATATAGCTATGGGTGAATGTTTTTTTTTGTTGTTCTTGCTTTCACGTAATCTGTATCTAATTAATATCAAATTAAAAAATAGCGGTAAGTATCATTTTTAAAAGCAGATATTGTTAAGCTAGCAAACTTCTTACACAACAATATGATTAGAAACAATGAAACAATAATGAAGGGTTTGAAGTCTTGTAAAATATCCTTGCAGGAAACAACAATGCTTCGGAGTGTTGTGCGCAATGCGCGAATTTTTCACTACGCCAGACAATAGGCGCTGTGCGAGCGTTGTATAAACGAATAAGCCTATATAAATTGCATACCTAGCAGGGTAATTGCTGAAAATGCTCGCACTCGTGTAAAGTGCGAAATGCACATAGAATGTTAACGCTCGCTTTGGAGGTTGCAGCTCGAAGGCATTCACCTGCGGGATGCGATATTACAAAGCTTATTGCCGCTTTAAAAGCACAAGACAGACTAAGGTATATATTTTGAGAACTTGCCAGCCAAAAATATACAATCATCGCTATAAGAAAATATACAGAACTAAAAGTAAACCTGTAATAAAGCAAAAACAAGCAATAAAACAATACATAGCACTAGAATTATAAAGATCCATTCTGACGTTGTAGTCTTCGATGCTATTAAGTAGCCTCTATGCAGGAAATTTAGTCATTGTAATTGTACGCATGATTTGGTCTATTATGTACAGAAGCATGACAAGGCACTTACAATCTTGCTATTATTGACCTACAATGACCAAAGCCAAACCAAAACAAAAACGTAGGAACAACAAGGTCACCCAGTCCAAAAACCGGCATTATTATTCCATGTAGTTTTCATTGGACCTTTTCGGCAAAATCTGCACAAAAAGGGTCTGTCAGGTATGATGAATGCGTAATGAAATATTTACTTTTTTTTATTCCAATTATGCAGATTAGCGCTATGGTTTGGACTTTTGTGTTTGTTAAAAATATCCATATTACCCTGACGCATTTCGAAGTAATTATCTCCCCGACGAGACAATAAAAAACAAAGCCGTCCGTGTACATACAACGCTATATGTGGACTCAAATCGGACAAAAACGGCCTATATTGTACGTGGGGTGTATACGATGAATTACACGGGACACAGGACTCCAACGGTTTCCATGTATTATCCATTTTGTTAGTCGACTGTTTTGAAATACCAATAAAATTAATTTGTAAGCAATGTTTCAGTACATATTCACACAGCTATATAATATCAGCTATACAGAATTAACTGATTTATATATAAATCAAACCTGATCGCTATTTATAACAAAAGAAAAAGGAGTTGACATCTTCAAGAATTACCTAAACGGAACACCAATATGCGTATACCAATATATTTTTTCGAAATCTACGCTTCCTCCCGATTACAACGATATAAATGTCACATGTTTGCTCCAGGGACTCTTTAAAATAAGGGGACCCAGCATGTCACAGTCTATCACATAGGAGAAGTGAAGCCTTGTTTTCTGTATATCTCCAAGGAGACCACATAAGTGGGCTGGTACAAGGTTATGTTATATGTCAGTGTCCAACTGCCATCAGGTTTTATGTGACATGCCAGTGCCATAGATTCCAAAGGAGGCAAAATATTTCCCATCATAGTTCACAATTTTTAAGTTTTCTAACTTCCAGATCGTCAATTAAAGGTAATGCGGCCGCCTGTAGTAGTCCCAATAATTGCAACCAGATTTTTCTTGTCTCACCTTTAGTAATCCTATAATTCCCATTACGTGGGCATTACGTATAAGTAAGTAGTTCAAAACAAAAATGGTATTTCCTAAATTTTAAATTATTAAGCAGGTAGCTTCAGTCAGGTATTTTTTTAAACAGTTTTTATCTACAACTACTTATAAGTTTATTTGTGAGGTACCTTGGGAGAGAAATAAAATTACAAAAATGAGCACTGAGAAAAACTACATGATTAGAACTAAGTACAAGACCTAATCTTATTAGTCCATCCCGAATCTGTGAAAGTTCTTTGGGTAGATACATTCAACAAGAGAAGAAAGTTCAAGTACGTACCTATTATACCTACATATTACAAATGGTTTGAGGAACCTGGTAACAAGGTGCATAAGCGACAAATTCTCAAATAAGCAAAATCGGCACTGACTTATATTACTTAAATTCCTGGAAATAATTGCAGGAAACCAAATTCAAATATAAAATAAATTTGATTCATTTGACACTTGCCATATTCTGTGTTTGTTGACAGAACATTGTCAAGTCTAATTTTTAGAAACCATTATTAATTTTTACTAACAATCAAAGTACCTGTTATATTCATAGTATCTCCAATAAAATGGCATACTTGGCATCATTGAGACCATTAGAATGGGGAAAGAAACGGCCTCACTTTGGAAAGTATAATGCTGGGTCCCCTTACTTTAAAGGGTCCCTGGTTTGCTCCAACCGTTTGGAAGAAAGCGATTACATTTTTTGAAATGTTCATATTATATCGAAAATAGGAGTAGACATGGGAAAACAACCCTACGTGAAAAATTTGTTACCAGATTATGCCTTTTTGTTATTAAAAATGTTCATTTTAACACACTGTATATTTTTGTCACGAAGTTTACAGTTTACGTAATTTCCTTACCAGTATATTCAAATTAGCCCTGAAAGACAAAAGGAGACCAATAGGGGCAATAGGTGTTCTTTGTTCATTATCTTACCAAGGTTTAGTTAAATATGTTTTTTACTACTAACCTGAGAAATCACCATTATTTACCTCATTCCTCTAATGAGAAGTAATATTTCTCACCCTAGGTAAATAATAATAATAAAAAAATACCTAGGTAAATAATGAAAAATTTTCTATATGACATTTAAAGATTAGTGTCATTTTATCAGGCTATTACTTGATATTTCGAAGTATTTGAAAAAAGCGAGAAATGACTAAAATAAACTAAAATATGGCAATATTTTAATGTTAGTAGTAAAAAAAATTCTATATACACTTCGGTTGAGAAGGCCATTAATTACCTCGCATATTATGTCCTTCGGCGCTACGCGCCTCAGGATATAAAAAAGCTCGGTATATACGAGTAATGGCTCACTTCTCAACCTAAGTGTATAATATACTATTATTCTCTCTTATGGTCAAATATTTTAAAATGGCTATACCTATAAGAAAATAATATTAATTTATGGAAACAAAATTATACTGGGTGTTATTATATAATGGAAATTTTAAAACCAAGTCATTTAGTTAAGTCAATCTGATAACAAATTTTTCTTAAGAGTTATTTTCCCCATGGCTACTCGTGTTAATTTTTGATATGAAAATGCCCAAAATTTAACCCCTAACTTTTTTATTTGATGTTCAATCGTTTTTCTGGATGTAGATTTGGCAAATATAGGAACTTAAACTACTTAATGAATCAGTAATATAAAACAAATAACATTAAAATACTGACAAATAGCCTTACCTTACAAAATATGCATAACAACAGCAATTCAGGGTAATAAAAGTATTTGATTTTGAAAAATGTTTGCCATACTGATTTACGACATAGCTGTCACAGGCATAAATTATTTATTAGTATTTTTATCGCTATCATGTGAGAATGACTAAAATGTGACAACATAATAATATATTTAGAATGAATCTAAGGTTTAGGCATATACAGAGTGCACACGGATGGACTTAACTATATTTGTAAATATTTTTTATTTTAAATTTTAATAGTCATAAATTAACAAAGCTGAACTATCACATTCACCAGCGCGCCCGTGTATTGTCGCGTTTGTTTTCCATGCCTTCCTACTATTATCTAAAATTTGTATAGCGGACCCGTGCATAATGATATCCCCGCACCGGTTGCTGTGGCAACCCATGCACAAGGATATTTCCCAATTAAAAACCAAGATACAATGAGACCATTTCTTTATAGTCTTAGAAAAATATTTTATATTTCACCTACAGTAATAAATTTAATGACCGTGCTTAAAAGTTGAAATCCATTTAACAGCTGTCATTAAGGGGGACTTCGAAGGATATATTTTCTTCTTGTCCTATATTAAATTTGGTAAAAATAAGCCTTCTTAATAAATTGGTTTAGCGTAACTAAGATGTAACTAAGAAAGTAGGATTTCAGACAAAGTATCACTAGTGGTATTATTTGAAATCATCACTTGATTGGTTAATATTTTAAAAATTATGTCATTTCATTAGTTCATATTGGGAGACGTTAAATTCTCATATAAATCCGCAGCTGGACCATATATTTATTTTAAATTGGGAATCAGACTGATCAGTGTCAAACATTATTTAAATTAATTAAAGGTGTAATCGAAACGTAACTTCTAAACAAAATAATACAAACCGTACTGTCAAGCCAGAATCTGCAGAATCAATTTAATCAGAATTTCATTCACATCCGATGTTAATGGTTGTTGTTCGTATCCTTCCACTTCCACTACTTTGCTCTATAATAGACAAAATGTTTTTCCAGTTGGTCGGCTTGATAACTTTTCCTAAATTTGCATTTGACGTAGGTAAGACGGAATTGTTGTTAAAAATGAGTTAGCAAATGACAAACAGCATGGCGATTGCAACCACATATAGGATAGGTAATTATTACAAAATTTCATTAGTTATTTAAACAATACACGACTTTTCTTCTACAGTGTTGGCCTGTCTACTTCTTGAGTCTATACAATAACGCCCATTAGATGAAAAAGTACGGTATGTCATATCAGGATGATACTCAGTGTGTTTCAGGTTTTAATCGGGAAAATTTAATAGGAAATAGAACACGCTAAAATAAAAAGAAAAATTCGTAAGTATGGAGTTGTATGTTCTAAAGCTTCGTTTTCGAGACACGCAGGTTGTTGAAGTTAATAAAAGAAAAACTACTTGCGGCCTTTTGATAAAACTTGTCATGTTTTAAGTTATAAGTAAGGAGCTTAATTTGATGTAATTAGATTTAATTTATTTAGCTAGATATTTTAAGAAAAGAAAGGAGTACCGAGCACCCCACTACTTTTTTATAAACTTGATATTATTTTAAATTTTAAATAATTAATAAAAATAATAAAAAAACAGGTTATTCCTGTAGATTTTCCTGATTTGTTGGGGGCTTTCAAAGAAACATAAATATATGAGGAATATCATGTGGGTATACTGGGTGAACCACAGATGAGGACGAATTACACACCTATTAATTTTTCTTCTGTCATCGCTTTGCGGTGTTTCAACAATAAATAACAAGTAAAGTATTTTCATTTTTGTTAATATAATACAATAATACTAAATAATGTCTTTGTCTCAGAAAATAATATACAGGGTAGTCCACATTACATTTCAACCCTTACCTTAACCTCTTTATTTTCGGTGGCAATGTTCGGAGGATTGCTGACTACTTAGACAGCATGTTTTCCTGCCTTCGTTCGACCTTGGTTCGAATCGAGGTCGAGGCAAACTGATGGCCAAGAGCGCTGGACAAATTGTGTTTTCAGGGTATTGTTCCTTAATAGCTTTATCAGAGTTTTTTTATAGTATTTGTCCTACACTCACTGGGATTACTACGGTACTACAAGACAATAATATTAATAGGGTACTTGACAATATTTTTAATTGCTCTAAAATTGTACTCTGTTTACAGTAGATGCACCAACATAACACGTAATAAATGAAACAACGGCTTTTAACCCTTATTTTCTTATGATAATTAAAGACTAAGTTGCACAATTTTGTTCAGGCTGAAATCTACAGTTTCGTCGTTCTATTGTCCAGAACGCCAAACTTGGCAACTCTGTGCCTTTCAGGAGAAACGGAACTGTAACGTTGCCGGTGCCCGTTTGCAATCATTCGTGGAACAAGGGCAAATTGCAGTTTTCTATTCAAGTATCTCCAGCTTGCCTATGAATATCTGTTACTTAATGTATTGAAACCTTTGAGCTTTAACTAACGCAATTGCACACACAAATTTTGTCACATAAAGACTTTTTATTACGAATATGTTCCGTATATTGACTCCTCTATATCAAAATGGTGTCTGTTTATGCTGCACATGCTGGAAACTATATCCTTTATCTCTGCCAAGTAACACTTTAGTTAAAATATCTGTATACGGAACATACTATAAATATTCAGGTACCAATAATGGGGGAAATATTCGCGTATTTGGCAACGTTACCCGCCCACCTAGGCATCTAACCATATTCATATATCCACATGTCATCTAACACGTATGGTTTTCTGATCGGCAGATGACATCCCGTGATGCCAACTGTCATTCCCTATCTCGCTAAATCAAAATATTAGTAGATAATATCTGTGCCATTTATTATAGTTTGTTATTGATATTTACTATTATATATTGTTTGCGGACCTAGTTATCGTGTTGTTAGATGTGTAAGGTAAGGTATCATGGACATGGACCCTGAAAGGACAATCCGTAATTTGCCGAAATTGGATGCTGTTAGCGTCTGCCGAAATCCATGGGATAAAACTGCAAAGGTTTGTACCTACGTTGTAGTAAGAATACAGTATTATGAGTTATTAATAAAGAGATAACCTCGGCCTAGGGACCATCTTGAAGGCGCGTTTATGAAGACGCCATAATGTTTAGAAGTACTGAGCCCGAATTCCGGACTTTAGGCCCAACCTAGCCAAAAAAATTTACAGAAAAACGATTGAATAAGTATTTACGAAAAAACCCTTCTTGACTAAAATCGTCGATGGAGGAAGGAATCAATCAACGCTAAAAGTGGTTTCACGGGGCATCATAAGTCTGGGAGTTTGAGGTTAGAATTTTGAAATTTCAACTTTCCATGCAACTTTCACTGCCGAATAAGGTTATGTCTCAGAACACTTCAGTTGTATCGCTATGTTGCCAAATTGCCGTTATAAAACACTTGTGACGTCATAAGTGCTTTCCCGCCAAATTTCAAAGAAAAGCATAGCACAGCGGCATCTTTATTAGAAGAAATAATAGGGAGGTTCCAATTTAAATAGGGCGCCCGTGGCAAATACCAAAATATGCGAATACCACTACGACCTGTGTACTATAATATCCATTGACATGGACTATGTATGTATGGGTATATATCAAACTATAATCCTGTTTTTCGGGTAGATATTATGTCCAAAAAAGTCCTTCTCATATCTCCTCCCCTTTGTAAACATGACTGTATATAGGTACCCTCCATAGTAAACCCTCTTCCAGCATTGCGAACAAATCAAATTTCGTTTCCGTCCTCGTTTTTTTTTTACCGGGCCCATAATGAAATCCTGGCCCGTCCACGCAAATGATGCGCTCCTCGTTATTTTATCTGGTCCCGATTCGGGGGCTGTGTGGCTTTAATTGACGAGAGCACGGACGCGTAAAGGCCGAAATTCGGATTTCGGTACGGTTCGACGCCCTTTTATGTTGGGCCCCGTTAAGAGGATCAATGTTGTTTTATTTGTCGGCCTCTAATTAAAAACGAAACGCCGACTATGAAACCCACAGTCAATGCATTCCACCAATGTAGTGAGATCTACAGTAGGATCAACTGTTCTTGATGAAATACCTATAATAATATCATGAATAAGAGAGACAGTCGAAAACATAATGGGAGTGGGTGTTTAGTAAAATCCTCAGAGAAATAACCAATGATAGAGGGAGTAAGAACAAAAAGTAAACAGAACCAACATCTTTTTGAGTTTGAGTGATGCCACGTACTCCATTGTTTACAGCATTCCAAAATAAACGGATTAAATGAAGGCACACCTCCCATAACGCTATATTAACAAATGTAGCTATTAATTTCTTGTGTAAGTATAACAATTTTAAACTAAAACTAAATTTCGCTGTAACTACAGTAGCTATTTTTCGCTTTAATAAAATCGTCAACAGATACCTCAAACCGCCCAACCTGGCAACGCCGCCATTGCCGCCGCGTTCATTACTCGGCGGTATTTGTTTTGTGTTTGCCCAGCAAGTCAAGTTTTCCGAATGTTTACGTATGTCTACGTATGCATTATTTATTAGTATTTAGAATATAGTGACTGATTTTCTATACATTGGGACGCAGAAAGTGTGTGGTGTGTGGTGTGTGGGTCACACACGTATAACAGAACCTCGGACAATTGAATAGCACGGACCTAGTATTCTTTACCCCCTCTACCAAAAATCGTGAATCCCAAGGGATATGTCACTCAAACAGCCATGTTTCTTCTGTGAACTGCCAGCGGCCTGTTTTTGATAGGTAGGGCTCCAACGAAATAAAATGCAAATAATGTACAACTTATTGAATAAGTTTGACTAAAAACACACATGTAATAATAAAAATAAGTACCTACTTGCTACTCCAGTTCATACAAAGATAAAAAAAATCTTTTTTCATAAAAATTTCCAGATAAGTTAAAAACTACCAATAGGATTAGATACAGTATTTTTCCATTCTTTTGAGGTTTAATAGAAATCGAATAAGTTATTATGTTCTGCTTCTGCAGTTTACAATTTTAGAATAATAATAATTAATCTCTTACTTTTATATTTTGTTTTGTAGCTATCACTGGCGGGAAACTTAAATTACATGCGGACGAGTCGGTAAGTGTATAAAAATGTTTACTATCCCAGGAAACTAGATAATATTTACTAACCCTTTTATTTCATTGTACCTACCTCTTGTTCAGCGAGCATGGCAATTTACTGTGCATCCAAGAGAAGACATTTTCCGATTATTTTTCATACAAATAATAAAAACCCATGAAATTTTGTGGAAATTAATTTTGCGACCATACCAATGGATATAAGAAAACATACTTTTGCCATACAAGAGCCTCTTTAGCTTGGTAATCCGCCGAAATATAGGAATTATCAAATTTTTAAGGAATTTTACAACATTCGCCTATAGCTTCTTATGCGATGGATTGGCAGTGGTGACATCAAACCACAGAAAGGCTGTTCCCCCTGTACAATGTCTTTACCACTGATATTCATTCTATTTGTCTGCTGTCTAACAATTTTGCAGTTTATACAAAAGAATAATAGTATGCTTGCCAACTGAAATTTATGGAACTGTATCATACGCCGAAAAATAAAATAGCGAAAGATGAAAGCAGTGAAAGATTTTTATTACACCCACTTTTGAATAGAAGCCAAGCCACAAGATTTAAGTGTTTTGATTAAATCAATCTTTTTAAAAATAAAAATGTTCGTAAATCATAAAGAATGTCATACAACAAAAATATGCCATGTTACATTTTATTTTTTGCATCCAATATATCAATCGAGTGCTAGTGACATCACGTGTATGTATACTGCATAATATGTTCACAAACATGCATAAAATAAATCATTTCAGAGAATGGCAGATGTCCAGAAAAGAAGAGCAAATAAATCAACCGTGTTTTGACAACGACGTCTTAAAACAGCAATTTAAGCTACAGTGTGTCCCAAGATAGTGAACAATGAAGTGTGAGAGAGAAAAAATCAATTTAAAATTCAACTATTTGGAGTATTGGAACGCTTGCTGCTACATACATGGTGACCCAAAAAGGACTACCCAACTATACAAGGTTTAATATACGCAAAAAATTAAGTTACCCGTGTTTTTTCCGTTTTGTACACAGGTCCGTACTAACGGATGTATCTATAAATAAATATGGCCCCTAAATTTCGATTTTTGGGCTATGACATGTAGAACGGATTGGCCACGTTAGATTATGCACAACCATTGCGATTAAATACGTATCAAAAGAAAATCAATCGATCTGTTCAAAATTTATAGCCGAAAAAAACGAAATTTAGAGCAACATTTAAGGGCCCGTATCTCCCTTATTACAGACCTGTGTACAAAACGAAAAAAACACGGGTCACTTGCTTCTGGGGTACTCCTAGATCAGTTGCTTCTGGTGTACTCCTGAAGGTACTCCTCGTTTGGAGTATTGTGAGGGTGAGAATTATTACAATATACGTTACCGTTATTTTTGGACAACCCTGTACATTTACAACCTGTCAAAAGATGGATGGGTAAGTGACTTTTGGTTTGCTTTGTATAAAAAAAGTGTGGTATTATTTTGGTGTAGCAGTCGTTTACGAAGTATCAGTCTACAGTGTATACCATGGTTGGGACGTGGTATTGGGGAAAAAATCCCGCCGTATATACATATATATATAGTCGGATTTTGCGGAAAACACGGCCCACGTGTTAATTAGGGGTTGGCTATGGTGGAATGATCGCGGCAGCGCGTCGCAACGCCTGCCGCCAGCGAATATTGACGTTGCCTGTTTGATTGATGCACCGACGCGAATACTAATAACCGTTAATTAACGCTGGAACGCCCCCGAGCCATCGATGCAGCCACGGGTTGTGCGAATTAGCGCGCTCTTCCACGTGCGTTACTGTATAAAGTATATCCAGATGTGCTTCAACTCAAAAGAAGTTAATTTCACCAGAACGTGCACACCACTTTTCCTTTGAGACCCACCTCTCACTCGAAGGCAATTATTATTGAATCTAAAGGGAGACTTTCTAAACACCTTGTTATTAGTTATTCTATATAATCCGAGATATAATCTATATAATCTCAATCGAGTATTTAACCCACCATTGTCCTTAGGGCTCGAGGTGTTGTCTAACGACACCAATGTTCCTCAGGAGGTCCACTCTTCTTCCCTTTCCCAATCTAAATTTCCGTCTTCGAGTTAACTGGTCAAACCCCAGGATTCACGAACTTATCTTGACGACACAAACTTCTCACAGAGTTTATGCCATCCAGAGCAATTTTTTGTATCGGCATTCGCCTATTGTAGCTACGTACCGTTGGATCAAGTTAAGTATAGTCTCTGCACTCTCCTGCGGTCTCTGTACTGCCTATTGTGACTCACCACAAGTTGTAGTTCACCTGTCAGTCCTATTTTCTTGGTAAAAGATATAATTTTGACAGGATATCAACCGTTCAACTCCAGTGAGTCGATTAGTAGTTATCAAAAACATCAGAGTCGTGCAAACATATCAAAAATGTTCTCTACTGTTGCTTCAATCTCTTCATAATTTTAATTTTTTTAAGTAAACTGTTTCCATCACGATGCAATGCAGGAGTGAAACAAACTTCGATATCTTTGAAGCATATCGATAATTGGACTGATCATTACTTAATTTCTGTGCATTCAAACTAAACGCAAGTGAAACATAAACACAAGTTGTTGCATGGCTAGAGCGTGATTCGCGCGTGATCGGCTTGCTATTGGCCAGCCGGCAATAAAGTCTGGCCCGGCGGGCGAGTGCAGCGAGACGGTGTTTCTTACAGAGGTGTATTGAGTTGCAAGTGGACCTTTATTTTTTCCGATATAATTATTTTGCTGTTTATTAATTGTTGGAGCTACGATTTTTGATAATAGTAGAAATTTGCAGGTAAGTGTAAAGTTCTTAATACTGGAACATTTTAATATTTTATATTATATTATAAAATTCATAGAAATCGTCCTTAATGCGGCCCTGCCTCGTATTAGCCCTCAGAATTATACACGTGCTTCCATCGTGTAAATGTTTACGCGCCACTTGCATTTAGTTTAAATAGAGTGTAGAGTTATGTGAAGGCATTCGTTGACGATACGTTATAGCAAGTCAGCAAGTCTCATATACAAAGGCTAGTTGAGTAGCATACATTTTTTAAGTTTAATTTTAAGTATAATTCCGACTAAACTCATAATGAAAAACTTTGAATATACTGAAACTTTCTATGTCAAAAATCAAACAGTGTTTGAGGGTTGTGCAACCATAGGAGCTTGAAAGTGGGAGAGAGAATTTTAAACCAAAATATGTCCCTTTCAGGAAAATGTTTTCCACTATGACCACTGTGGGTTTGTTTCATTTCCAATGACACCTTGCATTTTAAAAGAGTATTGAGTTTAGGTCATATGAGTCGCCTTTTGAAAAATTTAAGTAAACTACTGTGCCGATAATAAGAGTCGGCGGGTTTCCCTTTGAAACACAAATTACAGTTTTATTGCCTGTTTTTGTTCGTTTTTTTTTTCGGCTACAGTTGCACAAATAATATTTGACAAGCAGGCCCGGACTAACGGTTAAATCATCCGATGGGTTAAACTTTATTATCTAACAGCAGAAGTGATTTTTTTTGAAAATGTGAATTAATGCTGAAAAGGTCTCCAAAGCACTGTAGTAGGTAATAAGTGAAGTAACAAAATACAAGTTCGACTCAATACAATATTATTGCAACTAATTGCTAGTGGATTACATCTGCAGCCGCTAGTGTATATAGAGGCACGTCATCCATGAGTTATTCCGCGCCGGCTGGTAGTGTGGCTAATAAAATCATAAAACTGATAAACATTATAGATAGTAAAAAAAACGTTCAAATAACTTGCCGACGACGCTTATTCTCGGCATAGTACTCTACAACAGCTTATCCTCGCGATGTCTCCAGTTTTAATTGTAGGTCTTGCGGAGAGAAACTCTACTTTCTCAGCAAGGCAAAGAATTTCCAGGTATAGAAACTAAATAATTGCTAGAGCGGCATTAATCCTAGCGACAAAAGGTCGATAAACCTTCTACAATTGGTCAAGCATAACAACAAACAAAAGAAATAAGAAGTGCTAGGACGTCAGAGATGGCATCGTCATCAGCTTCCAGTGTTTTGTATTTCGAGCATTCATTACCTTTTTTTTATTATTGCATGGTAGGTTTTGGTCAAGAACGACAAAATGTTTGTCTTCCTTGGGTTTTGCGGCTACTACTGAGCATTTGATGACGTTGTACAGATACAAATCATACGCTTTGAAAATCAGGCTCTCTCTGCGATCCTTACGCTTGAATACAAAAATCGCAGCGTTTCCCATGGTAAGGGGCAAAGAAGGTTCCATTAATTTCCGTATAATGATGACATGGAAAACTACGAAATTAGGATCGGCGTCGTACTTTTCATTTTAATTAAATTAACCGATCCCATTGTCTCGCCCAGTCTCCAAACCTGGATGCTGTCTAAACGCAGATTAAATTACTTTGTGGAACGGAGAGTAATCTTGTAATCAGTAGCGTCTCCAGAATAGACACTATTAGATTTTATTTTTATCGAATAGCTACAATATGAGGGTTACAGTTCGATGCCCGCGAAGTTCCTCATCTTGGCAACAAAAGTCCAGTGGTGTTATAGCAACGATTTCTTTCTTTCCGAAAAAATATGCATATACTTTTTTTCTTTTCAGACTTTACTGTTTCCCCACAATTACTGTTTAATTTTAAGTTTACACAACTTCTATCACCAACAGCTGTTCTGATGCTTCTGAAACCAACTGAAACTTTTTCTATGGAAGAAAGGGATGAGCTGTTTATTTATATGCATATAACTAATAACCATCAGCCATTGATTATGTACCGAATATTTCATAATCGGTAAGGGATTTTTCTGCAGACAAACAACCAACGACCTTGTTGTCTATTTTAGGGGTACAACGATATTATCTGTATGTTACGCCTCTGGCGAATGAAGCGAGATCCAGCTATTCCGCTGGAGCCCAGAACGGGGGCAAAAAAGATCGCCCGCAACTGTGATATTAATTGGAAAACAAGAAGATACCTAAAAGACCGATAATTCCATTTTGTCTGTATTTAATTAGTTCTCCAAATTGAAATTCCCTTTTATTCCTGCTTTGCAGCCTCGCAAACTTCTCTCTCGGTTATTCCGTGCGGCGTATTAGCGAAAATTAACGAAATGAAACGCGGCCGTTTTTTATATTTTTATTAATCAATTTTAAATGCCTGGCTGGGTTAATTAAAATGTATTTCCAGAGCCGTGCATCTCCGCAGTAGGTATTTGTATCTTGTATCTATAATAATATGACTCTGGCGTGGTGTGTTTTAGCCACAGTCAAGGTCGTCGCGATTTTGCACGCTTCATAAAAATGCCAGACGGACGTGACGTGACGTGAGACCGAATGAGGCCTTAGTTCGAAGCACGGGAGCGAGACATGCACCAAGTGCCCCAATAACGAGCCTGGGTGTCCGGCTGTATCATTATTTTAAATTTTCTCGTTTGCTTTTCCGCTTGACGGCGTATTCCGATCCGTATTGGCGTATAAACACCGATTACAAAGAAATAAAAAAACGTGCAATCCATTCTTGAATAATATAATTCTGCGGCACGGAGATGTTGGATTATTTGTGGTTAAGTAAATTCTATGATTATCTACCCTTTACATAACGACTTCAATAATCATGTTCTTGATTGAACGATGAAATTAACCAGTTTTGACAAAGAAAATCAGACATTTTTTTATTGAGTCTTCAATCGCTTAACAAAAAATAATTATTATTATAATAAATACGAGTAGCTTGGATTCGACGCAATGCAGTAATAAATAGAATTTTCCAAGAAAACGAGTTAGTTTCAGGGATAAAATTTCCACTAAAACTCTGGGAGTTGCTGAAGTGAATTTCCTCAAAACGACATTAAATTTCCTGCATAAATACAAAACATTTCGGAGGAAACGTACTTGTACATCCATTTTTACACTTCTATTTTCTCTAGAATAAGAAAATACTGTAATAAAAGTAAAACGGGGCAACAATGGAGTTATATGCAAACGATAAAGCAAGATGAAAACAACATCTTGAAACCTGGTCCTTAAAAATAAGTTTCCCCAAATTTTAGTACAATTCAGTTAACATAAAGTGTGTCTTCGGTATTTTATTGTTCCAATGCCAAGTATAACTCAAATATCGTCTTTTCCTTCCTTGAACAAATTTTATTTTTTCACAGAACAGTTCAATGTTTAATACAATAAATAAATCTGGTTTTAAATTGGATAACTTAGTTGGTACATAATATAGACAACTTCTCTCTAGAAACTACTAAATCAAAGTACCTATTCGTTTTGCAGAAAAATAAGACTATTATTGATCTTTGTTTATTTGAAATAATGTCAGTCAATGAAAACGATATGCCGGTTTACAGGGATCCTCTTAGGTTTTCTCGGGCTTTAAAAGCTTCTTGCGGTTCCGCTCTCAAATATTTACGTGAATCCGAAATAAGCATTTCACCAAAGCGAATCCTTTCCCCGAATCCCGACCGCATATTTAGAGTAAACCGGAGCAACCGGAACGCAATCTCGTAAAGCGATAACCGCCCGGAGCACCTCTAGATCATAAGCGAGCGGCGCGCAGCCGAGTGCGGCCTGTTACTTAGTAGCGGCATTAAAGACACTCCAGAAAACGCCTGAGCCGCACGCCGGGCCGTAAAGGCCGTTTACGATTTCATATCTGGAATGGGAATCGGGGATCCGGCAGTAAAATCGCACCCGCAGAAGGCAGCCTCCAGCCAAATATTAAAACGGTAAAGTTGTGCATAAAATTCGACAAGGATATAATACGGCGGGCGCCCAGTGGAAAATTCACGAGAGCGGTTTATGCGCTAGAGCGATTTTGGCGGTTGACTATGTATAATAAGAAAATTTCGAGTCTGAATGTGTGTTCCAGAAAAGTGGCCATCCCAAACACATTTTTTGTTTTATAAGTGTGGCGGAGAAGCAACCGTTACTAATATTATAAAACTTTAAGCCACTTAAGAAGTTGCGAGAACTTTCCCGTTACAATTAAGAAACCCTTAAATCGACCAGTTTACCAATTTACTTAAGTTTCTTCTCAAGCGCTTTTGGACACCCTTATAAAACTTCTCTTTTATTCGTACTGCGCATATCTTACTTGTCTCTCTTTATTCCAAGAATGCCATCTTTATCGTTTGAAACGAATTGGATAGTTCGTTTTCTCAAAGTTGACATATCATGTTTTGTTTCTTTAAATCATCCATGTTTGCTATTTTGATCATTGAAAAAGAAGACTCGATCTCAGGAGGGCAGTAAATTCACGTGCAACTTGGTCTGCATCAGGTGAAATTGGATTCCACGTCCAGAAAATTTACGGGCTCTGCAAATATGATGTGTTAACAAATTTTTGATGGAATTAGTAATTTTCGATTTTTATTTACTTTCATTAAACAGCTATAAATATGATACATAATGATTAATTCATAAGTTTATGTCTTTGGTAATAGATTTCACTATAGGTTTTATAATGTACCCCACAACTGTTATAAAAATGTGGTTGCTGAAAGTTACATAGTAATAACTTTAGGTAACTCTAATCACCAATTTTAGTGACTCCTGGAAACCTAAGCGTTCGAGCGATACTTTAATAAACTAAAAGTAAAATTTGCAACTATTGATAATATACAAGTAACCCTTACATCACCCAGAGTAGCACGCGTAACGCGCATATTCTGTAAAAACGAATATATGACATAACCTCTAATTTAGTTTTACTATCAGAAACATAATAATTGTGAGATATTGTGTGTGTTTTACGAGCAAAATGTCATTTAAAATTGTACAGTACAACCACAAGAACCTGGAAAAAGTATTTCTAGTTTATCAGTTGTACGTTACGTTGTACCGAGCGCATGGGCAAATTGCAGACAAAGATACCAGTAATAAAGGCGAAATAGGTAAGAAAATATAAGTGACAGTGAATAAAATGAATAACCATTATTCAATGCCTGTTTTGTGTTTTTATTTACTTATTGTTATTTTGTTTTACCGTATAAGTTTTTGAAGTTCTGTTATTTTATGTTCTTATTATAAGAGACTGGGACTACAGAAGAATTTATGTAATGTATAACAAGAGTATAGTTAGAATGTATCCATGTTATGAAACATGCGTAGATCGAAATATTTTTTTCCAGTTGCATAAGGGGATTGATATTACTTGAGATTTTTTAATTGATTTGGAGAAGACCATTATAGAACTATAGCTCCTAGAAGTTATATAGCAGTCTCTTAATTTCCACAAAAAGGTTTTTAGAGTTACCTCTATATAAAACCTAGCCCTGCAGGTTTTATAAAGTAGTTTCCAAGACCATTATATAACTTGGTTATAAAACTTTTGATAACAGAAACTCCAGGTTTTATTAAAAAGGTTAGAAACAACAGTTTGTGACCTTATTATAAAACTATCAGTAATCGGTCATCTAGAAGACACTTATAAAACTTTAGAAACCTTTAGTTGCTTTTATTACTATTAAAAAGCTGTTATAAAACTAATTGTTACTAAAGGTAATCGAAAATGTTACTTGGGATGGCCCTAATTCAGAGCCATGAGTGGAGTGTCGAAGGGACACTTTTTTAATCATATTTTTTATTTTTTGTACAGCTCACCCCCTTCCATCCAGAGGCACCCCACTATTTTTTGTGGTCCAGCTAAAACTATCCACTCTTTTGAATAAAAAAAACTTCAGAAAGGAGCGTGTTTGGGATTAGATGGAGCGTGCATATGGCGCAATGCCGTTTCTGGTTCACACACAAAATATAAAGGTTAGGTTAGGTTTCACAAGAAAACACAACAATGAGAGCAAATTTCATGTGTAACCTTAATAACCTTGATGTGCAGCAGATAGTGTTTTAGAGAAATAATATATCATTAATGATGTTTATGGACATTAAAAGCTATCATACACGTCTTATAACTTGGTACCTATATAAAACGAAGACGTATCGAAGCCGCAGCTTAAAGTTGTCCGTTTCAGTAGCACGAACTTTAATTGTCCGTAGAGCGTCAACTCGTTCATATTTTTTTATTCAGCGCAAACACGTATTTTGAAAAATCTCTCGCCACACGTTGATTTTAGTTTCGAGAAGGACACTGTTTAAACTAAATTATATTTTTGTATAGCTCACCTTTTTTAGGAACCATGCAACGTGTTATGCTACTGGAATTTTTTAGCACCTTATTGATAA
This sequence comes from Pseudeuparius sepicola, assembly GCA_963920635.1. Lineage (NCBI taxonomy): Eukaryota > Metazoa > Arthropoda > Insecta > Coleoptera > Anthribidae > Pseudeuparius > Pseudeuparius sepicola. The sequence continues at coordinate 63,112,843 of OY987300.1, read as the reverse complement.
CTGAAAAGGCTTTCCAATGACGTATCACAGGTGATATCGAAAGTGTTTCCGTCCATACCAAAATCGACGGACGTGGACGTGTAAGCGATTTTTCAAAAAGCGCGCATGTGTTGAATTAGTCTTTGTTCTCCAGCTTCTATTTACACATCTACAGTGAAAATTGTAGTTTTTAAACAAACTAGGCTGAATTCGACGTCGTGAAATAAACAAATTGAAGAGAAAATCCTCAACTTCTGTTTTATACCTTTCCGAACCTTCCTAACTCAATTCGGGGCATTTATTCGTTTTAAACTGTCACTGGAAACGGAAACGACGACCCTAAACGGAAAAACAGTCCGGAGATTTGGGAGAAAAATAATGGCGGGATCCTATCGCAATCCAGCAAATTGGAAGGATTGAGGGAGAAATCTTATAGCGATTTGTCAAATAATAGTTCGTAGAATTGAGACATAATTTGTTGTAACATTGCACTATTTTAAATACAAATAAAATTCTAGTTGTTCAGAAAGAAGAAGACATTTGAAGGTGCTCTCTGGAATCGTCGACGACTTTCGTAAAAAATGTCAGTTGGGCCACAGCAATTAGGTGTGCCTAAAGTTTCTTGTTACGTCCGTAAATCGATTGCCTATGAAAAGGACCTTAACGAAAGCTCTGCATTCATACATAAATTAACCAAAAACTGGAAGAAAACCGTTCTAAGCCAGATTAAAACACGATTAACGCTATAGAGGGATTATTATCCTTTTTCTTATTAACGATCTTTCGGGCTCGTCTGGGTATTCCATTATTCCATAATTTAACTCGGCAGTCGAAGATAAAAACCCATAAAAGCTTTTGAGAAAGCTTCGACCGTGCGTCCATAAAATATAAACGATAGCATGGTTCGCCGTTGTGTTCGGATAAAAGTGGAAATAAGGAAAAGATATTGCGATATGTGCATTTCAACGAATGAATAATGGGCATTTTCACGCTCGAAAATTTACTGAAACTAAATAATTTATAGCGTCAGATGCGATATATTGCGTCTCTGCGAGAGATATGTTTATGAAATCTGCCACAAGCTGTCGATCCGCGCGAAATGGACTATATGGAGAAACAGAAAATATGGCCACGTTCGAGCAGCTCTTGCGACGCATCATTAAAGAAACTGTACGTACACGTATCCCGTATCCGCGTGGCTTTATAGAACATGGCAGCCAATAAAGTATAGACCTTCTCAGAGAAAGGAATACGACAACGAAGATAGGTTGTCTCTTCTTTGCGTAAATAAATAAATAAGGTAAAAAATATTTTTGTGAAAGTGGCAGAGAGGAACTTCAAAACCGGCGGTGAAATAACCCATTATTGCATATGAATCGTTAAGTTGGTAGTAGTTGCCGGTAGGAACTTCTAGTGAAGGCTACTCACTCGAAGGTATATTTGCATAGGCTTTAAAGGCCTCGGCAACTAAATTCTACATTCATATAATAAAAAGTCGAACTACCGTGCTTTGGATTCAATTTTGTTAATTTCCTTATTTTAACTTTCTATGGAATGCACTAGGCATGAAAAAACGACATACAGTTTGTTCAGCGAATGTTCGTCCTTGTCTTACTCGTGAATATACGATGGATATCGGTCGTATATTCACGAGTCAGACAAGGACGGGAGTTGTGACGTAGGGCCGAACATCCGCTGCTATCCTATATCAAATTTATGTCCAAAAAAAGTAACTAGTCTATTATTTTTGCTTAATTAGTAATTACTGATATTGGACGATGATTTGATAGGTACCTACTTACCTATTACTAGATATTTATCTCCTTTTTTGAATACAGGCTTTACTATTGTAGTTTTAAATTCTGTTGGAGATATTCCTGTTTAGAGGATTTTATTTGCCAAATGAGTTAAAGGGTCGACTATTTGTGGTCCTATTTTTCATTGTGTCTGCTTTTATGTATCTCTTTTAGCCTGAAAAGTTGTGCTCTAGAGTATTGATTTGCCATATACGGAGAAATCGGGGTGTGTATACACAAATATACCTACTCTATTATACCTATATGTGCACTTTGTTGAAAACGACTTTATACCCTGAATATTATTGTCAGTGACAAAGGAAGGTCGCTAAAAACATTTTCTATGGAAAGAATAAGAAACGAATAACAAAGGTGGTGAACGTATTTTGGAGCCAAAATATATTTTTGTACAACGTACATACTTTCAAAAGAGATATAGTGTATTTTTTATATAGGATACCTTTTGATCGAGTCGATTTGATTGAAAGCATATTTTATTTTAGGGATGGATCTCTGGTTTTAGTTTATCTCCTGATACTGCAGTTTTCAGAGGTTTTCTACCACCTAGATAGACCCCACGCATGCCACTTACCTTGGGGTCGAAGTTGAACACAGTGTCGTACTTGAAGTGGCACTCGAGACCACACTTGCAGGTTCCCGACGTAAGCAAGTACTCCTTCACTTGCTCCGGAGAACTTAAAGCTGTATTACTCGGACTGAAACGAGAAAAAAAATTAGCCACTTGTTCACGACATTTTAACGTCTAATTAATAACAATAATACGTATGGTTAAGTTTCGTAATGGAAAACGTAGCTGTGCACCTCATTAGCGGCACAACTATGTCTTGTTTGGGTTTAATGGTTTATTTATCGTGTAAATCTAAGTATAGTACATTTACATTACAAAAGCAGCAATTTAGGAGATACAATTACCATGTCAGTATTTTGTAGAATTTACACAATAACGGTGCATGTTTTCCTTTGATTAATCGGTGAAAGCTTAAAAGGTACGGCACCGAAGACACAATCATGGATGCTACCTATTTATCTTGTTAGTTTCGCAACAATATTAGTGTAATTACAGTCATTATAATTTTTTTAAATAATTGCCGACTAACTTCGTAAGACTTTTAATAGTTAAAGTTTCTTTAGGCAATTTTTCGTCTCACTGACATATTGTTTCAGTCGCACAAAAATAGTTAGATATAGGTACCTACTATAAATATAAAATAACGATTTTATTAACATATTATAATGAAAATTTAGACTGATGGCTAAAATTTCTTTAAATAATCTTGGAAGAAACCTTGAAAAACGCCCCCGTTCAATAAACGAAGATACATTCAACTTTTACTCTGCCCGACAATGAATCTCAACCCCCAGGAAGCAATTATTTTCTATTTTTCCTTTTTACCACCTCCCCCATCAGTCTTAAGGGTAATATTGCATTCTCACAACCCTCTCACGTCACCCCTACAAAATAAAGGATCCAATTAAAAAAATAATGAGAACGAGAGGCACATTAAAAAACACCCCAAAAAGAGAAGCCATGACAATTTTAGAAGCAGAGTGATAAATTATTTTAAAGATCCATAGATGAGATTTCAAAGAAGTTCTCCAATTGATGAAATTACAACTGTATATACCTATGCCAAATTCAACAAAAGAACTTTGTTGCGGAAATGCAGAACTACATCTCACCTGTAAAATAAATGAATGTTGGATTTTTTAATAAATAAATTCTTTCGAACGCTCTTGAAATGAACGCACTTTTCAAACACTTCCTCACCATCTCTATAAGTGTGCCCGAGCAATTTTTTGCCAGAAACTGTAGGACCACCCCAAGGCAACTAACAACTTCTCATTCAATTCGGATTTTAATAACCACCCCCCGTAGAGCCAATTTTCCGCCTTCTTCGAACGGCATCCCCTAAAGGCAACGGGGAAGCCGTACGTGCAATAATCCATGATTTCCAGTTCAACTAGGGGGTTAATGCAATAACATTTAAGCTGTCACAAGCCATGTCCGTTTGCAGGGGAAACATAAATTAGAAAAAATCCTATTACCTCGCATAATATCGGCTTAGATATTTCCGCACGACTGTGTGTTTTCATACACTGTTGACAAAACGACTATAGGTACGTTTAATTTACAGTATAGGTCTGGTTGCTGATTGCTATGGAAATTAGAACGGCAACAATGCTGTTATGCATTCATAACACGTCGAATGTGTTAACTACACCAACTGATAGACAAGAAGATGATAAAGAGGGTAGTGAATATAGAACTAGGGAATATATGAGCATATTAACCAGGGACTCGAATTACTGAAGCAGTTGCATGGTAAAAGAAATAGGGTTTTTCACCGTCCTTCACTTTAAATAAAGACCCCATTCTTTATTCAAAGTTTTTTCAAAGGTCCTTCATTATATATGTAATAAAAAGGTACCTAAAGAATCCACTAATATATCAGGGATGAAGTGTGGATCGTTCTGTGTTTACTATTAGTAAAGTATTGAAATATTGTGTGTTCGTTATTTGTTCCATCCATGCAGCGCCTTCATCATACACACAATTCAAAACTTTTCATATTATGCGCAAAGATATCTCAATTTCACAGTGAAATAAGTATAGTAGAAGTAGTTTCCAAGAAAATAATATATATTTTTTCTTCTATACAGGGTGATTCAGTTACGGTGCTCAACATGGGGATCTCGGAAACCGTACCAGATACAAAGTCGGTCAAATAGAGGCAAACGAGAAAAAATATGTACATAAATTTTAATTGAAAATATATGATATAAGTGATTAAACTAAACTAAAGAGAATATTACAATATTCTTTTCAATTTGTTCAATTATATTGTTCAATCCAATATTAAAAAAATATATAAAATAGAAACAGAAAATAACTTAGAAGCTTTTTCTGTTATCAATTTGATTTTTGTATAAATGTTGTTCTTATTAAATGCATACAAGGTTAGTTTATAGGAAGGTTAGGACATTCCCCCACTCTTAAACAAAACCAAAGGCCGTCCCTTTGAACCGGCAACATCGCGCGATGGTGCCGCTCTCACCAGCTCTCCTTCAGCTTGATGCCAATGGGGTGTCAAAAGGGACAACACGGGTATTGAAAACCGAAATCAACGTAAAAATACACACATAAAACAAAAATGCGATGCACCAACATACACCACAAAGTTCCGTTATTTCATTGCACAAACATTAAAATGAGGAAACAACCGAAAACAGCCAAAACAACATAAACATTATACACCATAAACAAAGTACATGCCAAAAACGTCTGTGTGCGCCTATGGCTGGAAGCGTTATCTATTTAGGGAGTTACTAAATCGCCAATTCACGTGTAAATGCTACCAACTTAAATTGCGGCCTTTCCCCTCTTTGCCTCTCTCACCCCCCTTCCCTTCCAAGTCCCCGAATGTCCTAACCTTCCTATAAACTAACCTTGAATGCATAAGCAATATTTAATTATAAGCAAAATTAAAACATTATGATATTATCAAGTTTTTTAATGCAGCAGTCGAAATTTGCAAATTTCTATTGGCACCAACTGGGGAAATTCTACGTATACTTTGACTTTTCTTAATGATATTTTAAAAGGTATAACTAGTCAACCTTTGGAACTGTCTGCGTTTTTTCACGATGTTCAACGCGGAACCGCACAGCGTCGCACGACACGTAAAATAAAAACTGCATATACGACACGAAATCGCTTGCCCAAATAATGTGACCTATGGTGTAGAGTGTAGTCACGCGCGATCATAAATATATTTGACCTTTGCTAAAATATTAGTTGAATACTTTCATAATTTCATTTCCTTCACACAAATGATATCACTGTGCCTGCAGCATGTCAGGACGTGTCCCAACAAAAATTGCAATATCTTTGTCGATAAGTTGTTGAAGGAGAAAACTTTGATCTGCGATGTAACAGATTATTCTAAAACAATGCTCCTATTATTTAAATGTTTGTAACTTTTTATAAAAAAAAATAGCATAGGTATGAACGTATTTTGATTTTATTTCAATATAAGGCTATTCTCAAGTTTAAATGATGGATAATAATTGAATATAACCTTATATACTCAAGTTTAGATATTGGATAATATTCTTGAAGCTATGAGCATTTCAAAGTGGGATTATAGAATGTATTCAAGATATAACTTCAGTATAGTTTCCAGCCAATCAAACCGATTCTTAAATTGAGAATATTTCCTGAAAATTTTATAATTTTTCAATGAGATTTAGTTTTGCGTATGGTTGATATTATTAATTTTGAAGTGAATACATATTAAAAAAAATATTTTGGATATAGATTTTTCTGTGTGTTAGTTACAAAAAAAATAGCGGTCTCGACCTCTTGTAATTACATTGGAATAAATGTACGAAACCGGTAGGGTGCGGGATTTGTACATTTATTTCTGGGTTGGGGGAAAGAACGGATAACGAAATTATGTAAAATAGGGTGAAGCCGGATATACACTTTCGGAATCCGCAATGAATGCTCGATTTCATGTGGATTTATATTATAATTTACGGCGAAAGTTTTAGCGATTGTTACCAGAGGGAAATTGGAGGGAAAATTGCTACATCGGGGAAAGTAGAATGAGTAAAAACTGAGGAACTGATACGCTTCCCAAAACTTACACTATACAGGGTGGTCCAACTTTTAGTGACAAAACTTTGGGAATCTATAGAAAACGTCAAAATAAGTAGATTTTTTCATATAAACATGTATCATGTTGCTTCTGGGGTACTCCTAGTTTGGAGTATTGTGAGGGTGAGAATTATTATTATTATTATCAAATCAAAGTTTTTTTTCAAGTTTTCTTTTATTTTTCCAGTTAAGGCAAACACATTTGGTTACAGTTTAGATACTCCTTAAATACTTCAAATTAAAAATAGTTTAGCCCATCTGCTTCCAGTAGTGCCAAAGAAACGGGGATCAACCATCATATTTTTTAATAAAAAATTGTACGCCACTGGAACAGCAATTTTTTTGCTTTCACTAAATTTCCCAATCAATTCTACAAAAACTATTGACTTTTTCGAAAAATGTACCGTTTTTGAAAAAATTCACTTTTGGGCGTTTTAATTCTTTTAGCAGAAGAAAATCAAAGTATAGGTCTATGCTTTTAACATTTTGCACACCTACTTAGTTTTTAATTCTGAACTTTCCTTAATAACATTTTGCCGTACTTACATAAAGGCCACTTTACTATTGCGAAAAAATAGTTTTATTTTAATTCCCGTATAGGACACCTGATTTTTCGAACCTAGACACCTTTTTATTTCTACGAAATCCTATAGGGTATAACTTTTTTAATCCTTTTACTTTTTCCATATGGAACCAACTAAAAATTTTGGTTTTTGAAGATAAAACGCCTTTGGGACAGGTAGGTATCGACTCTTCCAGATATCGACAAAGTTAATATTTTTTGGTGTTCCGTGACAACTTATCAATATGTGGAAAATTCGATATCACAACGGCGTTTGGACAACAAAAATCGAAATAGTGGAGTTGATTTCACGAGAAAAAGGTGAAACGATTAAAGAAAAATTCTACCCTGGAATTTGGCGGACTTTCGATTTTGCGCGTTTTTCACTGAACTCGAAAAAATTGAAATATGGTGTTGATTTCATGAGGGAAAAATAAAAGGAGAAAAAAATTTCCACCTTAAGATTTGGCAGACCTTTCATTTTGCGCGTTTTCCGATGTTCTGGGTGTCCCACTTAAGACGTTTCGAGCGATTATCTCGACAACTTTCAAGATAAATATGGTTCAAAAACTAAACTTGTGTAGTTTTTTCCAAGAAATTGAATACCGCCAAGAAAAAATATTGTACTAAAACAAAAAATATTAAAAATGTATTAAAAAAATCAACATGGCGATTCTATTTGCATTTCTTCATTAGACTGGTAAAGCGAATAAAAGTATGCACGCACACTTGAATATCACTTGGTTTAGCCGAAAGTGACGTTTTTTTGTTCCATCTAAGATGTCACGAGCCATTATCTCGGTGATTTTTAAGATAAATTGATGGTTGGAAACACCAAACTTGTGTTTTGACACATATGAAAAAATTCTAAGAGAACGTTTTTGTTTACAATTAAAATTTAGATAAGAAACTGAATACATTTTATTGTTATACAAGGTGATTCATTTTTTTTTTCTAAAAACAATTGTAGTAATTACCCACTTCCCCGCCACTGGTTGTTCAAGGTGTTTATAAACAGGTTTTATGCTAACCCATGGCGTTATAACATGCACCAAATATGATTTAAATATCCCAACTAGTTTGGGAAATACACAATAACTCCACATATTTTTTTACAACTTTAACATCCCACTTTTTTATAAGGCCTTAAAAAGATATAGTTTATACAATAAAGTGCGGTCATTTTTTGGTTTTCTACGCCTGTTGAAGTTTCCCGAATGAAAACTAAATCACCCTGTATTTTTTATAGGAAGAAATTAAAAATAATATTAAAATAAGTGTATTAGGTGGATTCGTGAACACACTGTATACAGGGTGTCCCGAAATTAGCCTGCCATAAATTACCAGCGTGTTCTGCGACCAAAAAAATGAAAAAGTTCCTCTAAACATGGCCTCAAAAATGCCCCCTAAGAGGGCTACAGCTCCCGAAATGGACACATTGGCAATCAGTTTTTTCTAAATATTTCCAGAACGAGCAAAGATAAAATTCTGAAATTTGGTATGTGACATACCTGGGAGAATAAATCATAAAAAAAAGCACAAAACAAATTTGGGATCTTTTTAACCCCTTGACCCCCTTATTTGGGATGCCTATGATGAAGAATGTCAAACTATCTCTACCTCGGTAAACGTCAAATCTCACAGGTATATCACATACCGAATTTCATAATTTTATCTTTGTTCGTTCTGGAAATATTTAGAAAAAACCGTTTCCCAAAGGGTTCATTTCGGGGGCTATAGCCCCCTTAGGGGACTTTTTTGAAGCCATGTTTATAGGAACTTTTTTCATTTTTTTGTATCAAAAAACGTGATGGGAAATTATGGCAGGCTAATTTCTAATAGGCATTTTCATGGCACTCTGCAAAAAATTTTCAAAACGAGTTTACTCGAAAACAATGCATGCTATCGAAAAGTTCAACAAGAGCACCTTTTCTTCGTAGAATACCTTCAAATTTCATAATTTCAAAAGAAACCTAGAACAAAGTATACAAAAAATTTTTGGGGTAATTTTAACTCCTGAACCCCCCATTTGGGACGCCTATGATTAAGAATGTCTAACTATCTATACCTCGGCAAATGTCAAACCTCACATACCAAATTTCAGAATTATATCTTTGTTCGTTCTGGAAATATTTATAGAAACCCGTTAGGTCGTAAAACACTCTGGTAAATTATGGCAAGCTAATTTCGGGACAGCCTGTATAGATGGAAGATAGAATTTGCAGCGGGTTTATTTAATAATTTGGCGGGGGTGCCGAAAAGACCGTCCTGAATAATATGTATTTCGGGCGAGGGGTCGCCGCCGGGACCCCCGTTGAATTTAAGACGAACTCTGCCTTCTCGTAATTTGGTTTCTCGCGTAATTTTGGGCTCAATCCCGAAAGACGCCGGCGCTTACAGACTTAATAAATTGCGTCGTTTGACAACATTAAGAAATAATAGACCCCTTTCCCGTAAACATTTACGCGTTATGGAAATTGAGTGAATTTTCCATGCAAATTCCCGAAACGGGAGAGCAACTTAAGAGCGGCTTTACGATTCGCCTCTATTCCAGCCGCACTGCAAGCAATATTTTAATGCCGGCGATGTAACTGCGCCACTAATGCAAAGGCACTTTTGAAGTATCTAACGTTCGAATTTACGCAGAGGGCCGCGTTAAATTTAAAGATTACGTGCACCTTTATTGCCATTTATATGCACTCGGAAAGCGGTGCGCCGTATATTCGCCGCTTTGTGCTTTACAAATTTATAATGGCGCCCCCCATTCGCATGTAATATGCAGGCACTTTGTACAGGAATTGAGTGCAATTTGTATCTCGAATTTAATAAAGCCGGGCCTCGCGCTTTCAAAGAAACGATAACAAGTCATTTTGCACGTTCACCTAACGAGGTTATTGTGTAGGCGACACACGTCTTTGGAAAACAGATCTTCCGGTAAAAGAGGGCCGTCCCGGAATAATGATGCATTTAATGATAACTATATGGATACAATGACAGAACGCATGCTTATGATATGTCACCATACTGGTTATTTTCTTGTAAAAACACACGATATAGAAATCATTCACGGGTTAACGACCCATTACGGCCGAGGGGTAGGTACGTAAACAACGAGGTCAGCTATAGCCCGAGGACATAATAAAATCTCCGCCTAGGTGTGTACAGGGTGAGCGAAACTCTTGAATTGTGCTTGTTACTAACTTGTTTGCTATTATTGTTTGTTACAGAATTAAAATATAATCCTGTTGCACTTCAATAATTTCTGACTATCAATAATTGTTTCATTGGCTAGCGTTTCGGAAAATGATTAGAAAAATTCCATATTTTTTACATATTTGACCCTGTAGAATTTGAACAATAAACGATACAGAAAATCTTTTCCTACAAAAAAGGACTTTCAATATATAATATATATAGGAAGAAAATGGTATGTTTCTGGGAAAATAATATCGATGACGTCACAGCGGCCATTTTCCCAAACACCAAATAAGCTAATTTTCGGTTATAATAATTGGACCTTAGTATCCTTGTTTATGGATGTCACTGACATAAGGACATGACAGAAATACAGTAGATACAGGGGACAGATCTTGCAAAAAATAAAGTTGTCCATGTTTTTTGGGAGACTTTAATAGAAGTAAATTAGTAGGCAATGGCTGGGCCACTTTAATTTTTAGCGCCATCTGTTGCTTGTATCCAATATTGCTTTCGTATATATATCCTTGTGACTCTGTCACACATTGGCTAACTAGGGATTCCATAAACAAGGTTAGTATGTTCCATTTAAGAACCCCTTTTCGTGAAAGGACATCACTTTGACGTGGTGACATGATCTTTGAGAAAGGAGAAAGGTTTATTCTCCGAAAGCTCAGAAAACCAATTTATTGAAGTTATTTTTTGAGTTAAACGTTCAAAGTTTCGTTCATTTATCGTTACGAATTTATAGCAACTTGAAAAAAGTGTCTTTTTATCAGTTTGGTGGCGAAAACCCCAATTAAAAATTAAATGGATCTGTTTACGCCACACATAAATTGGCGAAAATACTCCGTTTTCAGATTTTATACTAAACTTAACTTGAATTTGTAGATCTCATGATAAATAAGACGATCAATGCAATAACAAAAAAAATAACATAATAAAATTCCAAAAGGTTTACACGATACACATACCTAACGGTATGTCGGCGTGCAGGAGCTGTGACGTCAGCGCATACGCTTATTCGACAAAAGCATGGCTACCTGTTATTTGTAAAAGGGAATTTAACTCATTTATAGTTATAGTGCGATCTAGGCAACAGCATATACATCAAGGTGCCTATAATCTGTTTTTTAAATTTAAAAAGTAATTATTAAATTGAAGAAGGCGTAATTTGGTTTATGCATGCTACAGCATTTTTAATGAGTGTTATTTTTATGTTAGGTAAATAGAAGAAAGCTGCTAAAGTAGCTTCATAAACTAAACCAAGAAGGTAGTCCCATCAATCTATGAGTTTTTGATTATAGTTCACAAACATAATAAATAATATGTAAATAAAATATTATTATTACATATTATTATTTTATTAGCTAAAAAAAAGCACCCCAAATATAAGTACAAGTAGGTATAAATAAATATGATTTCCCAGTTTTGGGCATTCTAATCAGAAAAACACAGAACAGGTTAAGTTGAAAAAATATAATAATAATAAATTTTCAAAACTCCTAGGAAATGGCGGGATTTCACGTTCGCTTTTTCCACTCCCTGAAGATGAAAATGATATGATACGGTTCTCATAGGTGCACGACACCAAGATGCGTAAAAGCAGCAACAGGGGGGCATTCTGCTCTTGGATATTACAATTTTCGAAGAAAGAACCTAAATGGAAAGAAATTAGGGCATATAGAAGCAAATCCATATATATGAGTTATTTTCTCACATATTATTCTATAGTATTGGCCTCATTCGATATCATCTGTAGCTCTATCACAGTATAGTGTTCCGCATTAGCTTTTAGATTTCGTGCATTTTATCCAAACTCTTTTTGTTGCAAAATGTGAAACTTCTTTGAAATGTTTATTTAGTATATTATCGTCGCTAAAATTATGTTTAATATTATGTTCAGAATTAGTTGGCCGCGCTTTTGCCGAAGTGACGTAGGTGCGCAGAATAGTTTAATTTTTGTTCGAATAGCTGGCGGACCATTATGTGTGGATCGTGAATCTTTAGGAGCTTTTACGATTTTCCTGAAATTCGTAATTTATTTTGAGACCGAATATCAGTAAAATTTGTTCGGACAAGTGATAAAGATTTTCGGCTAGTTGAGTCATTCACTGACCTCTGGAAGTAACCTGCTTCCCAATTATTTTACTAGCTTCCTATGTAGGTATTCGTATAATATGGATATATGAGTTACGGTTTCGAATAGATATAGTTCCATTTGTTATACAGATTATCCAACAAATAAGTGCCAAAATTTTAACCATGTATCATCAAAAGCAAGTTTTTCAAATGTTTTTCGGAAACCTCATAGTTTTAAGATAAGTATTTTTTAAAAATTAATGTGTATTGTTTTTGTTACCCGTCACTGGAGTACAAGTGGAAATTCTTGGTTGACTTAAGTAGCCAAATGTGTGTAAACACAATTATTTATAAATAAAGATCTGAATTATCGATTCTTATGCGTCATTTTGCAACTCTTTAGCGTTATTTTATTGGGATAAAATACGTCATAAAAAATTGAGTTTTCGAGAAAAATATTCCATTAGGTATATTGACATGAGATATGTGCCTCTATAATACTGCCGCATAGTTTACCCAAGAAGTAAGAAATAAACCATAACAGGTAATATCTACATCTCAAAAAAATGAGATTCGATAACCTTGAAATCCCCAATCCCAAAATTGCAGTCAGTCAGTCAGTGATGACCAACTAACTATGTAGCTGCACTGTCTCTGTGGACCTTTGTAATAAATTGGATTACAACCTAATAAATTCTACGCACTTTACCTCACCTTGGACCACATCACGGGAGGCGGCCTTTCAGCGAGATGAACCACCACGTGTACACAGCTCCATTCAACTGGCGATTCAACCCCATAGCGAGCATCCAATTTTCGTTCGCCGCCTGGGCCCCACGGTCGGCCGAGGGGCTGGATGAATATACTGGCTCCCATTTAGCGCACCAAATTTCCGCGGCGTTTATTCAATAAAACCCATTCAAGCCGCCATCGAATTCTCATTGAAATTGATCGGCGAACATTCGCGGCTCAGCCGCCTCTCGCCAACAGCGGCAAAGCAACAACTGTGTGTATAGGTGGTTTTTATTGGAATCGGTTGTTTTGTGGTCGAGGACGATATGTAGGAGCAAATAATAAAGGGGTAGCTGTTACGTGGTAATAGACGGTGGAATATGAGCCGCGTTCCCTTGGCCCCTACACTGAGAACGTCAGCTCAGTTGTTAGCCGAGCCACTCAGTTTGTTTTTTCCTGTCAAAGGATCACCTTGTGAAAGGGCTGGACCAACACTATGGTCCAGGAAAGGGTCATTTTCCCCACCACCAAACTGAGCCAATATATGCTCGATAGTGAGTGTCCTCGCGAGGATGTGCTTGAAGGGTGAAGGGGGAGGTAAAAAATCTCACTTTAGCTCACATTCTCATTTGTAAAAGGAACTGCCACCAACTGAGATAAAATAAGAATTTTTAAGGAAAGTGGCAAAAGGAACGCGGCTATGGTTGTATTTTATAGAGACCACCCAATGCCCCAATCCAATAAAATAATGTACTGATAATGACAAGTGACAACATATATTTCAATAGATTTAAAGACCGAGATTTTACCTATAGTTACCATTTTGTTGTGGCATCACTGGTATCAAAATTTATTGGTCAAAGAATCATCATTGTCCCTGATTGAATTTTTTGACAACCTTAAAATTGTAATAGCTAAAACACCTTCCATTTTTATTGATAATAACTATATAACGACCAAGATGCTTCTTTGGTTCTTCCGGATACATCCTGACGTCAGTAAGAACCTGACTTTCAAATTTCAATTATAATTTTTGGCTCAGTTAAGACTTTTTGAGACTTTGGAAGCACTATACATGAAATAGCGCAAAAAATCGAGAAAAACTTAATGAGAAGGACCAAAATCGATACATTCAAGTCTATAGAAACATGTATATCAATCAAAAAACCGATTTAAATAAAATTCTTACAAAATAAATGCAAAATGGAAACAAGGAATTTGGCGCGGCTATAAAATAGCCACGCCGAGCGACACGTCACTGATTTCGCGACACGCCGCAAACAGCCGCTACCATCCGCAGTTTTACAGAGCGCACGGTGGGAACACAGAAAACATATCCTATTTTATTCTACGATAACTAAGTCTCTATTGTGCTAATATACACACACAAAGGACATCTACCGAAAATTTTTGGCATTTCAGAATTAATTTCGAGGCTATTTACGGGCTTTTTACAACGTTTAAACAAAAATTTATTTTTTGTGAACATCTCAATTTGAATTTACAGCATTTATATGGATTCAATAAAAGTCATTAACTATTCTCTTTGGAAATCTGTTTTATGTCATCATCTTTGTAATATTTTTTTGACAGATGTCATTCCAATTTGTTATCAAAATTATGTACTGTCAACCTTATAAAACAAAAATTACCTTCAAGTTAACAAAATCTATTTTCATAATCACTACAAAGTATACTTAAACAACAACTAGGTATACGTTTTGTTAATAAAAGAAACAGTAGACAAATAGAACAAACGAGAGTGTTACTTCCTTCCTAAGCTGAAGTGCCAAAGGCATGTCAATTTGTCAATATAAATCATGAAAACAATGCAATACGATTGAAATGTGTCACGTGATGATCCATGATGTGGGGGGGGGGGACTTTACTTCCGCTAAACCGAAACTGATATTCAATCGTGCAGTGCAGATTTTTTATTCACTTTATAGAAAAACTGCAACAAAATCGCTATTTTATTTGGAGATAACTTTTTTGTTTGAAATACAACTGCATTTGTCTTGGTCAAATTTAATTTTTAGGAGAAAAATACACAAGTTGTGGTGGTGTTTCAACCATAAAAGGCGCGGGTGCAAACTTGAATTATAAAAAAAACGTTTTGTTGCCCCTAGGGTCATGGAATAAAAATAAATTTAATACCGCTGCGTTCAAATGTGAAAATAAAATAAAAATACTTGGCATATGGTTTACAATATCACTTGGAAGTACCATTGAAGGAAAATATACAGAGAAGTGTATATAATGACCTCATGAGGAATTTGGACATCATAAGAAAGGTATGGTATATTAACTCATACATGTTATCAAAGATTTGGTATACCGTACTTTCACCGTTTTGGTAGACATAGGGGAATAGGCCGCGCGTCGCCGTGCGTCCAGCTAGGTTTGTCAGTCGTGGGCGTGGGGAGTACACAGTAGTCCCGCACCGCTTATCAGTCGAGTTTTGCGAGCAAAAAACACGCCCCGCCCCCCGCCAACGACTGACGAACCTAGCCGAATACACGGCGGCGCGCCGCCCAGCCATGACAATGTCTACTAAAACGGTGAAAGTATGGTATAGCACAAATATTACCACTACCAAAACCATACTCAAAAGATTGTCCAGCTACTTGGTAAATTTCTGTGGTTTGGACAAATTTATAGAGTTGCTAGGGATCAACTGTACATGTCACAGGAAAAGGGTGGTCTGAAACTTATAAAAAGAAAAATTAGATATACGAAAAACGCAAAAAAATAAATAATAAAAACAAAAAATCAAACAACAATATAAAATGGAATTTGGTGTGGAAAATACTAGAAATAAAGATTATCCCCACAAAGTAGAAATCGGCAATATATAAGGGAATAAACGATGTGTATCCTACCGGTTCGAAGCTGCAAAAACACAAATAAAGTAATAACGCTTTATGTAAAAAATGCTTGTCGCCAAATGAAGATCTCATGCATAAAATAAAATTGTGTAAAAATGCAACAGAAATGTGGCAGTGGTTACAGAAACAAATAAAAAAAAATCCAACTTGGCATAAATAATGCTGCAAATCTACCTGAACTGATAACTTTAACCTTTAGTATAAGAGATAAGGAAAAAGCACAAGCAATCCTATGGCTCCTTTCAGGATTAGTTTATTATAATTTAGAAGGGAGAGAGACGAATTTAGCATCCTTAAAAAATAAGTATAGGTTCTCCAGAAATAAGATAAATCAAACGGCTAAAAAAAAATATACACATTATGTGCTTCTGAAAAAAAATGTACCTACTATAGCTATGTAAGAAAAATCTATTTGTAGCTATACAGGGTGTTCCTTAATGACATGCTAATACTTAAGGGGGTTTTTCTTGGGCCCATTTTAAGAAAAAAACTTCATATGAATGTATGTCGTAAACGTCCTAACTTTTGAGATACAGGGCGTTAAAGTTCATTTTTTAAAATTGAATTTTGGCTACATCTCCCGAAATAATCAAGCCGCTGAACTGAAATTTGGCACTGCTATGTTTCTGGGGATGGAGAATAAACTGAAAATGTCAATTTTACCGTATCTCACAGAGGGCGCCACTTGCGCTGTTTTTTGATCACGCTTTTACGCGTAACTTTTTTGAGGTTATCTTTTTGGTCCTGCAGGTCCATCATTTTATTGCATCTTTTCATTTTGCAACAAAAGTGTACTCTTGTTTCATAACGATTAAATCAACCATTTGCTTTGAAATTGCCAAAACGTTCTCCAAAACACCTGTTGACTTCAATATTCGAAACATAAAATTTTCACCCAGCACCTTCAAGTGTTACAGACCGACTGTACCATTTAAACTGAGAAAAAAATCCCCATGAACAATGTACCAAAAATGGACACTCTATTTCAAGAAAACCAATGGTTTTTTGACCAATGCCTATTTGGCATTTTTTTCATCATTTCGAATGTACAGTTGATCTGTAACATTTGAAAGCAGTAGGTGAAAATTTTATGTTTCGAATATTGGAATCAATAGGTGTTTTGGGGCACGTTTTGATAATTTCAACGCAAACGGTTGATTTGATCGTTATGAAACAAGAGAACCTTTTTCTTGCAGAATGAAAAGATGCACTAAAATGATGGACCTGCAGGACCAAAAAGATAACCTCAAAAAAGTTACGCGTAAAAGCGTGATCAAAAAACAGCGCAAGTGGCGCCCTCTGTGAGATACGGTAAAATTGACATTTTCAGCTTATTCTCCATCCCCAAAAACAGAGTAGTGCCAAATTTCAGTTCAGCAGCTTGATTATTTCGGGAGATGTAGCCAAAATTCAATTTTAAAAAATGAACTTTAACGCCCTGTATCTCAAAAGTTAGGACGTTTACGACATACGTTCATATGAAGTTTTTTTCTTAAAATGGGCCCAAGAATAACCCCCTTAAGTATTAGCATGTCATTAAGGAACACCCTGTATATTGTAAATAAAGTTTTTTTATGAAAAAAAAAACATTAATTTATCTTAAAAATTGCCGAGATAATGGCTCGTATAACGTCTTATAGCTGGAACAAAAGGACGTCACATCCAGCTAAACCGGAAGTGATATCCAAGTGTGCGGTGCAGATTTTTTTATCCGCTTTACCAATCTAATAAAAAACGTTTAAAATTCAATTTTTTTTTGTTGGCGGCGTCCAATTCCTTGGAAAAAAACTACACAAGTTTATTTGGCGGATAAATTGAGTAAAATAAAAAAAATGATGAAAATAATGCCCCTAAAATGTTAACGGTGATTTCGTAATCATCCAGACAAAAAAAGTTAAGGTTAATATTTCCGTTCCGGCCCAAAATATGATATGAAGATATGAACATTGATTCGGAGAGGGTTCAAAATGATTTGATTACAAACGTGTTGGGGCACTATTTTGTATATTTGAATCGCAAAAATATATGTAGGTTTCAAAATCAAAAAATATATAGGGTGTTCCATTTAAAAAACGTCGTTTGGTCTGTATCTCCGAAACGCGACATTCAATAATTGTTTTTCTGAATGCATATTTGAAATCGCAAGAACATTTTCTAGAATTCTCATATTTACAACTTTTATCTAAATTCAAGAACAAAAGAGTTAAGGTACGTAGGTACGAGGCCATAACTTTTATAATATAAGATTTTACTGTATTTTTGGCAATATAGTAGCAAGCGAAGCAACGGATCGGGAAACAGTGATCCTTTCATATATTTTAATAAAATTTCGCTTTCCATCATTGGATCAAGCGGTTATTTTCCCTCACTAAATCAAATAAAGTTTGCTTTTATTTATTTCAGTATCATTTTTTTCATTCCATAACGTTGATTGTGCCAAACTAAAAAAAATGGATAGTTTTATTACCACAGAATACCTACTACGTAACGTAATCCATTTTTGCCGCCCTCCCTTAACTTGGCGCCCGGGGCAATGGCCTCGTCATGTCCCCCCCCTCCCCTAGATGCGTCCTGGGTTAGGGTACTTAGTACTAATATAAGCCCTCCAAGTAGTCCACAACGCATCGACGCGTTGCCATCGCGCTAAAGTCCCAATTCAGATTATTGATGTCTTATTAAATTCGAAAGCTCGGTGTGTGAGATCAAGCGGATGATCGCCAGGAATGATTGTTTGAACCACAAAATTATATAGTTAAAAAATGAGCGACGCGCGCGCTCCTTTTTTTCGGGCTTCCACGCCCGTTATTTTCTGTTGGTAATGTTTGTTCTAATATTTCTTCTAAATAAATACTTGATGATTTTCGCCATTCTCGGAAAATCCCATTGCCACAATTTGCCATAAAAACTTTACGATAAATTATAATTTTATTATTATTGTGATTATCAACCGACCTCATTTTTCCCAAGACAATGTCATTCTTATAATTAATACTTAAATTAAAAACAAGTGCATTTATACGATCCTCGATACGTCCATTCATATTTTGTTGTTTGTCTTGGTATTTAGAAGAAATGAAGTATAAACTTTTTTTATAAAGAAATCGTCGTAATTTTGAATTCGAAGATCCCAAAAATATTTTCCTTTCAGAACTGAACCTATTAGCTTGCTACTATCACAGCTTACCCTAACTATTATGCTTGTAATATAGTGAGCGAGGAATTATTACTATGCATACCTTTAAAGTATAACCATACGAGTACTTTTGCCACCATTTTACATCAAAATGATTAATTAACTAACTTAAAAGAATTATTTCCAATTGTCATATTCCTCCGACCACAAGAAGCCGTCAAAAAACCTACCGTAACCAAAGCTATGCACTTATCTAAACCCTTTTAGACTTCGAAACCAGTTCAGCCGTTTTTTCGCGACGGGCCCTTCTTGGAACATCTGGCCGGGATCCGCTGGGATGTGTACGTGAACCGAAAACTTCTTTGTATTCTATTGTCTATTTGTTTCGAACCACCAGCCGAGCTCTCTGATCTTTGCCAGCCAATAAACCACCTCATCGCCCCGGCAAGTGGTAGGTACCATGGGCGCAACATCTAGGTTTCAGACGAAAATAATTAGATTAAATTTAACGATGGGCACACGTGGTTTTTGATAAGCGTGGTTTTTGATAAGCAAGTTTTAATTTCTTATATAATTCCTAAGGATCGCTTTTGCACAGCCCTAACTTTGCCTTAACAGTTTATAGAAGGCGTCTTAGTAGTGTGTGCCTGACTCCTAGAATTTTTCAGATAGCACGTTCGTTTTGATGACATTTTCATCTGGTACAGGGCTCGCTATAGGGTGGACCACTTAAGTCAATACTAAACATTTTTGCAATTTTGGCTCGTCCTTTAAATGTCCAATCCAACAATGTGAGTGTTCTACAGGGCGAGTTTTTTTCGATGACCACTATGGGGATCTCGGAAACTAGCAGAGCTAGAACAAAGGTTAAATGGGGAAAGAATTGCAGTTTTGAATGCTCAATCTAAAGCCCTTTTTGGATTTTTAAAAAAGTTTATGGCTCACTAGATATTTTGAAAAGAGTGATTTTTTTCTATTTCATCAGATCTCGTTATTTCTGATTATACAGAAAAACTGTAGAGACAAAAATTGTAGATAATTTTGGGCTTAATAAGATAATCTGATTCAATTTTTTATTTTGTTTATGATTTTTGAGATATGACAAAACTTGTGTTTTTATAAATGTAAATCATAGCTGGCTGTGGCCTTATCAATTCGGCCATTTTTTGAGCTTTCCAAAGATATAATACTCGGCATATTTATTATAAAAAGCTATGGCTTATTTTCTGATTTTTTTTTTAATTTTCACATAGTCATTCATTTTCATAATTATTACGTTCTATTTTATAATTAGACATACTTCAAACTTTCAAATATTTTATTTTTAGCTGGTAACAAAATGTAACAAAATAAAACAAAAATTATCATGATGGAGCTCCACCACATAATTATTTGCCCGTAAGAAATTACCTAGATCAGTTATATCCAAATAGTTGGATAGGGAGAAATAGACCTATTTCCTGGCAGCCCCGATCCCCCGATTTGTCTGTTTTGGATTTCTTTTTGTGGGGAACAGTACAAAATAAAGTATGAGACAATTGATGAATTAAGAGCAGCTGTTTTAGAAGCAATTGCCAGTATTGACAGGCGCTCTGTAAGAAAGGCGACAAATTAAGTTTTAAAAAGATGCAATATTTGCATAAATAATAATGGTGGATTGTTTGAACACCTTTTAAAACAATAATAATTTGAATTTGAGTTTTTTAATTTTTGTTTTATTTTGTTATATTATGTTACCAGCTAAAAACACAATTTTAGAAAGTTTCAAGTACGTCTAATTATAAAATAGAACGTAATTATGAAAATATTCCATGGTTGACTATGTGAAAATTAAAAAAAAAAAGAAAATTAGCCATAGCTCTTTTATTTTTTATAAAAACTATGCCGAGTATTATATCTTTGGAAAGCTCAAAAAATGGCCGATTTGATAAGGCCACAGCCAACTATGATTTACATTTAAAAAAAACACAAATTTACGTCATATCTCAAAAATCACAAACATAAAAAATTTGATTAGATTATCTTATAAGCCCGCAATTATCTACAATTTTTGTCTCTACAGTTTTTCTGTATAATCATAAATAACGGAGCTACAGAGATCTGATGAACTAGCAAAAAATCACTCTTTTCAAAATATCTAGTAAGCCATGAACTTTTAAAAAAAAACCAAAAACCGCAATTATTTCCCCATTTAACCTTTGTACTAGCTCTGCTAGTTTCCGAGATCCCCATAGTGGTCATCGAAAAAAAACTCACCCTGTATATATACTACGGTTAGTACTTAGAGATGCCACACTTGAACAATGCAATGCATTCCCCTATTTTCCAAAGAACCAATGGACATAAAGGGCTAATCCAGAAAGCGGCGCTCGGGAGCCGTGCCTCGTGCCGATTCCTAACAGATCAAATTTATTAAATTCGCCCCGGCGCAAACAGCGCGTGCGCCGGCAAGCAAATATTTGCCCCGTTTTTTCGTTTTGGGGTCGGCGCGGCATCGAACATTTTTCCGCGGCGGCAGAGCAGGATATTAATTTGGCGTGGTATTTACTTTGTTCCTGTTTCCATGTCGCTGGAGGCGTTTCCGCTCCCGCCCTGGAATCGATAAGAAATGTGCACGGTGCAGATGCAGGATGCGCATAAGTCCTCGGTCCGGGCTAAGTGAGCAGGAATACGGCCCATCCGCCGTCGGCAGTGGTCGGAATTGGCTGTGTTTGTTGGCGCAGTTCATCAAGTTGGATTTGAAGTGGATGGTGTTCTAGATTTCCAGTCACTTGTGAGCATTCAAGGTCATTTATGAGCATTTATGGTCATTTATAAAAAAAAACATCCATTTGTAAACTATAAAACTACAAAACCGTTTCTAATTCTAACCTAGAATATTGCGAACTGTGCGTGCCTACATTGCAAAATGGTCAAACAAAATTCAATAGTCTGGAATTATTATATTTTGCCCATGCAGGAAGAATGAGAAAACATTTAATTCAATATTCAAAGGTTCCAGTACAGATAAAGAAGTTATTTAGATTTAGTAGTAACTAAAATGTAAAAAGTATTTCTGTATTATTGTAAGTATTGAATATTGAATATAGCTCTGATTTTTAATTAATTTAGGTAATTTTATTGCATAATTATAATTACTGCCTTGAATTTGAGATCAAAACTTATTTTAATAATCTTAAATTTTAACAATACTGGAATATTTTATTGATTGCTAACATAACTAACCTACATCCTACATGTACCTACGCGTTGGGTCTTCTAAATATGTCTTCATGCTGTAACTAGAAACTTTTTTTTTAATTTTACATATTTCCATTTTTTTTATTTTTGTTTTACATTATACTTTTTTAATCGAGTCATACATATGTGGTCTTGTTTTAAGTCTTTTCAGAAGCAATCGAATGGCACCATTTTCAAACATGTCCATAAATTAATGCTCGAGGCCTCGGCGGATATTTTTAAAAGTGTCCTGCTCAAAATCATAAATGCTCGGACATTTGCTATCTATAGGAAAAAAATCAAAACAAAATCTTTTTTCGGGGCAATTCTCGGACAAGTCAATTTTTGTTGTAATGGATTATTATTTCATTTAGTAAAATGAACAAGAATCTAGTTGCAAACTGAAGTACTGCCAAAGCCCGGCAGTATCCTACCGCAGTATCCGACACGTTTAGCAAATTCTCGTTGGATTTTACCGAGAATTTCTGGCCCTCAAGGACTCCGTACTTTAAACCCATTTTAGATTTCTTTCTGTGTGGCCATTTTAAAAACCTTCCATAAAAATCCAGACCAGATAATACTGAAAAATTAAAAACCAGGATTCGAAATGAATGTAAAACTATTTCCCAAGAAACTGTCAGTAAAGTCCCACGAAACCAGTGGCGCACCCAGAAAATATGATTGGGGGGGGGGCAACTCGAAGTTGTAGCCAGACAGAAACTTCAGGCAGAGTAAACGACTTTCCAGTCAGTACACATTTGAAAAGTGAGGGATAGGTACATACCTACAGGGCGGTACTTTGTCGGTGGGGAGAGGGGGGGGGGTAAAAAATGGAATTTAATTCTTGTTATTATACAAATCGCGCCGCAGACGAAAATTTGTGAAATTTTCAAGGTCAAATATAATATGAACATACAATTTGACGCCAAGGGTAATTTTTTTTGCATTATGTGGGCCCATACTTAATCATTTGTGCAGTAAGCAAGAATACTTTTTAACTGACAAAAATCCAGTAATTATCAAAAACAACACTGAACACCCTTTTGTGATGTGGAAGAAAAAATAAAAGTTAGTGCTCCTAGTTCCCTATAAATTATCATATCGTTTCAAAGGGCCACATTATGTCTATAATTTTTGCAACATTTTATAATATTTTCTGGCCAGTGTAGTAGGGGTAGGTAAATTGAAATTTGTTTGAAGGTCGGGCGATAGAGATTATTGTTTTTAAGCGGGCAATAAAAAGTGTACTTAGGAGGTCTCTGCACATTAAAAATTTTCCTCAAGCAAAATTAAAAAAAAATTAATGGCAAATTCAGTTTAAATGAAGTATAATAAATAAAAAATCATGATGTCTTTTTTTCTTCGTTTTTTTTTCTCAATGGAGCAGTTCCTTATCTACGGCTCTGGCGCTCTGGTGAGGTGACCGATGAACTTGTGGCTCAGACAGGGCAAACATTCTGCTAGGCAGATTCAAACAAATTTCCAAACTGTTTTTTTATAAAGGCAGGTATATTAGAAAGTACCTACCAAAAAAACTCAGATATTAGCCAGTCAGTGCGCAAAAATTGCCGAGGGTCGCACAGCGAACAGTACATCTACGATACGACTCTCGAGAATTTTTCAAATATGAAAGGTCTGGGGGGGGGGCGAGGCCCCTTGCCCCCCCCCCCCCCTGGGTGCGCCACTGCACGAAACCATCTTACCCTAAAAATAGTCAGGCTCAGGAAGGGCTCCACTTTGAACACTCATTTAGATTCTTGTTCATTTTAATAAATAAAATAAATTAAAGGCCTAGTCTGGTCATATAGAAAACAGCACGCAGGCGCAGGCGGATAATAGAAGTTTAGTAGACTACACTGGAATAATACATTTTTGCCAGTTCCTCTTAGTTTTTACATAAAAAATAATCCAAAATTTTAAGGTATTGCTCCTTTTGCTCTCAAAAGATGGCGCTAGATACAATCGATGCCCTGAATGTCCTCTGTAGCTAAGTTAACACAATCTTCCTAGTTATTATTTGTGAATTTTCGATTTTTTAGAAATCTAACATAACTATACCTATCCTTGGTATACTTCAAACTTCAAACAGTTCAAACTGAAATAATTTTTATTTTGGGATTTTAGTTTTAACGTTATAACAAGTCTTTTATTATTATCTATATCTATTAAAACCAAAAATGACCTTATTTATCTGCTTACCAAAATAATAAACCTATATAATATTTTATAATGTAGGTACGAAACATAGAAAAGTCTATTATAGGTATAAAATCTGGTTGATATAATATTTGGATACCAGATACTTCCCTGCTTCCTTTGCTGAAGATGTTAGTAATTATTCGTGTTATGTTTTTTTGTGCTGTTTGCTGTATCAAGCCAATTATGAATAGTCAATGCGAAATAATTACCTTTTAATGTAAGTACTTATTTAAATACCAAGCTATAATTTTATCTCAATATATTTCTTTCCTACCCAGTTGAAGAAGGCACAATAAATTGGGAAAAATTCTTACAAGGTCCATGTATTCGCTTTCGATTAAAACCTGACGTTCTGCCTCATATTTTTTCACCAGAACTAGCATCCCAAATTCCGGATAAGAGGAAAAGAGGCAATTTAAAAAACAATAATTTATCTAGGAAGAACATAATGACGAGGACAAATATATAAATAGATAGATCAAAATATCCATGATTGTTAGTATCATGGCAAATGTCTATATTTACATAACTTAATATATCAATTTACCCACCCTTGTACTTTCACTGTTCTATTTTCTGGTGAAAATAGATCTAAATTGTTTATTGTATATCAGTGACACATCTATTGTCACCATAATAGGAAGATTGTTAGAATATGCTTTTTCAAAACTCCACTCCATACTTTCTGCAGCTTATTATTAAACTTCAATAGGTCACCTTCATATGTTTTCAGATAAACAAAATATATCTACGGAAATACTGTGGGATTTAAGTACTTACAATATTTATTTATAAAAGGTACTAATCGGTACCTATAGGTACCTACCCTCCAGGCCTTTGTATCTAACAACAAGGACACTTGAAGCAAGAAGTTTTATTCTTAGAATCCAGCCTCTTCCAGCAGATGCAGGTAACCATACTTTAAGCTGCCATGCTGTCATATACTGTCAGTTCACAAATCACTAACCAATTAGGTACCTTGAAATTGCAGCACGTGGTTTTGATACAGACCCATGGATACTTATATTATGATGTCGGTAAAGAAGGTTACATACTACTACCTTAAATATCTTAAAGTATTTTCAAATTTCGAATATTTTGGATATTTAACTTGGACAAGGGGCTTTTAGGGAACTAGATTACTGTAGTTCAACATTGCATTCATCAAATTAATTTTTAAAATTTAATCGTACTAGTCCATTGTAAATCCATATAACATCGATAATCTCGAACATTTCCTTATATGTAGCATGACAGAAACTGTAACTTGCTGTGTCATTTTAAAAAATTTCGTCATATCCGAAACAGTGATGATGTTAGAAACGCGAATTCCACAGGTCATAACATAAGCTAAAGAAAGCTTCTATGAGAATTCTTCAGCTAAATGACGGCAAAGGAGATGAAGAGGAAACTATATTAATGTTCGGCCTGGAGAAAGCATACATTTGTAGGTGCATAAGTTAAAGGTAAAACAGGTTAAGGTACCAAGTTTCCAAAAATATAGGGGACAATAGAAAGTACCTCCTCAGAGCCTTAACTTTTAATTTTTTACCGATTTTATTAATCTTGATAACTCCTAAATTCGCCTAAATAGCCTGAGAACTGAGACCTAATATGCACTCGAAATTTTACAAAGTACACTATATAAAGGTTCGATTCTTGCCGACAAAGTGAAATCCTGGCCGTCAGACCGCGATCTGGAAGCATAATAATATGTACCGTATGAACAACTTTTTATTTTTGACTTTTTGCGAAAGAAAATATTGTTCATAAAAACTTTTGCTTTCGAAATAAATAAGATTGGGCATATAATATCAGGTTTTGTAAGTCCTTCATTTTTATTTTATTCGTTATCATATTATTTTTTCTGTACGTGATATTAAAAAATTGTTACTGGAATCGAAAAGTGTCATAATCGTCAGCCTACCTTGATCTTGTTTTACAGTAATTTTTTTTTATATCCCTGAGCATCAAAACAAAAGATCCTGCATAAAAATGCTGGTTTTTACTTACCAGTTGTGATGTCTAAACGTCATAAAGGCTTGGTTGTAGTACTCTATTACTAATCAATATTTTATTACATCAACATATAGTTTACGGATACCGCACGCAAGATTCAATTACAAACAAGTATGGGAGTAACATGTCCGTGCATACAAAACAGTGTGTGCGTTGCTAAATAAATTAGGTGATGAAAGCCGTAAAGTTAAACAGACGTGCAGCGCGCTTCGGGATGAAATTTTAAAAGGCCTGCTAATGACGTGCCATTACCTCACTGGTAGGCAAATCTCTATTTTGTATTCGAGATTCGAGTTAATTTATACGTAATCTAGGGCTTAGTCGAGTATAAAATCGCAATCGCGAATTTGCAACTTTTGCAACCGGGGAAAAAAGATAAACTAGATCGGGGCTTTAACGCTATAACCGCGATAAGAACCATCCCGCTGCAGCAGTTAGTATATGAATTATTAATAAATGAATTACAATTTACAAAACAAACAGTGACACCGAGACGATGTAATTAAGAACTGGCTAATTGAAGACATTAATCTTCTATTTTAAACTTTGTCGCTTCGTAAGAGGAAATAAAATGCGAATTGTTGAACGGCCCTGACCGCAGAAGTAACGCTCTCTTAATCACTTGATATGTATCTGATGGCAAGATACACAGGTTAATTCTCAATACTAAATGTCTGGTACAAGGGTACTTATTTACAAAGATAATAAACAAACCCAACAGCCATTTTTATGCAAAACAGGCGAAATAAAAAAATCGAGTCGACAGAATGTTTGTTTAACCATTTACGGCCGTGCAATAAAAACAGGAATATGAATATGCGAGGAGAAAAAGCCAATTTGTACAGCGACTCAAGGATTGTTGTTTTAATAATAATTAAACACTTCACCACAGTGAACATTCCAAACAATAAAGCGTCCTGCTCCGGTATACACATAAATACGTATTAACATTAATTTTAGAACGAGGACAAAGCAATTACAATGAAATGAGGACTTCATTTTGCAACGCTTTATGCCTTTGATAATACCTGACCATTGGTTATTTATAATCCCGATTTGTTGCGAGCCATTACACCGAGTTAAATATTATGGTATCTGAAAATGTCAGAGTATTTTAAACTTTTGATGAATTGCCCGTATCAAGCAACGATACCGACCGATTACACTGAACACGTCCGATAATAATTTAGCAATTTAAACTTTAAATTGCTTTCATTTAAAAATTACCACCCTATAATGCTCGGATTTGGAATTGTTATAAATCCAACGTGACACACCGAAATATTGAAACTGGCCCACGTTTTAATATTTTATTTTACATCAGCCCAAAATTGAAGTATGGGTATTTATTTATATGGAAGAACATTTAAAAATTACATTTAGACAATAAATGTTTTTTAAGTCTGCAATAACAAAATTATTCATGACATATTGTCCTCCAACACATCCAATCTGGATCATAAACAAACCGTTGATTGTATCTACTGAAAATTATTTTATAACCCCGCTATTTACTATAGTACGTTACTTCCCGTTTTTTAATCTAGCCCAACCCATTTTTTGGAATGTAGTAATTAAGCAACTTGGTAAGATCTTGGAGTTCCAATACCTATAAGATATTTTTCTTGAAATCGGCATTAAAATGTCCCAAAATCGTCATTAAAAGCACAGAAATCGTACAATAATATAGCCCATTATTGTACGATTTTTTCAATAAGTAGGCCTTGGCGAGATGTAAACATCAAACGTCAGACGCGGAGAAATCGCCCGTCAAAAGTGACCAAATATTCAAAACCCGGCCGATAAAGGCTCATTTAACTTTTCGTACACATTGCGAAATTGTTTCCTATAGAAGCGCAATTCTTCAGTATACATATTTTAGTAAATTCGAATATCAATAGATTTGTTGGGTAGGCTGCACAAGAAGCAGCAGTTTGGTTTTTCTGTCAGTAGGTGCCGTGTCTCATCATACTTGTCTTAGGTAGAGCGATCGTCAAAGTCAAGCAACGCCGCGCGTAGTCGGTTCATGGACGGGTGATCCCTTAATATTATTTTCTTGCCTAAAAAAATATTTTTTTCCGATTTCAAAAAAAAATATAATATGTACCTCGGCACTGAAGTTCTTTTTATGACTCATGTGATTTATTTGCCTCGGCCAGAGGCCTCAGCAACTAAACTCCACATGAGTCACAAAAAGTTGAACTTCAGTGCCTTGGTACATAAATAACTATTTCTTGAAATCGGCATTAAAATGTCCCATAATCGTCATTAAAAGCACAGAAATCGTACAATAATGTAACCCATTATTGTACGATTTTTCCAATAAGTAGGCCTTGGCGAGATGTAAACAACAAACGTCAGACGCGGAGAAATCGCCCGTCAAAAGTGACCAAATATTCAAAACCCGACCGATAAAGGCTCATTTAACTTTTCGTACACATTGCGAAATTGTTTCCTATAGAAGCGAAATCCTTCAGTATACATATTTTAGTAAATTTGAATATCAATAGATTTGTTGTGTAGGCTACACAAGAAGCAGCAGTTTGGTTTTTCTGTCAGTAGGTGCCGTGTCTCATCATACTTGTCTTAGGTAGAGCGATCGTCAAAGTCAAGCAACGCCGCGCGTAGTCGGTTCATGGACGGGTGATCCCTTAATATTATTTTCTTGCCTAATAAAATATTTTTTTTCCGATTTCAAAAAATATATAATATGTACCTCGGCACTGAAGTTCTTTTTATGACTCATGTGGTTTATTTGCCTCGGCCAGAGGCCTCAGCAACTAAACTCCACATGAGTCATAAAAAGTTGAACTTCAGTGCCTTGGTACATAAATAACTATTTCTTGAAATCGGCATTAAAATGTCCCATAATCGTCATTAAAAGCACAGAAATCGTACAATAATGTAGCCCATTATTGTACGATTTTTCCAATAAGTAGGCCTTGGCGAGATGTAAACAACAAACGTCAGACGCGGAGAAATCGCCCGTCAAAAGTGACCAAATATTCAAAACCCGGCCGATAAAGGCTCATTTAACTTTTCGTACACATTGCGAAATTGTTTCCTATAGAAGCGAAATCCTTCAGTATACATATTTTAGTAAATTTGAATATCAATAGATTTGTTGTGTAGGCTACACAAGAAGCAGCAGTTTGGTTTTTCTGTCAGTAGGTGCCGTGTCTCATCATACTTGTCTTAGGTAGAGCGATCGTCAAAGTCAAGCAACGCCGCGCGTAGTCGGTTCATGGACGGGTGATCCCTTAATATTATTTTCTTGCCTAATAAAATATTTTTTTTCCGATTTCAAAAAAAATATAATATGTACCTCGGCACTGAAGTTCTTTTTATGACTCATGTGGTTTATTTGCCTCGGCCAGAGGCCTCAGCAACTAAACTCCACATGAGTCATAAAAAGTTGAACTTCAGTGCCTTGGTACATAAATAACTATTTCTTGAAATCGGCATTAAAATGTCCCATAATCGTCATTAAAAGCACAGAAATCGTACAATAATGTAGCCCATTATTGTACGATTTTTCCAATAAGTCTTGGCGAGATGTAAACAACAAACGTCAGACGCGGAGAAATCGCCCGTCAAAAGTGACCAAATATTCAAAACCCGGCCGATAAAGGCTCATTTAACTTTTCGTACACATTGCGAAATTGTTTCCTATAGAAGCGCAATCCTTCAGTATACATATTTTAGTAAATTCGAATATCAATAGATTTGTTGGGTAGGCTGCACAAGAAGCAGCAGTTTGGTTTTTCTGTCAGAAGGTGCCGTACGTCATTATACTTGTCCTAGGTAGAGCGATCGGTAAAGTCAAGCAACGCCGCGCGTAGTCGGTTCGTGGACGGGTGATCCCTTATTATTATTTTCTTGCCTAATAAAACATTTTTTTCCGATTTCAAAAAAAATATAATATGTACCTCGGCACTGAAGTTCAACTTTTTATAACTCATGTGGTTTATTTGCCTCGGCCAGAGGCCTCAGCAACTAAACTCCACATGAGTCATAAAAAGTTGAACTTCAGTGCCTTGGTACATAAATAACTATTATTAGAATCTTCAAAAGAAAGCAAAGTTGAATCTTCTTGGGTTCTCCATATAGATAAAAGAATCTTTCCGATTTCATAGTCAGTTAAAGGTAACTTACTAGTTTAACTATATACCTTGCAATGTTAGAGCCAGAATGAAGTTAACACTTAACAAGTACCTAATAAACAAGAAATCAACATAATTTTAACGTTTCAACCATCCTCGGGATAATTAAAATTGAAATTATTTTCTCAAGAACAATGGGAATATTCTCGACAGTTCATTTCGCTCGTTGCTCTTCCAAGTTTTTCGTTTTACCCCCAATCCCACCGAACCAGATTAACTAGACACTTTCCGTAATTAGTCTGAAAACCTGGAACGTTCCTCGCTCGCAACCATTGAGAAACGGCGCAAACCAACCTAAAGCCATTCGAGTTAATTAAGCCATTTGGCGCAATTATTGAAGGTGAAAGGACTGGCCGCATATAGAGGGCCGCTTTAGCCGAACGTAGTTGGTATAATGACCCGGAAATACGGCCAGAAGTGCCAGGATTTCCATTTGGAGTTTATAGATGTCTATGGGGACTAGCTGATTTGGCAGTTCGATCAGAACTTTGTAAATTCAAAGCGACCATAATGCAAAATTTTCTATATTGCAAATGAAAAGTGTTACATATAGAAGCTTATTTTTATTTTCTAGAATGCTATACTTAGTACTTAGATTCAGCAGAAATCGCAATTGAGTGTGTTGTCCGTTGTCCGTTGTCCGTCTATGGTTTCTCGATCTGGATTATACTGTAACTCCAATTTTATAATTTAAGTAAAGATTCCTTATGGCTACAAATATTCTAGTCTGTTTCTACCTATCTTTCCCCAACTTAGACACTAGAGCTTGTTTAAGAACTTAAACATAAATTATTATTTCGTGAGAAATTGGTGCACTTTTCGTGGCAAGTGTAGTATGACCTTTTAGTCAGTTCACCATTTCGCTGCTATATTTCTTACATTTCTCCAAAGTTACTTCAACATTTTGAGCGCTCTCGCCAAATTAACTACTCTCAATGATTAATAGAAACATTTCGCACTCACAACAAACGAAGAACGGCGCAAACCAACCTATATGGAGCCATTAGAGTAAATTAAGCCATTTGGTGCAACTATTGGAGGTGAAAGGACTGACCGCATGTGTAGAGGGACGCTTTAACAGACCGTATGTATAATGATCCGGAAATCCAATACAGAAATGCCAGGACTCCCATTATTTGGTTTCTGGATATCTGTGGAGACTAGCTCTCCTCGGTAAATTGAAACAATCAGAGTGTATACGAACTGTCTTTATTTGTAAGTAAATTGTTTCTTCTTCAGACGTGGTTTCCCAGCATTCTTAAGCTTGTTTTATTATCATTCTTATTATCATCCCTTCCGAGTTTTATGTTTTATTCTCAATTCCACCCAGCCAGAGTCAGAGTAAACAAACACTCACCGTAATTAATTGAGAAACCAAAAACGATTCGAGGCCACAGAGAAACTGTTCAAGCCAAGCTAGCAATTTCAGTTAATTAAGCCATTTGGCGCATCTATTGGAACTTTAAGGACGAAGCACATAATGCCGGCCATATCATGTTCCGTATGTGAAATGCAGGCATATCCAGTTATCGTTTCTGAATGTATTATATGGACTAATAATTTTGAATTTTGATTCAATAATGACTGCGATGTACGGAAAAGTGCAAAGGCGACAGTCATCTGCTTTACTTTGAATGAAAATTGCAACATCAATAGTTAGGTAGTTAATTGATTTTTTGTTTGTTCATCTGATACTCAATACAAAAGGTTTTTTTTCCTGAATTATTTCGGTGTTTGTAATAAAAATATTCACCAAATACTTCTCGAATCTTTAGGAAAGTATTCCCACCCATATAATCCAGTTATTTCTCTAGTTTCTCTATCTCTATGATATCAGTGGACCGCTACTTGGCCCTCCACCCTCCACCGCAGCCTATCATAGCCTATTGATTATTAGCCCTAAATAATTATTTTTTTCTAACTTCGGAAACCCACAAGCTGCTTTTAAAAAGTTATAATGTTTTGAGTTTTATTTTTCGAAGAAAACTATAAAGTAGGTACTTGTTTATATTATAATCTGCTAATTATAATGTAGATGCATATCTACATAATTTTATTAATGAAATTATTTCTCAGCCAGGGAAAAATTTAGATTATACTTAATGGAGAACTCTTAGATTTTTTAGATTTAGATTTTAAGCCGATCAAGTATACTGAACTTTCGATGAACCTATGCTTTACAAAAATTCAAGGTAAAACGAGCACAGAAAACACCGCTGAACAGTTTTTGCAATTTATGTATGCGAAGTTGTAGAAGTTGAGAAGAATCAACAATCAAGATGTGGTATTAACTTCAGAATAGTAGGATTACGTCATCACACTCATACGACACACTGCAGAAGCAGACGTGTAGAAAGTATAGTTGCAAGAGAAAAGGCTATATCTAGTAGTTCTGAACGGTTAATTTCCAATTTTTGGGGCATTACCAGATGATATAACTGTATATTTACGCATTGAAGTGCCCTGCGAAAGAAGGTAAACTTGACAATAATATTTATACAGTTTTATGTTTAAGTTATGTGTGCATAATGTTTATGGGAAATTAATGTATTTTCCAATTTATAGCAATAGTTTGGATAGTTGACACTGACAACCTTTGGCTTACTTAAGAAGAAAAAACAAGCTAGCCAGTTCTTTGGGAATTTGAAGCCATTACCTAGGTACGCGTGATCCACACAAAAAAGGGAAAAATATTTTTTACTATATTAGTCCATTATAGATATTCCTTATTCATATAATATGACCCCGAAGTGAAACCTAATATCTGATTCATCAATTGATTTTTGTTAGTGTCTATCATAGAAGAATCTATTACGATTCTATGGTGTCTATACGTGTATTTTTTTTCATTTCATATTCAATCCTATTAGCAAATTAAATAGATACTAACGTAACTAGTAGGAAAAGCTAGAACGTTCCGAATCCGTAGCCAGGGAGGAACTACGCAAATCAACCTAAAGCCATTCTATTTAATTAAGCAATTATTGTGAAAGAAGCACAATATGGTCCAGAATAACAGGATTCCAATTAAGCTTAAATTAAAACATTGCAGAAACTAGTAGGACTATATGATGAAACAGAAGTGTTTTCTCGAGTGTGCAAAATAAGAACAAATAAGCTGAAAACTTGTGATCAAATTTGCAACGACGTTGTTTGTGCTTCCACTTGAAGTTAAAGTTTAAAAAAACATTCACTTCAAAATTCACGTTCGAGTTCTTTGCCCCCTACCGGTAGACGATGGTTAGTAAATAGTGGGGTCATCCGTCTCGAGAAGCCCGTTTGAACTGCAGCACCCATGAATATTCATTAGGGGGTTCGGTGTATTTCTCTGACAATTCTCCTTCAGACTGTGTTACACGCTGCTTTACACAATCCCGGCTCCTCGTACCTCCGCTTTAAAACACGTTCCACAAAAGATGTGTTTCCCAAAGGGATCACGTCAGTTTTTTTTTATCTTGCCGAAAAGAAAGCGTTTCTCGGCACACGTGTTAAGAGACGGATTTTGTTTGCTTTCTTTTTAATCGTTGGGGCGAATTTGTTTGTTTTGAAAGACGCATGTGAATTGTAAGCAAGATAGTTCGATACCGGAGAGGCATCCAGGATGGAATTATAATTAGAGTCAGTTAAATTTGTTCTTGGAGACGAAGTATCGAGTTAGATGTGTTTGGAGAGACCGATGAACAATCACATGCCTTGTCAGGGTTCTCCAAATAGAAACGTTCTATTAGTCTTGTTTGCTTTTAGACGAAATAATAATAAATATACCTGATGGGACTCTGAAAACATGTTACAGAATTGCATAGAGTTATAAAGTGCCATGGCCGACCTGATTAACCTATAAAAGCACTGAAAGTGCATAAATGATTTATTGCGATATGAATAAAGCGAAGTAGTAGTCGATTGAATTTCCAAATAGAAGAAAACCACTTACGTAATAAACTTATTATGTACAAATGGTTTGTCAGGACTAACCGATCTATAGACACGAAGGCCTTCGTCAGTTTTTCAAATAAGGAAGCACGATTTGCTTCTTAGCGCTGATTTGTTCGTCCCTATTGGAATAAATTAGCAAAACGGTCAGCCGAGAATAGTCAGATAGCCCACTATCTGCCTGTTAATCTTCCTAATGGCTCTAAATGTACATCATAGAAGTCTTATATCTGCCTCGCTCTTCGGCGTAACTGTATCATCCGTTAAAAATACGGCCCACCATAAATAAGCACGCCTTACATAACTAGCCAATAAACTACCTTGCTCCTTTCAGGATTCCTTCTTAATGCAACGATTTACATACAACGAGATCTCGGACATCAGTAACAGCATAACTGGCTCGAACTCCCTGTTTGTAACTAGGCACGGCTTCGGGACATATTTATTTCGCAAATAGCTCGTAATTCCTAAGGTTTAATGGCTTATTTTACGCGACGTTTACTGCCTACGAATGATAAACAAATTAATTAATAAAATGTGCGCAGCGAGAGCTAAAGAGCAAAGCTCTCGCATATTTACAAATGAAAAATTTTGCGTTCAGCAAGCCGTAGGCGTTCGTCATTCATTCTTCCTTGATGCAGTTCTTTATGAAAACGCCGGTTCATTAAAGCTAATTTAAATTCGAGATTTACATTCCAGCAAGATATTTTCAGAGCAAGTTATATTTTGAGTAATAAAATCAAAGTGTGAAACTTTCTCGTGACTTTTATTAGGTTTACGAACCCACCGATGGTTTGATGCTATCAATTTAGATACTAGTCGTTGCAATGTACATAAACAGCTTAATAACGTTGCATATTTTGTTGTTTTATTTACATATCTGTTTACCAGAGACTTGCGGCAATTTGTTTAAAGTTATGACTGGTTTACTATAATCTCAGTTAAACACGAGTTGAATTATAATTTTCAGTTTATGTAAACCTGATACTTATTACAGAAAAGTGTATGTAATTTGATAGTTTGTACACAAATACAGAGAGTAGCAATTCAGCAGACACCATTAGAGAATGGCATTGAGGAAACAAGAACCATTTGTTTAGAAACACCTCAGATATCACTGGTTTTTAACATCATCGTAAATATGTGGGAAATTGAAGTTGTGTATATCTTCCCATGGCGGCTTGTATAGGTGTTCATTGTATGGTACTCTTCTTATCGAAATAAGGCGATTTGGGAAAATACAATACTGTTATGAATGAAATAATTTACGAAAATGCGTTATTGATCATGGGGTATCATCACTTATTGTTTTAGTATATTAGTATTCCAATGTTTTCCGTTGCATGTAAATTGCAATATCCAGCACTTTTCCACTTAGTGGTTCGATTAAAACGCAAGCAATCACCAAATTTCGCACCAACCTGAGGACCAAACCCCCGTCGCGCTATTCGGAATAATTAATGTTTCGGTTCGGTTAATTTGGTTAAATTCGGAAGCCAGGCCCACCGAGCAGATCTGGAAATCATCGCCTACCCGCCAATTATTAATAACCTCGCTGGAATCGCCCGTTACAGGCTGGACGTGCATCCCAGGCGCCATGTAGGACTAATTAGCCACGACAGGGGTGAGTGTAAATGGATGATAAAGTAACGGACGGGTTATTAAATTAAGGAAAAAATCGATTTAATATATAAAATATAAAAGGGAAGGCTTCTTTCAAAGATACTTAGCTGCAGTATTATCTTAAATACGACTTGGTTAATATTAAACTAATTGGGCACCTCAGGGAAGTTAGTTAGGTAATATTGTTTGACATAAGAGATGCCTGGTAGTCCACTAAAGATACCAGTTTTGCGAAAAAAATCCAAACGGCATGATTTTTTCAGGGTTGCTTGCGGGGACTGCCTCCTGAGTGTCCAACCAAAAAATACATAATGGGTTAGAGCGGATTACTTATTATCACAAAAACTCCTGACGCTGCAGGTGTGGTCTTGTATATATTTTTTTTTACAAAAAAATTGCCTCAATAAAAGTTCTGGGGGATTAACTTCTGGTCAACTTTTTCTTATAATTGTGTCTCTAATACTTAATGATTTACAGGGCATTATATGACAAAAATTAATTAAAAAATATAGTGCTGTGTAAATCATTAAGTATCGGAGACACAAAGTTTAGAAGAAAAAGTGGACCAGAAGTTCATCTTTTACTTTTATTAGGGTGATTTTTTGTAAAAAAATGTTTACAAGTCCACCCCTGCAGCATGCGGAATTTTTGTCGTAATTATAAGTGCGTTATGTATTACATCAGAATGTTTCTGACAATCCTCGCAACTTTTGGGCATTTATTCATGCAAAAAAACCGCTCATCTAGGATTCCTGGGGAAATGGTCTACCAGAACGAACGGTATGATCATGAACAGGATATTGTTAATGGGTTTAGTGAATTCTTCAGCAGCGTGTTTGTCGCAGGTGATGGCGATGTTAATGATTCTCCTCCTGGATTTTGTGAATTTCCCGTGACAATAATATTTGATAACATTACAGAAAGCGAAATACTCGAGGCTTCGAAGAAGCTAAAAAATAAAATGACCTCTGGTCCCGATGGTATACCGTCATTCATTGTCAGAGACACAGTAGTTGCGTTGATATCTCCTTTAACTTATATCTTTAATTTAGCAGTCAAATCCAATACATTTCCTACAGTTTAGAAAACGGCAAAGGTATGTCCAATTTTCAAGGATGGAAACAAGAATGATATAGCAAATTATAGGCCAATCTCGCTACTTTCAAATTTCTCTAAAATTTTTGAAATTGTAATGTACAATAGGATCTTTGGAGGGGTACAAAATCGGATATGTGACCAACAACATGGATTCATGAATCGAAGATCAACAGTGGTCAATCTGACTGAATTCACGCAATTTATTTCTGAAGCATTAGATAGAGGCACTCAGGTTGACACTGTCTACACTGATTTTACTAAGGCCTTTGACCGAATAAATCACTAAATACTTAACTTAACAAATTAACGGGTTTTGGATTTGACCTCTGCTGTACGTCTGGTGGGGTCCTATCTTGAGCAGCGACAGCAGTATGTTTCTTATAATAGGTATAGTTCTTCTAGCTACCTGGCTATTTCGGGAGTTCCTCAGGGATCCAACCTTGGTCCACTGCTTTTCCTATTATTTTTAAATGACCTTGCTTCTAAGGTGACTACTCATAAGCTGATATTCTCGGATGATGTTAAACTCTTTCATGAGATTCTGTCTGAGGAAGATTGTGATCTTCTGCAGGCTGATATCCGGCGGATTAATGCATGGTGTATCTCGAATCAACTGAGCTTAAATGTAGCAAAATGCAAAGTCGTAACATTTACCCGCAGGAAGAATCCCTGCCTGTATGAATATGCCCTGGACAGTGAAGTGCTCTCCCGATGTGATACTACCAGGGATCTTGGTGTTATATTCGACCGCGAATTGTCTTTTAATCAACACATTTCAGCTAAGATTGAACAAGCTATTAAGAGTTATGGTTTCATCGTTCGTAATTGCAGGGCATTTACTAATATTAATGCACTACTTATCCTCTATTTCTCATATGTGAGGACAAAATTGGAATATGCGTCCATTGTTTGGAGTCCTATCTACAATTGTCACAGCAGAGGAGCTGTCGAGGCAGTTCAAAGGAGGTTCTTAAAATTCTTATGGTTTGTCTGTGACAGAGTGTATCCAGAGAGAGGTTTCCCATACGTCCAACTATGCGACAGATATCACCTTGATAGTCTAGACTTGCGAAGAAAGTTCGCATCTCTCACCTTTCTGTACAACTTATTGCATGATAGGATTGATAGTCCCCTACTTCTACAACAACTGAATTTTACTATTCCAAGGCTCCAAACTAGACGAGCTGTTACATTCTATTGACCTACACCTAGAACGAATATGCCGTTAAAGTCTCCTATTTACTCGATGTGCAGCAACTTCAATGCACTACCACACATGTGTGATATCCACTGTGATGGTCTCAACAGGGTTCTGTCGTTTTGTGCTGACCTTCTGAATGATTGATGTTGACTTCATTCATGCTTGGGAGCATTGGTATGCATGGACCATCTTTGGTTTCAGACATACTCTGTCACTCATCTATTTGTATTTATATTTATTTATATAACTGCTTTCTGCCTATTGCCTTTGCACTATTATATTTATTTGTACTGTTACATATGTTCGTGTTGATTTGAGCTCGGCATTTACATTTACACATTTACATTTATATTTACAATTACATTTGCATTTAAATTTGCATTTACATTCACACTATATCAGTTTTGTATTTATATTTACGTTTATATCAGTTTTGTATTATATTTACGTTTATATTTGAATTTATGTGTTTGGCATCCATGGTTGCTCTGTTTTAGGCAGATCATGCGGTAAACCAATTTTCTTATTATTTTCTTGGTTTTCATCCTTCTGTACTCATGCTAAGATTGTATGAATTGTATGACATTAATTGTACAATATAAATTGCACTCAATCTAGATCTAAACGCTTGCAAGCAATGTACTATTGTTATTGTTATTGAAAATTCGTTGATTTCTTATAATTTGTTCTGTAAATGGTCATTTGTTAATGTTGGACAATAAAAGCTTATTATTATTATTATCTCGACTTAGCCAAAAGGCATTCGCACTCCCTCTACGGGGAACATTCACTCAGATCCCGGGTATCCCGGATACCAAAAGGATCTGGCTCGGACGAGACCCTTGCCATGTTATCGGGCCTTAGGTGACATTGATGTTGTTGGATGATCCTGCATTCCCCATGAATTTCCTGACGGTTCGGGCTGTCGCAAGTAGTACCGCTTTCTGCATGGACCTGTAAAGACTATCAGTTAGACCCAGCTCCTTGATGTTTCTCAGCAAACTTTTTGGTATAACACCAGTTGTTGACATGATGATTGGAATCGTCTGGACGTTCTCCATTTCCCATTGCCTTCTAATTCGTTCTTCTAAATCTCTGTACTTCGCGATCTTCTCGACTTGCTTCACACGCAGGTTGTTGTTGTTCGGGATGGCCACATCAATCAGAGTTGTCTGCCTAGAAATTTTATCAACTATTATAAGGTCCGGTCTGTTATGGGCAACTCGTTGATCTGTCAGAACTGTACGATCCCAGTACATCTTGTAGTTGCTGTTCTCAATAACAGGCTCAGGTGTGTAGTTGTAATATGGGACCCTCTCTGCCTGCACAAGCAGCAGCTTTTCCGCCAGTTCCTGGTGCAATATCTTGGCAACCGAATCGTGTCGTTCCTTATATTCCGTTGATGCGAACATCTGACATCCTCCTGTTATGTGCTGGATTTTTTCTGAAGTTGGGCACCCGTATCTGCATCTGTCATCCACTACCGATGCATCTCCTACAATGAATTTTAGGTAGATGCGAGTTGGTATAACCTGATCTTGTATGGCCAGTAGGAAGCCTTCCGTCTCGGGGAACATTCCTCCCGAGGTCAGCCAATAGTTCGACGCTAACTTGTCGACATGTTCCTGGTTAACCTCATTAGGATGCATCCCGTGCAGCGGCTTCCCCAACCACCTCTGTAGTTTATCGTTGTCGGTTCGGTGGTGATTTTGACGCTCGTGTTCCGTCAGACGTAGCGGTGTTGAGACGTCTGCTCCGCATATAGCCCTATGTAGTGTGGAGCTGTTGGCCTGCCTGTAGAAATAATTACGCAGATTTAATATTTGTTGGTCCAATTGCTTGCTGAGATCTGCTAATCCTCTTCCTCCTAGTTGACGTGGCAGAGTTGTTCTTTCTACGGCGCTACGGGGATGATGTTTATGAGCTTTTGTCAGTAGTGTCCTAACTTTTCGTTGCAGGTTGTTGATGTCCGTGTTGGTCCAATTCACTATTCCGAACGAATAGCTGAGTACAGAGCACGCATACGTGTTCAGGGCCTTAAACAAATTCCTGCTGTTAAGATCAGTTCGCACTACTTGTCTTACTCTCTTGATGAATTCATTCGTTAAATCAGTCTTCACTGTTCGATGGTCTATCCTTTGAGCTTGTTTCATCCCGAGATACTTGTATGTATCTCCCTTGCTCATTGCTTCGATCTCCTGGCCGTCCTGCATCTCGTGTGCGCTTTGTTCGAGCTTTCCCTGGATGATATTAAGGGTGCGGCACTTGTCCAGTCCAAACAGCATTCCGATGTCCCTGGAGAACTCCTCTACAATTTTAAGCATTTGCGTTAGTTGGTTTTTGGTTGCTGCGATCAGTTTTAAATCATCCATATATAATAGGTGATTCAACTTGATCGCTTCTGCGTTGTTGCTTTTGATAGCGAAGCCATATTTTGTAGAGCTCAACCGATGTGATAGAGGGTTCATCGCCATGCAGAACCACAGTGGACTGAGTGAATCTCCTTGGAAAATCCCTCTTCGGATGTTGATTGTGTCGGTCTCGATGTTACTGTCTGCGGTTCTGAGTTGTATCTTAGTGCGCCAGGTTGTCATAACGTGTTCTAAAAAGGAAACTGTATGATGATCTATTTTATACAGCTTTAAGATACCTGTGAGCCAGTCGTGAGGTACGGAATCAAATGCTTTTTTGTAGTCCACATAAGCCATGTGGAGGTTTCGTTGCTTTGAATGAGCCTGGTTGCAGATGACAGTCTATGATGAGCTGCTCTTTGCATCCCATTGCGCCCTTCGAGCAGCCCTTCTGCTGCATTGCAATGATGTTGTTCCGCTCGCAGTGAGCATATATTCGCTGCGTAAGGCAAGATGTGATTATCTTGTACAGCGTAGGCTGTTATTATTATTATCTCGACTTAGCCAAAAGGCATTCGCACTCCCTCTACGGGGAACATTCACTCAGATCCCGGGTATCCCGGATACCAAAAGGATCTGGCTCGGACGAGACCCTTGCCATGTTATCGGGCCTTAGGTGACATTGATGTTGTTGGATGATCCTGCATTCCCCATGAATTTCCTGACGGTTCGGGCTGTCGCAAGTAGTACCGCTTTCTGCATGGACCTGTAAAGACTATCAGTTAGACCCAGCTCCTTGATGTTTCTCAGCAAACTTTTTGGTATAACACCAGTTGTTGACATGATGATTGGAATCGTCTGGACGTTCTCCATTTCCCATTGCCTTCTAATTCGTTCTTCTAAATCTCTGTACTTCGCGATCTTCTCGACTTGCTTCACACGCAGGTTGTTGTTGTTCGGGATGGCCACATCAATCAGAGTTGTCTGCCTAGAAATTTTATCAACTATTATAAGGTCCGGTCTGTTATGAGCAACTCGTTGATCTGTCAGAACTGTACGATCCCAGTACATCTTGTAGTTGCTGTTCTCAAGAACAGGCTCAGGTGTGTAGTTGTAATATGGGACCCTCTCTGCCTGCACAAGCAGCAGCTTTTCCGCCAGTTCCTGGTGCAAGATCTTGGCAACCGAATCGTGTCGTTCCTTATATTCCGTTGATGCGAACATCTGACATCCTCCTGTTATGTGCTGGATTGTTTCTGAAGTTGGGCACCCGTATCTGCATCTGTCATCCACTACCGATGCATCTCCTACAATGAATTTTAGGTAGTTGCGAGTTGGTATAACCTGATCTTGTATGGCCAGTAGGAAGCCTTCCGTCTCGGGGAACATTCGTCCCGAGGTCAGCCAATAGTTCGACGCTAACTTGTCGACATGTTCCTGGTTAACCTCATTATTATTATTATTATTATTATTATTATTATTATATCGACTTAGCCAAAAGGCATTCGCACTCCCTCTACGGGGAACATTCACTCAGATCCCGGGCATCCCGGATACCAAAAGGATCTGGCTCGGACGAGACCCTTGCCATGTTATCGGGCCCTAGGTGACATTGATGTTCTTGGACGATCCTGCATTCCCCATGAATTTCCTGACGGTTCGGGCTGTCGCAAGTAGTACCGCTTTCTGCATGGACCTGTAAAGACTATCAGTTAGATTCAGCTCCTTGATGTTTCTCAGCAAACTTTTTGGTATAACACCAGTTGTTGACATGATGATTGGAATCGTCTGGACGTTCTCCATTTCCCATTGCCTTCTAATTCGTTCTTCTAAGTCTCTGTACTTCGCGATCTTCTCGACTTGCTTCACACGCAGGTTGTTGTTGTTCGGGATGGCCACATCAATCAGAGTTGTCTTCCTAGAAATTTTATCAACTATTATAAGGTCCGGTCTGTTATGGGCAACTCGTTGATCAGTCAGAACTGTACGATCCCAGTACATCTTGTAGTTGCTGTTCTCAAGAACAGGCTCAGGTGTGTAGTTGTAATATGGGACCCTTTCTGTCTGCACAAGCAGCAGCTTTTCCGCCAGTTCCCGGTGCAAGATCTTGGCAACCGAATCGTGTCGTTCCTTATATTCCGTTGATGCGAACATCTGACATCCTCCTGTTATGTGCTGGATTGTTTCTGAAGTTGGGCACCCGTATCTGCATCTGTCATCCACTACCGATGCATCTCCTACAATGAATTATTATTATTATTATTATTATTATTATTATTATTATATCGACTTAGCCAAAAGGCATTCGCACTCCCTCTCTGGGGAACATTCACTCAGATCCCGGGTATCCCGGATACCATAAGGATCTGGCTCGGACGAGACCCTTGCCATGTTATCGGGCCTTAGGTGACATTGATGTTGTTGGACGTTCCTGCACTCCCCATGAATTTCCTGACGGTTCGGGCTGTCGCAAGTAGTACCGCTTTCTGCATGGACCTGTAAAGATTATCAGTTAGACCCAGCTCTTTGATGTTTCTCAGCAAACTTTTTGGTATGACACCAGTTGTTGACACGATGATTGGAATCGTCTGAACGTTGTCCATTTCCCATTGCCTTCTAATTCGTTCTTCTAAGTCTCTGTACTTCGCGATCTTCTCGACTTGCTTCACACGCAGGTTGTTGTTGTTCGGGATGGCCACATCAATCAGAGTTGTCTTCCTAGAAATTTTATCAACTATTATAAGGTCCGGTCTGTTATGGGCAACTCGTTGATCTGTCAGAACTGTACGATCCCAGTACATCTTGTAGTTGCTGTTCTCAAGAACAGGCTCAGGTGTGTAGTTGTAATATGGGACCCTCTCTGCCTGCACAAGCAGCAGCTTTTCCGCCAGTTCCTGGTGCAAGATCTTGGCAACCGAATCGTGTCGTTCCTTATATTCCGTTGATGCGAACATCTGACATCCTCCTGTTATGTGCTGGATTGTTTCTGAAGTTGGGCACCCGTATCTGCATCTGTCATCCACTACCGATGCATCTCCTACAATGAATTTTAGGTAGATGCGAGTTGGTATAACCTGATCTTGTATGGCCAGTAGGAAGCCTTCCGTCTCGGGGAACATTCGTCCCGAGGTCCCGAGGTTCCTGGTCAACCTCATTAGGATGCCTCCCGTGCAGCGGCTTCTCCAACCACCTCTGTAGTTTATCGTTGTCGGTTCGGTGGTGATTTTGACGCTCGTGTTCCGTCAGACGTAGCGGTGTTGAGACGTCTGCTCCGCATATAGCCCTATGTAGTGTGGAGCTGTTGGCCTGCCTGTAGAAATAATTACGCAGATTTAATATTTGTTGGTCCAATTGCTTGCTGAGATCTGCCAGTCCTCTTCCTCCTAGTTGACGTGGCAAAGTTGTTCTTTCTACGGCGCTACGGGGATGATGTTTATGAGCTTTTGTCAGTAGTGTCCTAACTTTTCGTTGCAGGTTGTTGATGTCCGTGTTGGTCCAATTCACTATTCCGAACGAATAGCTGAGTACAGAGCACGCATACGTGTTCAGGGCCTTAAACAAATTCCTGCTGTTAAGATCAGTTCGCACTACTTGTCTTACTCTCTTGATGAATTCATTCGTTAAATCAGTCTTTATTGTTCGATGGTCTATCCTTTGAGCTTGTTTCATCCCGAGATACTTGTATGTATCTCCCTTGCTCATTGCTTCGATCTCCTGGCCGTCCTGCATCTCGTGTGCGCTTTGTTCGAGCTTTCCCCGGATGATATTAAGGGTGCGGCACTTGTCCAGTCCAAACAGCATTCCGATGTCCCTGGAGAACTCCTCTACAATTTTAAGCATTTGCGTTAGTTGGTTTTTGGTTGCGGCGATCAGTTTTAAATCATCCATATATAATAGGTGATTCAACTTGATCGCTTCTGCGTTGTTGCTTTTGATAGCGAAGCCATATTTTGTAGAGTTCAACCGATGTGATAGAGGGTTCATCGCCATGCAGAACCACAGTGGACTGAGTGAATCTCCTTGGAAAATCCCTCTTCGGATGTTGATTGTGTCGGTCTCGATGTTACTGTCTGCGATTCTGAGTTGTATCTTAGTGCGCCAGGTTGTCATAACGTGTTCTAAA
This sequence comes from Pseudeuparius sepicola, assembly GCA_963920635.1. Classification (NCBI taxonomy): domain Eukaryota; kingdom Metazoa; phylum Arthropoda; class Insecta; order Coleoptera; family Anthribidae; genus Pseudeuparius; species Pseudeuparius sepicola. The sequence goes on along the minus strand of OY987300.1, from coordinate 63,067,869 downwards.
AAGGAAACTGTATGATGATCTATTTTATACAGCTTTAAGATACCTGTGAGCCAGTCGTGAGATACGGAATCAAATGCTTTTTTGTAGTCCACATAAGCCATGTGGAGGTTTCGTTGCTTGGAATGAGCCTGGTTGCAGATGACAGAGTCTATGATGAGTTGCTCTTTGCATCCCATTGCGCCCTTCGAGCAGCCCTTCTGCTGCATTGCAATGATGTTGTTCCGCTCGCAGTGAGCATATATTCGCTGCGTAAGGCAAGATGTGATTATCTTGTACAGCGTAGGCAAGCAGGTTATTGGGCGGTACTTGGCAGGGTTATCCGTATTCCGCTGGTCTTTTGGTAACAGGTAGGTTGCACCCTGTGTAAGAAACAATGGCATTTTCAGAGGATCAAGCAAGACTTCATTAATTAAGGTAGTTATTTGTTCATGCGTGCACCACAACTTCTTAATCCAATAATTTTGGAGATGATCTGGACCTGGTGCCTTCCAGTTGTGGGAATTCTTGATGCCATCGGATACCTCAGCGGTTGTGAATTGCTCGTGTTGCATTATTATTATTATTATTATATCGACTTAGCCAAAAGGCATTCGCACTCCCTCTACGGGGAACATTCACTCAGATCCCGGGCATCCCGGATACCAAAAGGATCTGGCTCGGACGAGACCCTTGCCATGTTATCGGGCCCTAGGTGACATTGATGTTCTTGGACGATCCTGCATTCCCCATGAATTTCCTGACGGTTCGGGCTGTCGCAAGTAGTACCGCTTTCTGCATGGACCTGTAAAGACTATCAGTTAGATTCAGCTCCTTGATGTTTCTCAGCAAACTTTTTGGTATAACACCAGTTGTTGACATGATGATTGGAATCGTCTGGACGTTCTCCATTTCCCATTGCCTTCTAATTCGTTCTTCTAAGTCTCTGTACTTCGCGATCTTCTCGACTTGCTTCACACGCAGGTTGTTGTTGTTCGGGATGGCCACATCAATCAGAGTTGTCTTCCTAGAAATTTTATCAACTATTATAAGGTCCGGTCTGTTATGGGCAACTTGTTGATCAGTCAGAACTGTACGATCCCAGTACATCTTGTAGTTGCTGTTCTCAAGAACAGGCTCAGGTGTGTAGTTGTAATATGGGACCCTTTCTGTCTGCACAAGCAGCAGCTTTTCCGCCAGTTCCCGGTGCAAGATCTTGGCAACCGAATCGTGTCGTTCCTTATATTCCGTTGATGCGAACATCTGACATCCTCCTGTTATGTGCTGGATTGTTTCTGAAGTTGGGCACCCGTATCTGCATCTGTCATCCACTACCGATGCATCTCCTACAATGAATTTTAGGTAGTTGCGAGTTGGTATAACCTGATCTTGTATGGCCAGTAGGAAGCCTTCCGTCTCGGGGAACATTCGTCCCGAGGTCAGCCAATAGTTCGACGCTAACTTGTCGACATGTTCCTGGTTAACCTCATTAGGATGTCTCCCGTGCAGCGGCTTCCCCAACCACCTCTGTAGTTTATCGTTGTCGGTTCGGTGGTGATTTTGACGCTCGTGTTCCGTCAGACGTAGCGGTGTTGAGACGTCTGCTCCGCATATAGCCCTATGTAGTGTGGAGCTGTTGGCCTGCCTGTAGAAATAATTACGCAGATTTAATATTTGTTGGTCCAATTGCTTGCTGAGATCTGCCAATCCTCTTCCTCCTAGTTGACGTGGCAGAGTTGTTCTTTCTACGGCGCTACGGGGATGATGTTTATGAGCTTTTGTCAGTAGTGTCCTAACTTTTCGTTGCAGGTTGTTGATGTCCGTGTTGGTCCAATTCACTATTCCGAACGAATAGCTGAGTACAGAGCACGCATACGTGTTCAGGGCCTTAAACAAATTCCTGCTGTTAAGATCAGTTCGCACTACTTGTCTTACTCTCTTGATGAATTCATTCGTTAAATCAGTCTTCATTGTTCGATGGTCTATCCTTTGAGCTTGTTTCATCCCGAGATACTTGTATGTATCTCCCTTGCTCATTGCTTCGATCTCCTGGCCGTCCTGCATCTCGTGTGCGCTTTGTTCGAGCTTTCCCCGGATGATATTAAGGGTGCGGCACTTGTCCAGTCCAAACAGCATTCCGATGTCCCTGGAGAACTCCTCTACAATTTTAAGCATTTGCGTTAGTTGGTTTTTGGTTGCGGCGATCAGTTTTAAATCATCCATATATAATAGGTGATTCAACTTGATCGCTTCTGCGTTGTTGCTTTTGATAGCGAAGCCATATTTTGTAGAGTTCAACCGATGTGATAGAGGGTTCATCGCCATGCAGAACCACAGTGGACTGAGTGAATCTCCTTGGAAAATCCCTCTTCGGATGTTGATTGTGTCGGTCTCGATGTTACTGTCTGCGGTTCTGAGTTGTATCTTAGTGCGCCAGGTTGTCATAACGTGTTCTAAAAAGGAAACTGTATGATGATCTATTTTATACAGCTTTAAGATACCTGTGAGCCAGTCGTGAGGTACGGAATCAAATGCTTTTTTGTAGTCCACATAAGCCATGTGGAGGTTTCGTTGCTTGGAATGAGCCTGGTTGCAGATGACAGAGTCTATGATGAGTTGCTCTTTGCATCCCATTGCGCCCTTCGAGCAGCCCTTCTGCTGCATTGCAATGATGTTGTTCCGCTCGCAGTGAGCATATATTCGCTGCGTAAGGCAAGATGTGATTATCTTGTAAAGCGTAGGCAAGCAGGTTATTGGGCGGTACTTGGCAGGGTTATCCGTATTCCGCTGGTCTTTTGGTAACAGGTAAGTTGCACCCTGTGTAAGAAACAATGGCATTTTCAGAGGATCGAGCAAGACTTCATTAATTAAGGTAGTTATTTGTTCATGCGTGCACCACAACTTCTTAATCCAATAATTTTGGAGATGATCTGGACCTGGTGCCTTCCAGTTGTGGGAATTCTTGATGACATCGGAGACCTCAGCGGTTGTGAATTGCTCGTGTTGCATCTGGCTATAGTTCCGGCCCATCTCGCGTTCTTCGCTGATCCAGCTTGCACTGACATTGTATGGACCTGGTGTGGCAAGTTGATTTCTCCAGAAACCGTCGACCTGTTCTCTGCTAGGGTAACTCGCATTTGTGGCATCGGCGCTAGAATTAAAAGCACGGTAGAAACCCTTTTCTGATCGTTCAAAGAGTTTATTGTCTCGTTTCCTGTTGTTACTAGCCTTGTATCTCCTCAGACGCCCTGCGAAAACAGAAAGTTTTTGTTTTAATGTGTCAAGACATTGTTGAGCAGTGATGTTCGCGGGGTCATGCCGAGAATGCATTTGGGTGCGGCTCATTACTGCCTGCACCGCCCTCTGGATCCTTCTAGTTCTAACTCCTCTGATATATTCCGTCACTTGTCCTATGTCTTTACGGAGACTCTCGATCTTCCGATTTAGTCGCATTTCCCATTGAGCCATTCGTGGTTCTGGTCTTGCACGATTCAACTCTTGGGCCGTTCGGATCTTGGCACCCATTACAGTGATGACTGCCGTTGCGGCACAGTAGATTAACATGTGCATACGTTCTAATGTTGGTGTCACTGAAACATAGCTTGGTAAAATTCTTGTGTTCATAAGATCGAGCACGATCGCAAGTTTCCTGGAAGAATTTAATCTTGGTAGCGGTGGCCTGCTATGTGGGTCTGTGCCTTCGTATCGCAATACTGCCTGTCTCATATGTGTGTCCAAGCCTTCAAAATGTTCTTCGTTAACCCGTTCCAGACTCTCGGTTGTTGGTTCTACCGTTTCGGCTTCTAGTTGTTGTCCAGGCTCTTGAAGTTCCCCATTGTTGTTGTTGTCATCTATGTCTATGTGTTCGCCGTGGATCTCTAGCTCAACTTCCCGTTTGATAGTGTTAAGTCGCGTTTCTGGAATTCGGTTATTTCTTAGAATAGTTCGATACTGATCTGACACTCTTTGTTCAGACACTTGCATGTGTGGAAACTCCCTGCAGAACTCGGCATGCAGTTGTTGTCGGTAGCCGATAATCTCTTGTCCTAAGTTTGTCACCCTGTAGAAAATACGCATAATCGATTCATTCATGGACACAGTCCATTTCATGCGTCGTCGTTGTAATCCCGCCTCTGTGAACGCTGGCTGAAGTTCCCGCGCAGCACCTTCGGTGGGTGGAACCCTAGTTCTCGTTTGGCTCCCATGTTGTAGATGTTCGTGTTGTTATTATTATTATTATTATTATTATTATTATAGAGATACAAAAAAATTTTATGAGGAAAAGTTGTTCATACTTTGATATCTTACCACTTTTATTAGGGTCATTTTGCTCTAAAAAATTGTAGGAAACCACCCTATGGCTCAATTATTCGTACCTGGAGTTCGAGTGTGACCTTTTGGTTGAACACTCGGGAGGCAGTCCAAGTAACCCTGAAAAAATCATCCTGTTTGGATTTTTTTTGCGACCCCTATAAGCCGAGCACATCTTTATTGGACTATGGGCTTTACCTGTCATCTTCCCAGAGGTTCGCTATGTCCTAACTCGGCCGTCATGGACTTAGGTTCGTATCAGTTCAGTGACTGACTTATAATTTCCAGTCAGTTAAATAAGCAAAAAGCGTGCAAACTTGTTATAAAATGACGAAATCTAAAAAACAAGGAGTACAGACCAAGAGCGAAGACATAATTGCAGCTTCAGCCAGAAGCAGAAGTCAGTCATATCATTGGTTAAAGTAATTTAGGTACACTGTGTTTCACTTTTCAAAAGTACACCCCCGTATCTCAGGAAAAAACGAATAATTTCAAATTTAGGTGGAAATATATTTTATAGTCAAAATGTGATTGTTTTGATATTGCTCATAGGCGAACCTGTGGGAAAATTGCGATGGATTTAAAAAATACATATAATCGTATTTTTTTACAGAAATTTTGATTTTAGATTCGTATTCAGCATAGCCAAAAAACCTATTTTACCAAATTTGAACAAATTAGGTATTTCATAACTAAACAACTTACAACAAATAAAAATTTAACTTATTTAATACTGAGGGTTCAATTCACTCTTAATGATTACTTGTATCGTCTTATTTTCTGTTGTACAGGGTAATTTTATAAAAAAAATTCATGTCCTATTTTTAACACACGCTTTTTGCTTCTTCTTACAATTTTCGGGCAATCCAGCGCCCACAGCGCCCTTTACTATGAAGTAATGTACCAGTCGATTATCAGTCACTGATTTTCCCGCGTGGCGTTTCTAGGGAGGAAGCAAGTGACAGCGATCGAGAACATAAAAAAATTAGTGTTAAAAAAATATTTGAATATTATTCTAGGTCCAACTTCTCGATGCACGCCACTGACTTCCGTATAACTGCGCCAATTTACCGGCCGTCCCCCGATTGATGAATGGTGGCGGTCCAGCGACCCGAGCGGCGCTTACTTGATTACCAGCCGATTATCGGTCGCTGATTTTCCCGCCCGGAGGGTCGAAGGGGGGCAGGTGGGTGCGCCCCACCCCCATCCCACCCAGTGGTGCGCTAATGGAATTACATCTTAACGCAACAGGGCTCGTTCTATCCGTAATTAATTGGAGCTATAAATTACCGGTCGCTCTGTGTTGGGTGCACCAGATTCCAGATTTGATTGCACTACTAATTTTCTCCCTGTGTGTAACTGAAGCCTCGAGGGATGGTTCAATGCGATGTGTACAACACAATAAGGCGTTCAAAGTTAGATCTGTGTAAATAATAATTGCGATAATCAAGTAGCTACAAAATATACACATCAAACATTTAGCTATATTTTGATAATAATTATTTCCTTCATACAGCTTGTATCGAAAATAAATGCTCTTGGGAAATACGAAAGCGGTAAGATCCCAGTAAAATGTTGCTTAGCAACCGCTGATCTGCTCGATACAAACACAGACTTGCCAAAATTTGTCTGTTCTAAATTATGCAACTGAAAATTATGTTGCAGTGTTACTAGACATTGTATTTAAATGAATTTATGTAATTTATACATTGATAACCTGTTTATATTAGACTTCTGTTCAAATTTATGTTTACATTCAGAAAATAAACCAGTATCAAAAAGTCGACAAAAAATCGCGACTGCCTTGTACATCCCAGCGTCATGTTTGTTTACTCGGACGCCCCAAACGAAGCTGTCACTTTCGCGATTATTCAGAAGAGGAAACTCGTTCAAAATAGATCGTTTTGGAGGTACAGGAAATTAACAAAGGAATCGTATTCGTGAAATATTCTTAGCAAAAACCACACGTGGCGGAAATTTGTCTTGATAAATTTATTCCCAAGATTTTGCCCATAAGCAAGATATTCTAGGAAAATAGCGCTTTCCAAAAATTTATCGTTAAAACTTCTTCACTTGTGATTTTACTCCCGATAAAAGTTCAAATTACTACTAGCGGACCTTAAAATACTGACGGAGGACAAACTAATTTATTCCTACGCCAAAATTCAGTACCAAATTACATGTTGCTTTCGTTTTCTCTCTCTTCGAAATCTCTGAACATCCTTAAGATCGAATTCTCGTTTCGCAATAAGTGTTCCTCGTTAGACACGGTGCACTACTTTTATCTCAAGTGGCTAAGGTTCCTTTGTTTATTCAACCATTACAGGCATCGTTGGCAAACCACACACTTACTGCCCACCACTTGTAACCATCCTCGTGATGTATTTAGTGTCTGTAACTTGTCAACGTGTTTGCGCTGCAGGCCATCTGTTTCTTGTATTGGTCAACGATCGAAAAAGAATCTCTCGTTAGTTATCTCCTGCATAATGGGTCTTAATGAATAAGGAAACTGGTCGAGGAGGAAAAAATCAAACAGATGATGGATCGCGCTTTGCACGTTGTTAAATGTAGTTATTGCCTAGAAATGCCAATCGAAAGAACGCAAACGCTATCCATGGATAATCATTTGTACGGGTTCTATAGAAAGTAGTTAATTGCGATTTCAGATGAATTATTATTAACCATATTAACGTCTCACTTCGCTTGCCTTTGGCTCGGCTCGTTTCTGCTTAAATAACGTGCAGTTAACTTTTGTCTTTTTGCATTCCAGAGGAATGTGGCAGGCCGCATTGACTGTTAAGCCGATGTACCATTCACCTTCTTTGTTCCGCACTCGGAACAACGGAGATACACCACAAATTTTATGAACTCAACAGTGAAGGCAACTTGAAATATTATTTATCGTTAATAATTTACTAACAATTATAAACTATAGCGCAGAAGGTCCTGAATGTTTTATATATGTATGTACATGTTTGAAGAAAGGTGTATACAGAAATGATAAAGAACCTACTATTTCTATCTTCCTTTTACTGACATATTATTTGCATTCGATGTCAAACGTTCCACATGCTAGAAGCTTGTTTAGAGCGCTTTGAAGCGATGTCGATAACTAAGTAACTGAGATAATATTATGAAAATAAATTAATTTGAATTCCAAATCCGCAACCTATCATTTGAGAAGCGATCAGTGGCAGTCTTTTGGTACAAAGCCACAATACCTATCTCCAGTTACAGCAGCCTCGTGGCAAGCTGAAGGCAAGGCAATCGCATAAATCTAATCTCGCCATTTGGTCTCTTATGCTTATTTGTTCACTCGAATTTTCAGTATGCCACAAACATGCCGCAATCTGCACGTCCCATCGGCACACCGCAACAAAACCAAACAAACGCCTGCATCTCCTGCGTTCACGACGTCATCTAATTAGGCAATGATAAACGATTTCATCAGTCGAATCGTTTTCTTCAAATTGACGCAATCAGCGGCGATTTCTGTCGCTCGTCCTCTGTCAGTCGCGAACGTTTTGCACGTTACATCTCTGCAATTGTTTTCGCCAGATATGCCGTTCCCTGATTTCTCCTTTTGTCGTAATTACGCAGCCGACGGTATGGTGCTTAATAACAGCGACGATCGCGAGTTCTTAAAACCGGCAACCCTGAACAGTTACCACGGACTTCCAATAACTATGGACATCACAAAGATCAAGTGCAGTATAATAGGTATTTTAATAAGTATTGTGATTGTGTAGTAATTATTTGCAATTTAGCAATATGTAAATAGATTTTTGGAAGAAAGAAATAAAACCACATTAGTTTACTAAATTACATGGATTTTTCTTCGTTAAGACTCAATGTACAGCACGTGCGTGGTGATTCAACATGTTGACCCATAAAATGGCTTTTTTCGACCTGTAGCGAGTAACACGCATAATATTAAACTTTTGGTCAATACAAATTTTAATCTAAGTAATTACTCACATTTTGAGACAAAAATCATTTAAAAATATTTATCACAATGGCCGTTATTAGCATTTACGCAAAAAGCCAAAAACGGTCATTGTGATAAATAGTTTTAAATAATTTTTATCTAAAAATGTAAGTGATTACTTAGATTAAAATTTGTATTGACCAAAAGTTCTAAATTATGCGTGTTACTCACTACAGATCGAAAAAAGCCATTTTATGGGTCAAAATGTTGAATCACCCACCACATACGTGCTGTACAGGTTGTCTCAAACTTGATACCCCAGGGTCGCTATTGGCAAATAAAAAACGCAAATGAAAATTTCACTTGGGGGTTTTAAATGAGACTACTTGGGATTACTTTTGAGCCCAAAATTTTATTTTTGAAACTTTTGAAAATGCTTGTAATGACGTCACGAAATATATTTTTCCCAGAAACATACCTGTTTCTTTTTCTATTGTGAAAGAGCGTGTTTTTCTGATAAACTTTCATTAAGAAACTTTTTTCATGTCTCTCTTCGTTTAAAATATACAAGCAGAAATATATTAAATATTAAATATATCGGAAAAAATCAAGTTAGCCGTGATTTAATTTGGTCTCCATGGAAAATATTAGGATATTTAAAGACTTACGAACTACCTACTTGTTATAAAAATATAATACTATGAAATATAGCGGTAATATTTTAAATTTTATAAATAAAAAACAAACAAAAACATTGCAAGTAACTATTAATAATAAATGAATAAATAACAATTTTAACTATAAATTATTTTCTATGTGCCCCCCCATCTTCTAAGAAACACATTTCATATCGTCGCCGAACTTCTCTTTGGGTGGCTTTGCTTAAAATTTCCGGGGAAATGTCTTGGCACGCAATTATAATTTTTTCCTTCAAATGGTCAATATTTTGTGAAGGGGTCTTATATACATTATTTTTGAGAAGTCCCCATAAACAAAAATCTAAAGGGTCAGGAGGGAAGGTCTGGAGATTTCCCAGGCCATTTTATTGGACCATTAATCCCTATCCATCTATCCTCATATATTTCGTCTAAATAATCGCGGACAATACGTGCTGCTTTAGGTGGAGCTCCATCATGTTGAAACCACATTGATCGCCTTAATTGAAGAGGCACATCTTCAAGAAGAATTGAAAGTTCAACTCGAAGAAAACTCAGATATCTGTCGCTATTTAAAATTCCTTCATAAAAATAAGGTCCAATTAGATGGCGACCAATGATGCCACACCAGACATTTATACCAAAATGACCTTGATTCCTTATAGGATTGACAAAATGAGGGTTTTCTGTTGACCAATAATGTTCATTTCTTCTGTTTGGCATACCATTGCTCACAAAATGGCTTTCGTCTGTCCAAAGAATGTGATTTAAAATGTGCCTGTCAACAATTTCTGGTATTGTTATAATTTAGGAAATAAAATTTACTCGCTTCTCTCTATTCAGTTCCCCTAATGGTTCTAAATAGTGTAACTTGTAGGAGTGATATTTATTGCTCTTCATAATTCTGAGGACTTATCAAAATTTAATTCCCTGCTAGCTTGCCTAATTGAATGTCTGGGATTGTCTTCAAAATATTGCAATACCTGGGCTGTTGATCATCACTGCGAGTTCTTTTTCGATTTGGTTTATCTTTTCGATTACAAAATGCACTTTGATTTTCGCGAAGAGTTTTTTCCAGTCTTATAAATTTTTTGTGATCAGGAATTCGGCGGTCTGGATATCTTTCTTGATAAATTCGCACGGCTTTTCTGGCATTTTTTTTGGGCTTCCCCGTAAATTAAAATCATATCAACTTTTTCATCATGTGTAGTCATTTTGATTGAAATAAACGATTAAAAATGAATAATAACCAAGACTAAATATTTTAAATTGACAAGTTATTTTACAAACTGCTTTAGTATAGTCAAACTGTCTGTTGTTTTCCATGGAGACCAAATTAAATCACGGCTAACTTGATTTTTTCCGATATATTTATTATGCGTATTTTTGCATATTTCTGCTTGTATCTTTTAAACGAAGAGACACATGAAAAAAGATTCTTAATGAAAGTTTATCAGAAAAACACGCTCTTTCACAATAGAAAAAGAAACAGGTATGTTTCTGGGAAAAATATATTTCGTGACGTCATTACAGGCATTTTCAAAAGTTCCAAAAATAAAATTTTGGGCTCAAAAGTAATCCCAAGTAGTCTCATTTGAAACCCCCAAGTGAAATTTCCATTTGCGTTTTTTATTAGCCAATAGCGACCCTGGGGCATCGAGTTTGAGATACCCTATACATTGAGTCTTAATACATATATATGTAAGCGCATTATTTTGCTTCCCTCTTATTTCTTATAGGAAATAGAATTATGCTAATTTATCTGCCACAAACATGATAATAAATTATTAATTTTGTTCTTTGCTATCTATTTTGAGTTCTTTTAATATATTTTTTTAATTAAAACCTGAGAGCATTCGCAATAGTACAGGGTGGCCCCTCCAAGCGGAAAAAGTGTGTTACGTGGAGACAGGTTAACATAGAATCGTAATTAAAAAATGAATTTGTAGTAAAAATTAAAGGGAATTCGAGGGTGTAGGTACTCGGATTTTGTATATGAAGGTCGATAAATGAAAGTTATCACCAAAAAACTTTTTTTACAAAATAATAAAACCTATTTTTTTTCATCTACACAACTATTAGTTGCGTTCAGAATTAAAAAAGGAATCCTACAGCTATGTAGGCACAATTTTTTTTTATTATTTTGCAAAAAAATATTTAAATACTTTTTTTATCGACCTCCGTATACCAAATCCGAGTGCACCCTCAAATTCCCCTTAATTTTTACTACAAATCAGGTTTTTGATTGGCGATTTTATGTTAATCTGTCTCCAGGTAAAACACTTTTTAAAACACTTGGATGGGCCACCCTGTACTACGAGGGTTACGTTATCTGTGCTACGAGTTTGCGATCGTTTTCATTGCTCGTTGACAGAGAGGAAAGTAACAAAGAATTATCAAGATATTGCTCGGAATTTATATTATTACTAGTATTGTCCGTATCCCCTGTGTTTATCCATAATTTAAGAAATCCGTAACTGACTCGCAAGCTGCGGAGGTTAAAATATTAGTCTTGGGCACTTTGCGGAGATTGACAAGGTCGATGCGTGTAGTCTTGCTAATTGTTGTCTGGGCAGAGCTGAGTAATAATACCACTTTGATTAATTGACGCGAAGAAAATAACGCATCAGAAGCCTGACAAAACCAAATTTATTGGGTGTTTTTAACAACTCACCTATATTCTTTTAAATGGCACGGTATACCTAGACCTACCTTATAATTTTTCCGCTGTGTAAAATTTGTTATCCCAAGCCCCCCACCACTCAATATTTATAACCATTCAAGGTTTACTTCCCCTTGGCTCTAGTCCCCGCATGCATGCAAAACGCAGGCAAAAGCCAGACAAAAACAAGTGCCTCGGCCAAGTGATCCTTCTATAGTTATCGATATGCAATGCCTCCACTGCGAAGGATTTTCATGCAATTTAAACTCAAATATTCCACTGTTTGTTGTCTGTTCTATTCTATCATTCGATCCGCGTTAATTAAATCTCCAAACCTGGAACAAAATTCGGCTCCATGCGGCGGGGTTACCTCCACTCTATACATACACACACACATAGGTCCGGGTCGCGACTCTAATGAGATTGCTCTCCCAGATTAAAAGACAATTAAGCGGAATTAAAACGGAATGACAAAGCGATGCGTTGTTTCCGTGCAGCGAGACCGAATTAATTCATTACCGTGGCCGGAGGGGGGGCTACAAGGGGCCAGATTTCGCGATAAGGCGTCTAAACGACAATGTGAGACTACGGTGAGCACATTGTTTTCAAGCATCTAGTCAAGTGAATGAGTTACCGCAAAATAGAGGCATTATAAACAAACACCGTGCCACACGACTCTATTAGCATGGTTTTGCAAAACAAGTATCATTGTAATAGACCTTATATCATAAACAATTGCAACTTACGAAGAGAATATTTCAGTAGCAGATTCTTAAGATTCTATCCACTTAATGGCGGTGATAGAGAAACATTTGAACTACCAGTAAAGAGACTAACAGAGTCTCAAACCATATTTTAAATCCAAACATGCGAAAAAATATCAAATATAAAACTGACAAACCACATCAACATGTCGCGTATTCGAGGCATTGGTTTGCAATCCTACATGCGTGTAAAAATAATTACATTCTCCTTTTAACGATCCCATCGCAGTGCGCTGGCCGTATTTATATTATGAGATCGTATATTTCCCGAGTCAAAATATTTACCTTTGGTATTTCCAGTGTTGGACATCTTCGAACGAAGGTATAAACAGGGATGTGACAGGTGTTACCGGCGTTTTTATGGATGCTGTTTTATGTTTTGTTTAATACGTTTCCGCAATTAACAACTAAGATACGGGGGCCATAAGAAGTCAACTTCCTTTCTAACCTCCATGTCAATAGTTTTCTTTCACTCAACCGGTAATAGTATGGATTAGTTGTATACGCCATCCTAGAACTAACAAAAATATGATTTTCATTTTGAGCATTTTGGGGATTTGTTTTTACAAGACAACGAGAAATTTAGAATCGCGGTATTAGATCCTATATATAGTGTTTCAACTTTTTTCCTACACAAGATTATAACGAAATTATACAGGTTTATGTATGTACACAGCCAACACAAGAAAACGAAAAACAGCTGAAACACTTCGACAAAATCTAAAAATCTACCGTTTTGGTTACAAAAACTTCAGAACTGTTCTTAAGAGTAGTTAGTTGGAAAATTCAATTTGCCGCGCACGCATGCTGTGCAATCTTAACCATCTTGAATCTGCCCCAGAATAGTTCTCGTTTATAACAAACAAAAAATCAACTTCTCTAATGCGACTCCTACTCCCACATTCCTTTGTACGAATGGACATGGTCTGTGCGCCCATCAATTCACCTCCTATTGAAAAAACCAGCATGGTATCGCTATTTTGACGTCCGAATAATTACACATATTACTAGGCATTATTCGACAACCAGATATACCGTTCACATTAATGTTTTCCTGTCGTACGCCGTTGCGAAAGCTGAAACAGAAGAATAGAGACATCAACATATCAAATAAATAGGCTTAGCGTGTCCCCTCGTGGCGATTGCGGCCTAGAAAACATACGCTTAGGCCGCTTAATGCCAGGGGCACAGGCGAAATGACCGCAAATCCCCCTAGCCAGGCCCCTTTTTGCTACTATATTCCCATTAGCCGTAATTTATAGGTTTAAGAGCTTGAATAGATTGTCCTTAGCTGCTCTGATAATACTTACTGCTATCTGTAGGAGGTATATTTAATTTGCTCCGTCCGAACGGTATATAAAAGTTTCTGGTGGTACCATCTTGAGAATCGATAAACAAAAGTTATAGTTTGAATTAAAATTAATTCGGGTCGAATATTTTCCAAGACCATCGACGGGAACTCAAAACACGGCTGCCTTTCAGCAATTTCCAGGCTAATAAAATTAAATTTTTGGGTAATTACTAGATGATATGGGAGCACCACCAAGAGTCTTATAACTAAGCGCCCTCCAGCCGCCGCTTTCCATATCCATTAAGAATAATATGCGTATAATTAGATCTTACAAGGCCATTAAGACAATGCACTCTCCTTTTAATTCCAAATGCTAATTAAGTAATGTGGGTAAAAAAACAGCCTATAGTTCGCTATTTAATATAACCTTATCTTAAATTAGATACACTTATGTCCACAATTAACGCCTCTGTACAGAATAAATTACAACCGATCAGGCTAACTGCTTCTGTCCGTCAGTCAGTCAATTGCATAATTTTTCCATGCAACGCCAGGCGAGCGAGCTCTTTTATTGGATTCTTTCTCGATGTTTAATTAACACGGACCCATCAAAACTTGTAATTGATTCTACCGGAGATTAAATTTATTAGCGGCACAGTTTTCAATTACACTTGGAATCAATTCGCCATTATTGGATTTATGGCGGCCAGTTACGTCATTACGCTAATAATCATTGCGATTTGAATAAGTACGATTGGCTTGGTCATAAAATAATTGCATTACAATAATAGCCAGAACCACCCAACAAGTAGGTACCTACTACGTAGTTAGGTGGTCAAGACGGTAGGTGAAAAATCAGTGAGTTTAGAAGTTTTCATTGAAATATCGTTATAGATGCTTATTATAAAATTGCTGGTAAATTGTGAATCGATATTACTGAAAAAAATCATACCTTTCACTGCTTCATTAATGGTTTCATAAATATTTTGTTAAAATTAATCTCTAAAGAAAAGAGGTATCAAAAGATCTGTTGAAATGTTAAAAAATAAAAAACCGTAAAGACCGCAAAGCGTCTACTGATTTTGTGTCAAATATTTGCGTATAAGCCGTACTATTTTTGGAAACATTTTAATGGACCTCTTGCTTTCGAAGTTTAATTAGAGAAATCCGATTTAAGATTATTAAGAAAATACTGAGTGGTGATATTTTAAGAGATAAGTAAATATAATTACAATAACATATCGAACAATAACAAAACGACATCTTTAAAATAACAGTTGGGAATCCACTAACACCAAGAGAAAGTTGATTTTACCTATACTAAAATCGGACAACTCTTACGCCTGGCGTAAACAAGAGCACGTGCGTTGAGATATTCGCCAGGGCCGCACTGAGGCGCGACCTATATTTAATTTTAGTTTTACAAATGTTTACATCAAAATATTTCGGGAAAAATTAGTGGCCTAATTAAAATGGTTCAAAACATCGATAAAATTATTTGTGGCAGTATCTAAATAGCTAAAAACAACAAGATAAAACCGCGCAACTACACTTTTGCGATCGAGCACGTCCGTGTTATTTACGCCAGGCGTAAGGATTGCTCGATTTTAGTATAGGTATATAGTATGTATACAGGATGTAACTGAACTGATGCATGGTCAAAAATGAAACCACGTATTCTTGGAGTCAAAATAAGGGCACTTCTTCATATATTTTTTTCTTCTAGGGGCCATAGTTTTTTTATACAAAGCGTAGAAGTTTGGAGAAAAATACACATATTTCTTAGTATCTCTAGAAGTATACGAGATATTTTCTTCAAACTTGGCGTGTCACATGAGCAGATGAGTCGTCAGCTTCTGAGGCTCCCAGTTGCGGAGATACAGGGTGTTATTAAAATTCATTAGTTCAGAAAAATATGAATACCCCGTATAATCGCATTTTTTAAATTTGTTTTGAATGGAAACTTCAATGGTTAACAAAAAGTATCTCTTAGTATTTTTTCATATTCGCAGCTGTTTCTTAATTATTTTCAAAGAACGGCAACGCTGCGATGAACAATAGTCACGTTAAGAATAAATATATAGCAATCTGTGGATGTCAATTAAAATTTATTTAACAAAATACGAAAGCAAAATCGATAATAAAAGAAACGTAATGCTACTAGAAGCTAGAAAATTAAATTATTAAATGTTCGAAATGACCGCCGTCTCTTTCGATACACGCAATTATGCCATTCCGCATGTTTATTATTGCCATTGGCAAGTCCATAGCAAAAGTGCATATTAGTCAATCATTTTTCAAAATATTGATACTAGTGCAAAGTTGGCAGCCAAATGATTCAAATAATGCCAAGTTTAATTGAATTCCACAGATTGTTAGATTTATTCTTAAAATGACTTGTTTATTGCAGCATTGCAGTTCTTTGAAAATAATTAAGAAACGGCTGAGAATATGGAAAAATACTAAGAAATACTTTTTGTTAACCATTGAATTTACCATTCAAAGCAAACTTAAAAAATGAGATTATACAGGGTATTCATATTTTACTGAACTAATTAATTTTAATAACACCCTGTATCTCCGCAACTGGGGACCTCATAAGCTTCATATTAAGCTTAAATTTGACAGCTCATCCGCTCATGTGACACGCCAAGTTTGAAGAAAATATCTAGTATACTTCTAGAGATAGGTACTAAGAAATATGTGTATTTTTCTCTAAATTTCTACGCTCTATATAAAAAAACTATGGCCCGTAGGAGAAAAAAAATAGATGAAGAAGTGCCCTTATTTTGACTCCAAGAATACGTGGTTTCATTTTTAACCATCAGTTCAGTTACACCTCGAGTTACACCCTGTATACTGGAATTTTTAAAACGTATTATACTTTTCATTTCGGAGCAAAATTATAATATAACGACTATGATCAGCTTATGTTGACTCCAATTAACTTGAAAGAATGTCTTAAGAACCTCCCTTTAGAAGAATCATGATTGTAATTTTACCAATACCTTTCTTCAAGTTCAAGAGAATATACAGTGACCGGCAGAAAGTTAGCACCAAAATAAATACTTAGTATTTCTTCGTTTTTATTTTGCAGGAACCATAACTACTGTTCAAACTAAATTAATTTTAATGAAACTCGCGTTTAGGTATAAATGATAAATCCTCTCTGAAACGGAACTGGCGTATTAAATAAAGTAGTTTTATTTTCTATATTCTAAAAAATACCGAAAATTGTTTTATAGAATAGAAAACTTGAAACTTCATTGTTGGGTTTATCTTTTAATTCTAAACAACTTTCATAACACGTTTTCTCTAAAAATAAAAACAAAGATGCTTTATCTACTCTTGGGCCTTTTTCATATTTTCGAACCTCCCCCGTAATGAGATATTCAAATTTTGAAAACTGCGTTAGTTAGCTGGAGTGTACAAACTTTTATCAAGAACAAAATTTTCTGATAAATGTAAAATAAAAAAATTTCATATGTGCGTACTTCTGCCGCACACTGTATATCTCCATATCTCATAAATTTCATAGAAAGAAAAAGATGAAAACCTAGACGACTGGTCTTCAATAAAATCCTTATTCCTTGACCAACGACTCTAAAAATAGATATCGAAAACCGCGCAAGTAAATGAAAAACAAATCAGCATAACAAAGTGACAGATCGCGTTTTAAGTCAATTTATTAGGCTGTTGACTCGCCACCAACCTTGAAAGATGTCTTGTTATATAACGAGTCTTTTTTATTCTGTTTTTATTACCTTGAAGAGATATAATAATTTGTATTCCAATTAGTTATGGCCGCCGTGGCCGGATATTTTCAACTTCGACGCGAATCACTGGGAATTATTTATGGTTACCATGGCGTTTCGTAATAACATAATTTGTCAAAACTAATCCACATTGTAAAGTTTAAATTGGCCGGTTTTTTCCATCGTGACGTCAGTTTAAGCGTCAATCTAATTCGGCCATTACCATAAATATGCGAAGTGCCAAATGCCTTTGCTGAAATAGGTACAGGACTGATTTCTAATACGGAAACGAATACTCGATTAGTAACAAATAAGTAAGTAATCTACGTTTATCGACAATTTTTATAAAAACATAGAAAGTTAAGTGAAATCAGGAATGTGAAAAATTGACCGAAAATTTTAAAACAAATAGTATAGTAGGTATTAAAATATCCATTTGTTATGAAAAAGTCACAACTTATATTTCTAACAGTCTTAGGTCCAATTAATCCGCATGGCTGTATTTCCTTTTTTATACACTTCAAATTGGAAAATTAACCTTAATTATTATGAGATAATGTTGAATAATTGAAAAAGGTTGGACGATCATATCTTTGAAATAAATATCTATTCAAATGACATATGGGTAGTTAATGTTTTTTTTTTTCACTTACCAACTACTTTACTGAGGCCATCAAACTACGAACATACCTGCAAATAAGAAAAACAAATAAATAAAACTATATTCTCAGAAACAAGCTCTCAAAAAACCTAACAGGTCAGCCACCTATTAGTTAATTGGAAGCAGTAATTTCATATGCCGACTGAAGTATAGACGTATTCAATTTAGTTAAAAACTAATTCAATATCATCGAGCGCGCATACACAAAGCCGGTTTTATTTTTAAAATCGCTCGAAGGCCGCACTGCCGGCTTCACGCATTACAACAACCGCTGATAAATTGCGCAGAAATTTTTAAAATTAATCGATGAGCGAACTAGGAATGCGGGAATACAACGCCCGACGTGTGCGGTTGCTGGCAATTCGTTGGAAATATGACATTGGGAGAATAATAAGGAACAAATGTATTTCGAACAACCTCCGTACCTACCGAATGTGGACTGATGGAGATACATATAAGATGGGATAGCGAAACTTCTTTAACCAGTGAGATGATGAGAGCAATCTACTACTCAAAGTCAAATTTCGAGACAAAGCCTCTGCCAATGGAGTCACTACTTCCACATCACATTTTTAAATCAGATCCTAATAAAAGTATAAAATATATTTCCCGACATAATGACGCATTTCTTATATCTCCTCTCAAATATTCTCAATCGCTTTCTTTCTCCAAAATGTTGCCAAAATTGAATTCTTTGCCCACAAAATAATTATAGAGACATATCACTAAATGCCCCAAAAAAACTTACAAAAACTCTCTTCATGTTTTTTTGTCAAAAATTTTGACCTATTTTAGATTTTCAAAGAAAAGTTATAATCTCGAACATTTGACAAAAAAAATACAAATTAACAACCCCTTTTTACAAGGTTTTTTTTTTGTTTGCAATGTATGTATGTAGTATGTATGTATGTTAGTTTGTTAACGTCAAATCTTGCAAGCTGAATTAGAACCAGTTCTTGACATACCTATATGATTGAGCTGAAATTTTGCATAAGTAAACCTATAGTTCTGGTGACAATACAATATGCAATACTCAATATTGTAATACTTTCAAAATAGTCAACCCCCTTAATATGGGTATCAAATGAAGGGGCTTGAAGAGTAGAAAACGTTAAAGTAAGTGACATCACACTAAATGCAATATGGCCGCTGCTCTAAGATGGCAGATTATATTTTCTTTTTAACCCCCTTAATATGGTTTTGAAATGAAAGGGCTTGAAGAGTAGAAATTGATGAAGTTAGTGACTTCACACTAAATTCAATATGGCGGTCGCTCCAAGATGGCGGATTAAATTTATTTACCACTCTCCTGACATGGGAATCAAATAGGTACTAAAAACAAGCTTTTATTTAAGCCATGTACTAAAATGAATAAAATAAATTTGGGTTTTCGTTAAGATAATTCAATGCCAAATTGCGACAAGAAGTGTTTCTAAATCAAAAAGCTTGTCACGCGAATTGTAAAAAAAAATACATACAACATTGTGAACTTTGCCATCGAATATCGCATGTTAATGTAGGTTAAGTATGATCTAGAAATAATCTATTTTTATCCAAGCAACACGTTTATTTTACACAAAATTACACTCAATAAAATAATCTTCAGACCACTATTTCTGCACAAATGCCAATAAACCATAAGCAATTTAGGCATTTATTAAATTTATTTAATAATAACAATGGTACCTATTGAACCCATTATGTTTTAAATGTCGCAATAACCAGATGCCTAGATATAAACCCTAAATAATCGAATATTCCATGATGAATATTAGGAATACTTTATATTGATTTTAGTGACTAAACATCATTATGCAAATTTTCATGTCATTTCTACTGATGTGAAGACATCCACGGTTTTTCCATCCACGGTTGAGCAACTGGCAACACCGCACAATCTGTGGCTGGCCACGAAATTCCGCTAATAACCGCACTAGATTAAGCGTAGATGATCCACGAAAATATTTATAAGAATGTCTGTTTCCTCCGTGGTTGTCCACGAAATTTGGCTACTAAAAGGACAAAGGACTCAATATTAAACACAGGGAGGCGATGGCTGCGGTACTGCTATGGTGAAGGCGGTTGTCCGTCAAGTCTACTTCGCCCCGAGGGATGCAGATCCAATGTCACCCAAGTAGGAGCGACGCTACTAATTTTTATTCGCCAAATAGAACTTTTCGGATAAAAAAATTGCCGCGAAGTTATTAGACGATGGCTGCGGTACTGCTATAGTGGAGGTGGCTTCTTGTCAACAATACTTCGCCCCGCCGGTCGCAGATCCAATGTCACCCCCGTAGGAGCGACGCTACTAATTTTTCTTCGCGAAATGGAACTACTTTTCGGATAGTTGACAGGCGACCACCTCCAACATAGCAGTACCGCAACCGTCGCCTAATAACTTCGCGGCAATTTGTTTATCCAAAAAGTTGTTCAATTTCGCAAATAAAAACTAGTAGCGTCGCTCCTACGGGGGTGACATTGAATCTGCGACCCTCGGGGCGAAGTATAGTTGACAGGCAACCACCTCCAACATAGCAGTACCGCAGCCATCTCCTAATAACTTCGCCGCCATTTATTTATCCGAAAAGTTGTTCAATTTCGCGAATAAAAATTAGTAGCATCGCTCCTACGGGGGTGACATTGAATCTGCGACTCTCGGGGCGAAGTATAGTTGACAGGCAACCACCTCCAACATAGCAGTACCGCAGCCATCGCCTAATAACTTCGCGGCAATTTTTTTCTCCGAAAAGTTGTTCCATTTCGCGAATAAAAATTAGTAGCGTCGCTCCTACGCGGGTGACATTGGATCTGCATCCCTGGAGCGAAGTAGAATATTTAATATTGAGTTCTTTTAGTAGCCAAATTTCGTGGACAACTACAGAGGAAACAGCCATTCTTATAAATATTTTCGTAGATCATCCACGCTTAATCTAGTGCAGTTATTAGCGGAATTTCGTGGCCAGCCACAGTATTGTGCGGTGTTGCCAGTTGCTCGACCGTGGATGAAAAACCGTAGATGTCTTCACATCAGGGTCATTTCCGCAGTATTCGACAACTTATTACATATATAATAGCATTGAAGTATTGCCGAGTTATTCGGTCTAAAATACAGTGAGTGCCCAACATAATAAATTCAAAACGTTACATTACCGTCACGAATTTATTAATAAAATTTGTCGCTATCTCTAGGGCTCGTTAAATGTACGAGTATGTCCGTCCAGCAATAATTTTTCAAATGAAAATTCTCAGAATACGTCATACAACGATTAATACTGTGATCACGGTAAGGTCAAATCGATCTAAATTAATTACGACCTATGATATAATAACATTATGATAGCATGTCCCAGAGAACCCGATCGAGTAATGACTATAATTTATGGCCGTTGATGGGTTGGCAATGCTGTTTAACCATTTATGGAAACATGTATGTGTTAAATGAATTAGTTGAATGCGTAATGTTTGTCGTAGCTGCAGAACGTGTAGAAGAGCAACTTAAAATTAAAGAATATAGAATCTTTAACAAACTAGTTTAGAAACATATTTACACGTATTTCCTTTACATGCTTTAGTCACACTTCATCTACATTGCACGAGAGACGAGATCCAACAAGGCAAGACCTATGGCTGCAGTCATTAATAGAAATGGATGGGCGACCAGCAGTTACACTTTAGAAGCATTAGAGGAACTTTAGAAAGAGCAATTTTTTACTCCTTTACCTGAAAGCAGAATCTCGTCCATGCAATGTGTCGACATCGTTATTTAACGGGTCGAAGTAAATACCAATAAAGCCCGAGTGAAAGTAGCGAGAATAAAACCAACTTTAATGTGGCAGAAGGCCATAATTCAATTTATGATCGCCCAGAATTTTACGACCTATATGTCCTCAATTCCGTAGGAGATTCTGCAACGCATAATTTATTGCGGGCGTTTCACAGTGTCGAGACAAATGGAGTGCACTAAGCGATTCAGCCCCGGTTAATGGTCTATTATTGTACGCAATGGTGCTCACGTCAAAATGAGAAATCGTGGATTAGCATGAAATATTTCCATGAAGCCTTGAAGAACACTGGGCGCACTCACTGCAGTTATAGTCTAGCCGCCAATGAAATTACTTCCTTCAACTCAGTCTTTATCCGTTGGTTTCTCTTTTAGAACACTTATAAAAGAACCAGACCTAAAAGCAACATGATTCCCGAGCTGTACTATGTTCAGGATTCTCTTTGGGGTAGGAGCATGACTTCTCTCTTCTTTCTATTAGCAAACATTTTTACACAAGGATCATATCATTTATTACAGATTCTTTTAAGAGGCTAAAGAAGGAACAGTGCCTAGAAAATGGAATGCTATTAATAAGAACGTGCGAATTATCTGAAAAAATAATCCCTCTCTTCGCTTTCCAGTGTTCCCATAAAGAAGATGAAGATAAAAAGTGTCCTAGCAAACCCCCTAATTGTTATTTCTAAATGGCCCAGTCAAGGAGCGGGCCGTAGACAGACTTTTGTGCGCACTTTTTTTACTTTTGGGCCGGGTTTGGACGTGTTTGGAGATGAATATACCAAAATCCCCGGGACTGCGAAGGGAGCATACTCCAGGGGTTCCCAAGATGTGTCTATGTTTTTGGTTTCTCTCTAATATCTCGATAATAGTTGGCCCTGACGAAACCAATATTTATATACAAAATTAAATCAGACAAAATTTTGAACAAAATAGTGTCCCTAACCGTTTTCGAAATATAACCCATTGAAAACTATTATTTTTTCAAAAGTTAACTTTCAAACCAGACGCCATATTATAGTGTTTCGAGAAAGTAAAATTATCTTCGAAATGGTCTACGAAAAATAAAATCTGCCTATTAGGTATTTGCAAAATTCATAAGAATATTATCTTATTTTCGACTATATACCTTCCAGTTTCTGTCGTGTGACCGTTTAGTGAACTTTAGGTACCATTTTGAAGACAATTCTATCTTCTGCAACTCCGTTTCTGAGCACTTTTGATTTAAATAATATAGTTTATAAGGTACGCGACAATATAGTAGGTATGTCTACCTTGTTCCAAATGCTATTAAATTTAATTTTGTACGTAGTATTGTTTTCGTCAGGGCCAACCATTATCGATATACAGTGTGTCCCAGGATAAGTGAAACGATAGGTGTAAAAGACCAAAAATTTTCGAATTCGAATTTGGCCATTTGGGGTCCAGGCCTGCTTGACTAGAATGTTCACCATATTTTTAATTTTGAAAAATAAAGTACCTAGGCCCTGACAGGAACGATTTATTGTGGTTAAGTGCCCTTTCTCGACAAGATATCGAAAAATTTCATTACAAAAAGTTGCTTGAAATTGAAAATTATGACCCTGTGTCAATTTTAAATATAATTGGCCTACTTTGATTTTTGTCCACTTTAGTAGGTGAAATATCCTTGTCGTTTAAAATATCGAAAAATTTCATTAGAAAAAGTTATTCAGAATAAAAAAGTAGGTATGCAAGACTTTGGACTTTGGACTTAATCGGCCTACTATGATTTGTTTGAAATAATGTCAAATAATCAAAGTGGGCAAATTATTTTGAAAATTGACAGAGGGTCATAGTTTTCAATTCTAAGCAACTTTTTCTAATGGAATTTTTCGATATTTTAAACGACAAGGATAGTTCACCTACCTATAGGAAATAAAATGGACGAAATTCAAAGTAGGCCGATTATTTTGAAAATTGGCATAGGGACATAATTTTCAATTCTCAGCAACTTTTTCTAATGAAATTTTTCGATATCTTGTCGAGAAAGGGCACTTAACCTACACAGGAAATAAATAAATATAGGCGAAAAAAGAGTCAAATTAAGTGCCCACGAAAGTCTGTCTACAATCCATTTTTGAGCATTCGTCGACTAAATTAAAAACTGGGGAAAAAGGAGAGGTGCAACGACTTTCACCCAGTAGGTTGCTCCTCTGCATAAAATCATATCCTAACCTTTATTTACTTGCCTATTTGCCCTTTAAAACTTGATTTAACATCATCTTATGCTACGCCCAAACATTATTATTCCTGTAAATATGTTCAGGCGGGAATTTCGAAAGTTGCGAATTAATTTGGAATTTAATATATTAGGAAAAAGTGGGTAAACCGCCACGTCGAACGAACGCCCTCGTTTCTGAATGCTAACAAATTAATTAAGTTGCCTCCCTTTCTACGCGCCGCCTCTTCAGGCTGGAGCATTTCAAAATCGAGAATGTGTTTATCTCCCTCAGCAAACTCCCGTCTGAATGTAATCTTGACGTGAGTTGTTTCTCGGAAGGAAACTCGGCGAAAGCGTCGGAAAATGTCTCATTAAATGTTTGACCGAAGTTCTAGGGAGTTAATTTTCGTTTATTGGATTTGGCGCCCTTTTGTTTTTGCTGGGGCCCCAAGTGTTTTCTCCGGTTTTCTGACCTTTCGCCTATAGGGCAATTTCTTACCCGGGGTTCTACGCCTTGTAAATTCGTAAGTGACACTAAACTGGTTCTAATGAAATTGGGGAAGTTTAAGTGAAACTTTCTGTTCGAGTCACCTGGATGCAGCTCGTCGAAATCAATTTAGTGCTAAAAGACGGAGCCCTAAAAGGTACAGAAACGGGAGATAAAAGCATAACAAAATGAGAAAACTTTTTACCTCAGCATTGGTTTAACTCGGCATATTTTGAGATGCTGATTCTAAAAACCAGCAGCTTTAAGGGCCCTCGTAAAACCTATTCAAAAATGTAATGGTGGAACGAATATTGAAGTTTTCGATTTTGAGTAGACTGGAAAACCACATGCAAAAAAACTAAGACAACAATGAGATTATATACTTTCCATACACTTTTTCGGTGATATACATATAGGTACTTTTCTTCAATTTTGGTTTCAGCGCTATAGCTGTAACTCGGAGTTTTTGACCAATAAATTTGTTTCATTGCTCCATCAATGACCAAGAAACTCCTAAATTATGTAAGCTATAATTTTCCACAGGAGTTAAGATTCCTTTCAATATATTTCTTAAAAGTCAAAACACGTTCATTACAGGTCTCTTCATTCCTGAATTGGTGGGAAGTATTGCAACGGGGCTTTCCTCGCTCTTCGACCAAAAATAAGGCAACTGTTGGCATAATATTATTTGAGCCGCGGCAAGAACTGATTCAGTAAAATATGTGTGTTTTTGAACAAAATGACAGTAGATACGACAAAAATTGATGACACCTTTTTTTCTTCACGATTCATTTTTCTACAGTCGAAATATTGTAAAAAAAGAAGCAATATTGCGCCATGATTTTTCTCACATAAAAATATGAATTCACTACGCCTGATCTACGCTACTTGTAAGAGTGAAAAACCCATAGATACCTACTATGCCAGTTAGTACCTGATAAGTGAGAAAAATTTCAATGCGATACCTGCCTGTACCTGCTCACTAGGAAGCTATTGCAAAAAAACTTTGAAAATAATAATTGTTTCCCTGTTTCTTTCAAGCGAACCACGATAGGACATAATTATGTTTATACTTACGAAAAAATCGTCTAATTTTTTCCGAAGAGTTCACCCTGTAATACCCACCTAAATATCCCTGTGTAATCCTTTTCGCAAAATGTGGTAATTGCAGAACAATCATCTCAACTTATCAGTAATTAAGCCGTATAAATTAATACGAGCTAACATCCAGCAGAACAAGTATTTTGATTTTTTTAAATTATTTATTCCACGTAATTGGATACCCATTGCAGCATTCTTGTAAACTATATATTTCAGTCTTTTTATGCCAGCGGCCAATTTGTATGCAAGAATCCGTATCTCAACATGATCTGCCGCCTTTTTGAAGCCAAGTATTTTGTATTATTAAATACAACACAATATTAATTTGTTATGAACATGGAGATTCATTCATGTTTCTATGCGAAAAATACCACAATTTTTTAGCATCATATTTTTATAACCTAGAAGTGTCGACACAAAACACTGCTACTTGAACTATTTAAATTGTTTGGCATTTTACAACAAATAAAATGGATGTAATAAATAATGGACCTATAGTCTATAGTTAGTTAACAACGACGCTCTCTAATATGGTTTTAAATAATAATAATGCTTTAATGCTTTCCGAGGATTGGCGTCTTTTAGTTAGTTTTAAAATATAATTTGGTCAGGACATGTATAGAAACACTTAGTTCGTACTTTTAATAAACTCTTACTTAAAAATTTTAGGTCGACTGCTAATAATCTAACCTGACAAAAACGCAACTCAAGCAACTTAAACAGCCATTCAGTTAATCGCCTTATTATCATTTATTTACGCAATTAGTGTTAGTATCTACTCCGTGCATAATGAAAGAATAGGCTCATTACCGCTTAATTATTGTTCCTACTTATGGTACGCGCCAATAAGAGACGACTAATAATGGTGATAATGTCGACAACAAAATCTATCTAGGCAATGTTAAGAGATTTTGGAAAGAAATATTTAAATGTAGTGAAAACTATTTCTACAGTGTGGTCATTTAAGTGTGCAACATATGGGAATTTTTTTTATTAATTGCACAACGAAAATACAAATATTCCCGAAAGTTGGTGCATGTTCGATAATCATATTAGGCGCACTTAGAATGGTTGCAAGTCAAACAGCATACAGGGTAGGTCAAAAAATATAAAAATTGTACAAGAGTAAAGTACCCTTATTTCAGAAAATTCAGCAAAATGTTATTAAGAAAAGTTGTCTAGAATTAAAAGTTATGCCTAAATACCAAAAGATGGCCTCCTAAGAAAAAGAAATATATTTTTTTGAAAAACATTAATAATTTCCTAAAAAAATTTTGTTTTAATATTCACCCTAAACAAATTCATAAATCAATCAAAATTATATCAATTTCGCATAACTTTGTTCAAATTCAAGCATATTTATAAAATTAACTTAGATTTTTAATTTTTTAGGGAATCACAAACTTCATGTTTGTTGCAACGATATTAAACAAAACTTTAAAATTCCGCAAAAATTCTTCTGAACAAGTTAAAACATTAGTAATGATAATGTGTATATTAAAAAACTCTCATTTAAGGTGCAAAATTTTTATTTTAAATGTTTATTAAGAAACTGTGGAAATTAATTGACGAAAATTTTTTTTCTTAGGAGGCTATGTTTTGGTGTTTAGGCATAGCTTTTAATTCTAAACAACTTCTCTTAATAACCTTTTGCTGAATTTTTTGAAATAAGGGTACTTTACTCTTGTGCAATTTTTATATTTTTTGACCTACCCTGTATGCTGTTTAACTTGCAACCATTCTAAGTGCACTTAATATGATTATTGAACATGCATAAACTTTCGGCAATGTCTGTATTTTGGTTGTGCAATTAATAAAAAAAAGTACCATATGTTGCACACTTAAATGACAACACGTATAGATAATAGTATAAATAATAGTATAAATAAGTATACTCAGTGTTTTTACACCCACTGAACTTTTTTCTTCAAAATGTCACTAATTGTAATATACGGAAACTCAAACTTTACTACTTTACTATCTTTAAAATGGCAATAAGATCATTTTTTGTTGTTCCCTGTTATTACACTAAATCAGTTTTGCCAGGGGGAACGTTAAATAATAAAAATCAAAAGTATAACTTGATAGTACACAAAAAGCTGCTGTAATACCTAAAGTACAACTATTTAATAGTAGATGGACCTTAATTTCTCAAGGTGAACCTTTGAGTATTGCAACTAGGTATATTGTTACTACTATTGGTATTATTGTTAACTGTCGGTGGGGCATTAAGTACAGTTATTTACATTATATATAAATATACTTAAATACCTAATGTTGAAAAAGGTAACCCAGGTATTTTTTGCATAAAATCTTACTGCATAATCCGGTAATATCGAATTTTTTTATCCCCGTCATGTTATGATAAATCGGGAAATCACCGGATGGGAAATAACGACATATTAGGGACGTTTGATCCCTTTCGAAATCCGGCAATGGCGCAATTAAATTTTATGACGCCATTTGTTAAAGTCAGATTTATGAGATGATCCTGATACGCGTCTTGAATTGGAAATACACCGGCTCCCAGCAAGGAGCTGAAAAAGTGCCAGAGGAAATCGAGTCCAACATGTTCGAAGCATAACAGTGTTGTCTTTCTTACCAACCCTTTTTTTATTGACATACACAGTTAATTATCATTAGTATATTACAGTGATTAATTCAGCTGTCGTCTACGCTTCAGAAAGAATAAGTGAAATAGGTGGAGAGTAAGCGTGTTTTTTTCCAGAAATTTTAAAATAGTGTCAGCATAAACTAACTTATTTGTTTTGTTTTCTCGTAGTGTTGTATATTCCATTACTTATATCTATAAATAGGAAATTAAACTTGTTGGGTAAATCCCATTGCCGAGACGTGTTAAGAAAATTATAGTTGCGTCAGTTTAATATGTTGTTTCTATATTAAACGCCTATCGAGAAACGTTTCTACCTACCTACATTATCTTGCCAAACATTAGGTAGTTTGAAACCAGTCTGCGAACCAGCGCACCTGTTGACTCGTTTTGCAGTCGGTCCATTAACACTTTTTGAACCAAGCTGCTGATCGGAATCTACCGAATACTGAATACCACACAACTTCTTTCTGGATTTTAGCCATTTAGATTTAGGATAAGGTTGAATTAATTTCGCAAATTCGTTTACTACAAACTACAACACGGATAAATTTAAAAATCATATCGCTATGAAAATACAAATGAGTGTTGTTTACTCCTAAATAATATATTGGGTGGCCTTTGGGAAGCGGCTATCAAATCATTAAAAACGCATTTGAATAGAGTGATTGGTTCACAAATAATGACATATGAGGAATTTTACACGCTCCTCACACAAATAGAAGCCCTGCTTAATTCACACCCGCTCTGCCCTACAAGTTCAGATCCGAACGATTTGTCGGTGCTCACGCCCGGATATTTCTTGACGCTTGCTCCATTGACTTCCATCCCCGATTTTGACTTTCAAGTATCAAAATAAACCGCCTCAAGCGCTGGCAACTAGTGCAACGTAGGCACGGCGATTTCTGGAAGCGATGGCCTCCATACCCTTGTTCAAAAACATAAGTGGACAGGAACGCTTACCCTCATTAAAAGTGAGAATTCACCTCCACTTTCCTGGCCAAGGGCCAGAATTATGGAACTCCATCCGGGAGCTGATGGTATTGTGAGGGTTGCCGGTGGGTGGGGATGTTTACTCCTAAATAATATATTTAGTTTATTGGGTTAAATCGTTTAATATAAATGGGTAGTTATTGTGTACGTTAGCGAAATTATTTAATTCTATTTGGCGCTTTTTCTTAATTTAAATTGTTTCATTTTATTTCTGTCCAATCACATTTCAGAGAGGTATATGCGCATTTTTAGCTTGGTAAAAAAGGGGAACCGGCCCGAATTTCTTTTTTTGGACCAGAAGCACAAGAACCACGCTCGGACGCGCATATGGGTTCCACGATCGTCCCTTTATGCCTTCAAGGTTCAATTATTGTTAGTGATTTAATCTTAATCTTAACCCGGCTCTTTGCGCCGGTTTAAAACCCTAGTGATCCACTCCTTAACGCCACCCCTTGGAAGAAGACAGAAGAGTCGGACCCGACGCAAAGCCACGTGGATCAAAAGGTGAGTGGCTTATCCCTTCTCTCCTGTCCTCCGTTGCTTCATCGCTATAAACAATCTCTTAAATTATCATAAAATTTTCGCTTAATTTATTTTCGCACTGGTTGTGCAGATTCTGGAACTTTAGTCGCGAGATACAGTCCACCAAAACCATAATTTTTATAAACACGAGAACAAGTGCTTTTTGAGAGATTTACCTTATGTAAATGTTAAATCGAGTGTTACATGCATACCCGGTGAAATTTGGTGAAATTAAACCTTCCCAATAAGTCTAATTTCTAATTGTAACCGGAATCGATAGCCTATAGAAACATGTGTCAATCAAACCGCTTTAAATAAAATTATTATCTACTGTGGAAATTCAGAAAATATATATAGACTATTTATGCTGTGATAGTTAAGTTTCTACTGTGATAATAATATGTACAGTCGCGGCCAATTTGAACTTGCAAAACCGTCTGAACTCTATGCCGACATGAGAGAGACCCGGCGACATCCGGCAACACCGCCCTTTCCCGCCCCGCACATCGCGTTTCAAAAGAGCCGACGGTGAAGGGAAGGCAGACGAAAGCGGCTGGCGGCTAGCGATGTAGCCGGATGGCCTCTCGGAAACCCCCAAGTCATTGCAGGTTCAAATTGGCCGCAGCCATACAAAGGTGAAGGGCGGGCGCGCTCCCAAGCAGTGACGTCACGCTAATGAGAGCGTTTCGCGAATGCAAACGAATGGAGGTACTTGTCGCCATGTCTTTTAAGGTATTGGTTGATTTTATTTTTAAATAAAATTTATTTTTTGTTAACATCCTATTCCTTAATAAAACAGTTTATTAAGTGTAACTCTGGTAATTAGGAATACCTATTAATATACCAAACAAATGAATTTTTAATAAACATTAGGATATTATTCTGCTTATAGAGATGAACCTACCCTGAAACACAAAGAGGGGTATTAAAATATTAAGTTAATTATATTCAGTTTTAATTATAGGGCTCCCTTTCGCCAAGGCAGCTGTCGGCGGTCGCACCGCTCCGGAAATCTGCTACCTGGCCGGCCTACCGTTTGATTAAACATTTACGAAATCAAAGGCAATAAATAATACACTAGAAGCAGGATAGCCGTCCTGGAAGCGGGCGAGAGAGAGTCAAGAGTGTGGGCAGCACTTTAATAATAACTTAATAACGAAGTCGAATGACCTGGTAGCGACTGTGGAACGCCAACACAAACATTCTACGAAATTACATTGTGAGCAAAGATTAGACTGATCTCATCGGATCGGGCGTTAGAGCGGGGAACGGGCTTAATGGAGGGCCTTATTTCATTAAGCGCACTTGTGCGGGATCCTGTATCACAAATGGACTGGTTTGCGCCAATAAATGGCGCCACTCACGTCGCTCCAATCGTTTGGCTGCGCCCCTAGTAAAGCAACGAGGCAGATTCAAAACGCCGTATTACGCTTATATAGCTATTTATATGGCACAACATCATAAAATAATATCTCTGGGATTTCAGAGAAAAGCTGATTTGATATGGTCCACGTTCAGTTGTTATTCCCAACATGCGGCACAAACAATCTAAAAATGAAGGCGCCTTAAGTTCGAATTAATAACTGATTAATTCCTCGTTTATTCTTCTTAATAATGACAATGGCCAATAAACGAGACCGCACTGTATACGCTTTCTGCGATATCTTCTAAATTTCATAATTACAACAATGGACTAATATACTTAAGAATGAAAATTAATTTGTTGCATCGGAATTTGTAAAACATGTCTAGATAATCACGGAAAGCCTCCAACAGATTTTTTTGTCAATTAGTTTGTTCAAAAATTGAAAATAAACGGTCGCAAAAGTAGGGAATGTGACGTCACGCGATCCCTAATTTTAATAAGTACCTGCTATTTTCTTAGTACTTATTTCGTCTTTTTTATATAAACAAGCACTTTCAGACAAATTATTAGATTCAGTTTTTTATGGGCCTGATGAGAAATAATCAAATTTCATAGCATTTTTTATTAGATGCCCCCTATAAAATATTACAGATGACATATTGCTCAATTATTTAAAGAGAATGGTCGTCAACGCCGCACTTTGCAGAGTTTGTGTGTTTATAACCTCACTTTCGCCCGCGGAAACCAAGGTTAATATCCTTAGCGAAACTAAACTTGGCTTTATTGCTTTTTACGTAAGTTATCTTTCTAACATCACCAAGAACTGGCACCTTTTCCAATATTCTTGTGCTACATTAATTTTTGAACCCATGCTAGTCTAACTTACTTACATTCTATAAGGGCTCGTGAAATTAGATATGCAAATAAAAAAAAGTTGTGTATTAGTCCATTATTACAAGTCCTCCTCTCCTGCTATTCAAAAAAAGACAATCATATCGTCATGTGAAATTTACTAAGTTGGTAGGTATCACAAAAAAAGTTAATATCTAGAAATTGGTTCTGGGATTTCATCAACTTTCAACTGAGTTGGCAAGTAATGTCACTGTTTATCTCCCTGCACAATATCTTTTCTCATTATATACTTGATTTTCTCATGACAAGTCGACCTCTGCTGAAATATAATGAGATAGTTGCTCTTGAGATTCTTATAGTCAGACTTAAAATTTAAAACTTTCAAAATTGTATCAATCTTTCTATGTCTAACAAAGCTTCTGGTGGTTGTGTTTTTATTTTTGTCTTTGATTCTTGTCATTGAAGCCGAATCCGATTGGGTATGGATTTGACCAAAAAAACTTCCTGAATTTTGAGGTCGCGAATGGCGAGATAGCCCATTTTATTTAGACACCGTGTTTTACAAAAATATAAAGACAATGGAAGTCCAACAGCAGGGTTTTCCATACTCATCACGAATCCACCTTGTCTAAAAAACTTCAAACAAGCATTTCGGGAATGAAATGCGGAGACTACTTGTGCCTCGCTCCAGCGGACCATCCATCCAATCTTATTTTTCTTTCGACTCCTCCGTGCATTAGCCGCCTGAAATACGTCCCGACCGAGAAAATACGGTCGCGCCGGAGTGCATTTATTTCTATCTGCTCTCACGAAAAGCGATCACAAAGTCTGATTTCGCAGACCGCCCCTTTTTATCTCCGCATATATTGTATTCGCCGAGACGCTGTCGTAAAGAATCCCCAGACTGTGTTGTTAAATTGTCCTGGCTTATTCCCCTTTTGTGTCTCCTTCGTAGTAATAACGAAACAAATCAACTGTTAAGGAAACGGTGCCCGTGCTCTGCTCCCCCACAGATTTCCCCATATTTAACGAAATAAGGCAGAATATATGGAGCAGGGAACAGCGCTCTGGAATTTGTTCTATAAACGCCTTGTCGGGGCGTTTTGGGAAACAACGATGGCGCGTCCTCGAATCTTCCACGCCTTCAATAGCTTCATACATAAAAAATAATCACGTCGGAGAATCCGTTTCGGGGTAGGGGAAGTCCACAACAACTCCCGAGCTGTCGATATTCTCTTAAATAAAGATATTCTCAACTCATACAAGTACTTATATTTTTCATTTTGGTGCCCCCATTTAAAAGTGGTTTTGAAAACATTTCGAACCGTATAATATTCTACCTCTCGTATATACGTTTGGATGTTTTATTTATATGTAGAATTTTATTTTATTGAAAACGTATTTCACAAATGTATGTGTTCCAGAACACTGGAAATATTTTGTGTCCTAAGCTATTTTGGATTGACGATACATAGGTACTTGGTAACGTGGTTTTGCTAATCTGTAAACGACACGAGATACCAGAAATAGTAATCCTTGGGTCAAATTAGGTACCTTCATGGATGATGTATACCTACCTCCTCGCCAGACTTGGGTAGAATACCAAAAACCAGTATTCGAATACGAATACAGAATACTCTAGTTGAACTGGATTCGAATCCTAGAGATTTGAATACCATTCTAACAAAAGTATTCAATTACTGAATAGTAGGTATTCGAATCCATGTATTCATATAATGAATATTGTGTTCATTTAATTAGATTATTTGAAACACCCTGTATAAGCTAGGCTGGTTATACTGAGTAAAATAATATCTTGGGAAAGGCTTAATCGATTCGCGAAAAAGGATCACCAATATATGCCCCATTTGGTGGATAACCAAAGGTTTTGAACTATAGGGCCAATTCGATGACACTATGCATTTTATTCTTATAAACATGCCTAATATGGTTTGTAATTTTTGGGGGTTTTCTTTTATTAAGAGTCGACCACATAATATAGTACTATTTCAAAAAAGTATAATCCAAAATGTTACAGTTCTTCGAGAACTGCAGGTTGAAAAGTTGAAAAGTTTTTTGAAATGCGGCCCATCTTCCAAACACACAGTATATTTTACTATTTTCATCTATACATACAATAAAAATCAAAACTTTGTCCACGTTTTTTTGTAATCTTATTAGTATTCAACATTTGAATACAGGATTCAAATTTTGAATCCTGTATTCTGATTCTGAATACTGGGATTTGAACATCGGTATTCTTTCTAAGAGAATCCTCAAAAAATCAGTATTTTAATTACCGAATACAGAATACCTGCTTTAAAAAGTAGCTGTAAGAATAAGAATACCTGCTTCTCGGGAGTATTTGAATATGAATACGATTACTGGCAAAGTAGCTTGAATAGGATTCCGAATACTGAGGATTCGAATACTACCCAAGTCTGCTCCTCGCACCACCTTTACCTTGTTTTTCACACGTCAGAAACCGTGGATAAAACCACACAAACGACTTGACCCCCTATTTCTTAATAGAGGGTATGATTGCAAAGCAATTTCTATACAAGGCCCATATCTTTTGCCTGTAAAACTTCTAGTATCAATATGTCAAAATAATATGACTTCTATCGTTATATCGTTGAATGAAGGGATATAATAAGAGGCGCTGACTCCGTGTATCATAGCGAGTCCACATATTATTCTGAGGAATCTCAACGCCGAACGATTGAAGTACAGTCCCGGTCAATTACTTTAGGACGACCTGAAGCAGTTTCTCGCCGATTAAGCCGTCCAAAAGCAATTGACCGGGACTGTACTATCTACATCTCGACGCCGCCTTGGGTCTCGAAATCTCCGCATCAGATGCGCCTTCTCACAACGGTTATGCCGGCTGGTCAATTTTTATAATATCTCCTAAAATAATAGACTTGGGTGTTCACAGTTATTTTTTACCTCCCTAACTTTTTCATAAACCCATAAATAAAAAGGTTTTCCCTCTTTGGGTGACAATTCGTGGACACACTGTAGATGTTATACAGTGTGACCCACTTAAAATTGGAAACAACCCCAAAACATTTGTAATTGTTGTCGTCCAATTCGAATCGGGTTTATTAAAAAAAAACAAGGCCAACTACGACATATTCTTGGCACCAAAATTAGTGAAATCATATTTTTTTTTATAAAAATTCTGACTGTGCCACTGGATTGGGCAACCCTTAAAACGAGTTTGTACCAAATTTTGTTAAAATAATATCGATATCGATATCAATGAAAATCGAGATTTAACTACCTATTTTACCTTTACCTATTTTAACTGCCAGGAATGCTTCTAACGACGCTTCTAATAACACAACTTGATAGCATTTTGGTGTAGTCGTGCGACGAAAAATATTCGGCCAATGGCATTTCTACATTATAGAGATAAAGCAGCTTGTTCATTCATTTCAAGGATTTCCATTGTATTTATACCCGAGGTCTACTTGTTTGGCCTTCAATCTCCAATAATCCACAAATATTACAACGCAGTTTCAAAAATAACAAAACGATTATACGCTACAGCGGAGAGTGGGCGTGCGTCCGTATCGATTTGCGAAATTAATTTTTAAATCATTAATGGAAACCATAGCTGTCTAGATACGTAAACTTCATAGGCGTGTAATGATAAATAATTATATAGCTTTAAAATAAAGATCAGTGAGTGGATTAAAAAAAACGAGAGGAATAAAAATAAAAAAAAACAACCCTCTCCCAATTATCCCTATTTTCGTCTATGTAAACAAGGATTCAGTGCCGGTATTTTCTGCAGTTACCACCCTAAAAATCCACCGGCAAGACGTCTATGTGCGACCCTTGTCGATCCACCCTCGCCCCCAGTGACTCATTTACCCGCCTTGAATTTTTAATATCTTCTTTTGCCGAAAACGAACCCTCGCCCACCTCCTAACTCGAGTCCCCATTTGCCAACTGTCGGGACGTTATTAAAATTTCCTAAAATCCATTTATATCAATCAAAAACCAAGTGGGTAGCTTTGTAAGCTCGTTGAACAAAAACATAGCGATGCCTCGGGGGATACAGTTTCCCAGTTGATCGATTAACACTTTGCGAAAAAGGTGAATATTAAGGTTTGTTACTTTATATACCTACACTGACAAAAAATTACAGCTAGGCTTAGGCTTTATTTATGTTACGAGGACTGAATACCACTGAATTCTTCTTTACAAAGAACGTGCGAAGAAGCACCGACTATACAGGGTGTCCCGTAAGTCATGGTCCAAACGGAAATGGGTAATAGGGGACGTCATTTGAAACAAGAAAACCCCAAATGTTGTTATCCAATTCTTTACCGTTTTCGTGATTCAGAGCGTTGAAGTTTTGGAGAATAATTGTTTTTTTTTACAATATCTTCGTAACCGTTTGAGACAACTCTGGTACACAAAAGTGTCCTGTTAGCTGGCATAGTTTGGAAAATTTCCGTGTCCCAAAACAAACCAGTGGCGGAGTTAGAAGGGAGGAGGATCCATTAATTTAAGAAAAAAACAGTCCACCATTTAATTTGAATGCATTTTTAGATAGGCGACTTCATTTCCTACAAAAATTGTTTCTTTATTTTTTTACGTATCTGTCGAGATTTCATTGCAATTTTTATTTTTTTTATTTAAGTTATTGAAGAAGAATGAAAAAACGAACCACTCATCAGAATGGAGTAGTTTTTATTGATAAACTTGTTTGGTTAGGCCAATATTTTTGGATATTACAGGGTGTTTTACTAATTAATGTGCTTTTAAGCTACCTTTGTCACATTTTCCGCAAAATCTTCAAAACTAATAGGATGTCGTAATTATTTGTTAAATATTTTTTTATAAAAGATGCTCAAAATGTCCCGCTTCCATCCTTATGCATAGTCTACATCGACGAAGGAAACTATGTTTAATTCGCCCTAAGGTTCTTCCATTCTGTTTTATTTCCTCCACTGCTATTCCTGCCCTCTCCCGAAGCATTTTCTCAGTGTTGCATTCTGTTCCATAAACTTTTTCTTTTAGATAACCCTATAAAAAGAAATCTATGTCTATGTGGTTAAGATCTAGCGAACGAGGTGGCCACTGTACACTCCCCCCTCGACCCAGCCTGGTTTATTGGAAGACGTACCAATTGTACGCAGAAATATGTGTCTCCAACATGATGGAGCGCCACCACACTAAGTATTACCAACGTGTGCGGCAGTTCCTTAACAATACATACCTGGCAAGATAGCACTGTATACGGTTATATACGATAGGTAATATGTTTGCGTACTTGGCCTTACCCAAGGCGAAAATAACGGTAGATGGAGTAACGTTAGGAAGCGAAAACCAAAAGAAAAATCACAATTCGGGGTCCATATACCTCCCGCGTCCGCTGCAAATGTTTCCAGATATTCGCTAGAGTTTTTTTTGCCAGACGTGGCGGATTGAATCGCGCGAGCTTTTCATTCGGCAGAGCGCAATAAAACCAAATTACTGGAAGCGAACACAAAAACCGTAAAACAGGACCCCATAAACTGTTTTATTTCCAGGGCGATCCACGATACGGCGCGGATGCAGTGGGCGATTTTCCAGTCGACAATGACCGCATTGTTCTATTTGATTACGCTCGTCGCTTTCAGTTTTCTAATTAAAAGCTGAGCACGGTATGGATGGAATATCTCCGCGATAAAATGGAATTACCCAATAGCCGCGCTCCGGTGCGATTTGCAGAGCTTGACAATCTGGTAAAATAATTATCCAGAACTGTTGATTTGGAAATTAAAGAGTTTGTGATTATATTGCTAATTGGTACTTTATATATTTTCTGTTAAAAGCCCTGAAAGCATAAGCCTGGACCTGGCGAAAAAATATAAACTATATCTACAAAACGAGATTTAAAAACTAGACTATTCAGGGGATCCTCAGTTTTGTAGATCAACTTTACCATTCTGTAGAAAAAGTTACTTTCGGACAAAAAATTCCTATAAACATGCGTGCATATAAATATAGACCCTTAGTTTTCGTTTGAAAAAGTAATTATTTTCATGTTTTTTCTCTGGAACAAAAAGATACATCGACTTCAAACTCAATATATGTAGAAATAGATTTTCAAGACCCACAAAAAATCGGTCGAACTGTCCATTTAGATTCACCAGTGGTGTGCTTCAAAAACCGGAGACACGCTGTATACATATTTATATAACTTTCAAAATAACGGTAAACCGTTGAGTGAAGGAATTTAAAGTAATCAAATGTAATCAGGGTTGGTCCAACAAAAACCTAGTTGGTTTTGAATCAGCTCAGATTCTTGGCGTCGAGATTTGACAGTCGTCGGCTCCTCTTTGTACCTATACCCATACGCATACCCTTGTCTATCTAGTAACGAAAGTTATTCAACCACTGGTTAGCATGGGAAGTTCAGAGACAGGTGGCGCTGTCAGCCAGAAATGTTTCATTAATTTATTTTCTATACCTACTCTAACGTGTCCAACGCTTTGTCTACTGCTCATACATCGTTGTCTACTAACTAACCATTAGTACGTTAGTATGCTTTGCCTTCCTACCATCGTACATACTAATGGTCAGTCAGTAAACAAAGCGTTGGAGACGTTGGAGTACTCGGATAGAAAATAATCAATGAAACATTTCTGCTGTCTATAATTAATTGATGAGAATATACGAGTTATTTCCGGTTAAATTTGAAGCGGTTGACATTTGCTCAGTCGGCGCTGTTTACGTGACTCACCTGGTCAACACAAATTATTGTTATTCCCTATAAATAAAATTTATTTCTGTTTGCATGGCAACGGATGATAATTCGGTAGACCGCAAAAATTCTATTATTGTGAGGCCGCAAACCGCAGCCACATTTCTACGAACCGTTTCGCCATGTTTACCCCCGATGCAAATATTTAACGACGGGAATAAAATGAAATTAATTCCTCGCCATTACAAGCTGTCGCAACAGTGAAAAGTGCGTTAAGTTAACAGGCTGAATCGCCCTCTCGGGGTCCTAAACTCGTGGAGGTAAAAAGTATAAACGACAAACGCTTCTCCCGCGAATACCTAGAATATGCCAAGCGTGTCAAATCGGGGGCATTATTATAAGGGTTCCTTTGTAGCATTTCTATGAAACCAGACCGATCCTTTGTTTCTAATTTTAGGACCTTTTTGTTCAATTACAATACATTTTGCGTTGCCAAGCTGTGCTTCCTGGTACAAGAATATCTACACGAGCCCAACACCTCATAGACGTATGTCAATTAGTTTTTTCCTCTAGAAATTTTGATTAGGTAGTAAAAGATACAACAAAGTAACTAATAATTATTGGAGAAGTAGCATTTAGAAGATCTATTAGAACGCTGCAAGGGCCATAGTTTGTTTTAAGACATTACAAATGTGAAACACTTAGATATAGTTTTTCAAAAAGGCCATAGGCCTAGAATGTCTTTAAAAATTGTTTTTTTACTACTACCCTGAGAAATCACCATTATTTACCTCATTCCTCTAATGAGAAGTAATATTTCTCACCCTAGGTAAATAATGATAATAAAAAAATACCTAGGTAAATAAAGAAAAATTTTCTGTATGACATTTAAAGATTAGTGTCATTTTATCAGTTTGACAACTGAACTCCCAGGCTACTTGATATTTCGAAGTATTTGAAAAAATGGAGAAATGACTAAAATAAACTAAAATATGGCAATATTTCAATGTTAGTAGTAAAAAAATTCTATATACACTTCGGTTGAGAAGGCCATTATTTACCTCGCATATTAAGCTCGGTATATAATGGCTCACTTCTCAACCTAAGTATATAATATACTATTTTCTACTCCTAGTCACATACTTATATTAAGTAACGGTTTAGGTTATATAAAAAGTATATAGTACATAACTCGAGTTGTAAGCTTATTACATACCCGTGGAATTACAGCACTCGCCGCTGCGCGGCTACTGCGCAACTTTTCCCCTCATGCGTAATGAGCTCCTTACAACTCTCGCTATGTAACAATATCAATATATTATCGTTGACTAACGTATTTATAAAGACTTCTCACAGCTATAGCTTTATGTCCTGGAAAACAGATGGCTCTGATGGCTAACAATGTGTTCTGCATTGTATTTTATCTCCGGAAAGCGCATGGTGAGCCAAAAATGTGTCAGACGTGACAGCCGTGAGCAGTCTTTAATAATATATCAGTTAACGATATTATTGTTTACTTATTGGTAAGGCACTTGTAGACTATGTGTTATGTGGAAAATGAATTACAAAATACAAATGATTTAATATAAATTATCACACTAGAATATGCATCTAGTCGATTTTACCGACCCTTGACATTTATAAATGAATGCAAAGCACGAGTAATCGTATAGCAAGTATTACATAACTTAAACTAAATTACCCAAATACGGATTAACATTATTTTCGAGATCTTTTAACAGAGTGTGCAAACATAAATAAATTCAGTACTGGTCGTGCGGGCACTCTGCATCTGTTAAGTGCTGGTAATTAATATCCCGGTTGGCCTGGGAAAGGTAATCGAAAATAAGAATGCAATTTTCGAGTTCGGCCGAAGCGAAACTACGGAGAATTAATTATTGCCCGTTGCAACTGACATATCGGCCTCATAATATCGGTTGCCAGGGAAGCTGGACTGCAGCAAAAGACCTATGCAGGGATACCGCTACCGATACCTTCATATACCTGCAAAATTGACAAGGTAATGTTAAGCGATAACACACTTGAAGCGTGAAATACGTGTCTATAGTTTGCTCTCGTTCCCTCAATTAATAACTTCAACAACACACTTCATCTTAAACCATCTTATGAAGAAAAATGTAAACAACAATAGTTGAAATTCCCAATTTTACTATTTTCAACACCCGCTATACTATGGATTTGTTTATTTATTTTAAGTTAATAAACGTTAAATAAGTATTAATTGGAAATTGAAAAAGCCACGAGCAAAGTTAATGGAATTGTTTATGCGGCCTTCGGTCAAGGGCCAAGAGGTTCAATTTTAGCATTATATTGGAAAAATAAAGGAATTGGGAAAGGCGGCGAGGGGATAAAAGTTAAATTAATTGGGAATATAATATGCGCTTTTTCTATTATCTTACAGATTTAAAAAGAAGTAGCGATCGGCTGAGTACCATATTCTTTTGGGGATAACTTGAATTGAAACTGAACATGTACATATTTTTTTATGTAAATACATTTAAAATTTTGGAGGAAAGGGTTTTTTCAAATAACGACCTCTAGCGGGGGCTAAGAAAATCACTGTGACACGGATATTATTTTGTTTTAAGCAACAAATCTTCCTTTCTTAAACGATGCCAAATTTGTCAAATTAGATTGAGCCAAACAAAAATTATGGATACCTACTTTTATCGGTAGACTTTCCTCCTTCTTCAGCCCTAATTTTACATCTATTTTCAACAACAAAAGTGTCGTATATCAGAAAGATGTAGAATTATAATTGGATGTAATATTTTCCAGAAAAGGTGCTTTTTTATATTTATTTAGCTCCCTAGCGACACAGTCGGGAATTTAAAAACTATTTCCAGCAATTTGTCTTGGCCATTTTCCTCAAAAGGATTTTTTCCCAAAGCTCCTGGGCTATTAATTCCTGAGATATGGTACTACCTCATTGGCCTTACCATAACTTGTCCTTGTTACATAGTTCTTATTTCCCAAAACTGTTTTCTTTATTAGCAAAGAAACTTATTAACAATAATTAACTCTAGCGTTCGGAACCGGCTCATAGCTTTTAAACCTGTACACACAAATTTTCTGAAGTTCTGAACCCGGTTCAGAACAGGAGTCGCGTGCTGGCTCGATATTTTATTAAAATTAGTTATTAACACGATGAACAGCAGTGAAGATCAAATAAGCAAAACACACAATAATAAAAACCATATGTTGATAAAATTGTAAAAAGCGTCCTGAGTTCTGAACCAGAAGTTCGGAGCTTGAGTGTAACAGTTCAGAACTTTTTGCGAGCTAATCTCCCAGTTTTGAACACATCAGAACTTTGGCGAATACGCGCATTTACTGAGGGTGGTAGTGTTAGTTCTCCAAATAATAGAGAAATTACAAAAACAAATATTTTCCAGAATTTCAATGATGTATCACTTATGGTACTTAGATATATTCCTTCCATTTAAAAATCGACTTATATAATATCAAAGTTGACCCATCTTTTTTTCGAAGATGAAAATGTACCTAAAAAAAGCGATCCGCGAAAGACCTATCGTCCTTTGTGCTCTCTAAAATGCAACTATATATAGGAATAGATGACTCACGGTAATACTGTAATACAAATACGGTTTTGTTTTGCTTCTACATTAGCGGATCGGTCGGAAGAAGACGAGGTAATTTGTTTTCATTGGCATTTCTTAAATTCGGTCTTTCCTATTTTGTAATGCATAATAAATAGGTAGTTTTTTGATATATTTGTATGTCGTATACCTATATGCTTTGAGATACTTATTATTTACAAAATAACCTAAATCGAATTAAAAAACTGGAAACCTTGAATAACAACAATAACATCTTGTTAAAATCATGAAACAAAACAAGTTGAATTTGGCAATGTATCTACAGGGTGTCCAACTTTAAAACTGTACAAATCCGTAAAATCTTCATTTTTAGAGATAATCATCATCAATTATTATTATTATTATTATCACCTAAACTTTTTTTTGTTTGAAAGGCCTTCAAAAAACCGCTTCTTTTTTCACCTTCCTGCCATTTTCAAAATGCAAATCCAGGGCCGGCTGCGATTTTTTTATACCCCCGATTTTCACGAAAACCATTTAGCGATTTTTTTTATTTAAAATCTTTCCGCACAGCGTTAATCAGAACACCCCAAAACCCCCATATACCAAATTTGAGCAAAAAATGTACAGGGAGTTCCATTCTGTATGGTCTCAAAGTTGAGCAAAATAGGAAATTTAAAGACAATATGGCGAGTCAAATGTGCCATGGAATCCCTTCAAAACAGTTGAATGGTCAACAGGACCACTCAAAATGTTGGTGTGAAAAGATTTACTACAAAAATATACAGGGTATCTTTCTCTGAGCCATCTCAAAATTCTGAATTTTTATTAAACTTTATACTGGTTAGGAGTGCTCTGGAATCATTGAAAAAATATTAATAAACACAAAAGTAATTTATTTCTTTACAAAATGCCAATCAACAAATAAAGATAATTTAAATTATTGGACATTTCTCAACAAAGTCACTGTCTAAGATGATAGATTTTCTGGGCGTTTCCTGTTGTGGCACACTAGCTACCTTAACTGATATGAACATACTGACTGGCAGGCTTCTGTATTTTTTAGATTTAGTTCGTTTATAGTGTGTGGAGCGGTTTTGTTATACACGTACAAAGTTCAAAAATTCAGTAATTTGAGATGGCACAGATAACAACACTCTGTATATTTTGTATTGGACCTTTGCACACCAACACTTGAGTGGTCTTATTGACCATTCAACTGTTTTGAGGGGATTCCATGGCATACTTAACTTGGCAGATGCCTTTAAAATTCCTAATTTGCTCAAATTTGACACCCTGCAGAAACTCCCTGTATATTTTTTATTCAAATTTGGTACATAAGGGTTTTGGGGTGTTCTGATTAACGCTGTGGGGTCAGATTTTAAATGAAAAAATCGCTAAATGGTTTTCGTGAAAATTGTGGGTATAAAAAAATCGCAGCCAGCCCTGGATTTGCATTTTAAAAATGGCAGGAAGGTCAAAAGAAGCGGTTTTTGAAGGCCTTTCAAACAAAAAAAAGTTTAGGCGATTATCTCCAAAAATTAAGATTTTACGGATTTGTACAGTTTTAAAGTTGGACACCCTGTATACCTATATGTATATCGTTGCTAAAATGTGTTCGCACTGTTCCACCCATCACTAGACTTCCATGATATTTGCCAAGTAAAATCGTATTTGTTGCAGATTTTATTTAAAAGGTAGGAAAATAAATTAATGGTTGGTAGCTGTACAAGAGGATGGTGCGGCGATAGCCGTTACCCGTGTAGGCACACCGCGCCGATTATGTAACCTTAGCATTGGCGAATCACGCGGTACGCAGAGACCGGCTGGCGTATACGACTCGTA
This sequence comes from Pseudeuparius sepicola, assembly GCA_963920635.1. NCBI lineage: Eukaryota > Metazoa > Arthropoda > Insecta > Coleoptera > Anthribidae > Pseudeuparius > Pseudeuparius sepicola. The sequence continues at coordinate 63,023,841 of OY987300.1, read as the reverse complement.
TTTATAAAAGACGTTCGGCCGAATAAGGCAAGACCGGCATTACAGGCCGTCGAGAATTCCTCGAGATGCTCTCGCCTTGGCCGCGAGAACTGGTCCCGGCCCAACAGCCACCCAGCGGCGGCACCTTTGCCCATTCAAAAAATTCATAAAGCCGGACGGGTATGCGATCGGATTTGGTGGTGACAAGGCGAAGTCATATTTAAAAAAAGAGGACAATTATTGTGGTGGATTCGGGAGAAAATGTGCTCCGCAACTGAATCTCCAATCATTTGAACTGGATCAGTGACGGTGTCCATTGAGACATCCAGAAATCGATGTTTTCATGTTCTCATTAGGTGCTCTAATACCGGAGCAGTGCTGGACTGGACAGGCGGGCTACCGGGGGATTCAAAAGGCAAATGTCCAAAATGGCAAAGACGGAAGATTCAACGTAGAGAAAATGGTGGATTTAGGTATGATTGAAAACGGTATAAGTTATCTGGTCCGATACATTAGTAGAGGTACTAGGTTTTCGTTTCACTTTACAAAATCGATACAAAATAAATAAATCTGTGATTAAAAAGATCATATTATGTGCATGGCCGTACATAAGGGGAAGTTTGGAGGTTCAAACCCTGTCCATCAAGAAAAAAGAGGAAAAATGCATCATGATGTTATGATTTCGTAATTTTTATGACTCATTTAAACCACTTATTATGTAATATTTCTATAAAAATCCACCTGCCGTGCGTTTCTGGTAAACAAACATCTCTACTTTATTAAAAAAACAATATTTTTTTATGGGCCCTTCCCCAACCTAGGCCGTTTCTGGAGTATCAGCTGCTCACGTGCACACCCAAAGAGTCTCCCACCCCAAAAAAAGCTTACAACATTTTGTTAAGAACAAAAAATTATGCTTGAAATATAATTATACTTATATTGAAAAAACTACACTACAAAACTAAAATAATCAATACAAAACTCAACACTTTCCTAAATATGTACTTGCGATATCAAAATAATCTCCTAATGCTTGTATTATTATAGGACCCTATTTCAAAAAAGACGCAATACAAAAAAAAACTGAAAACATCTCATTTTTTACCCCATCTACCTGGTGCCGAATACACAACTGATGGCAAAGGTGAGCCTGCGTAACACGATTGACTGACACTCAGAAGATCGATGTTGATGAACTTCTTTATACCATACTTAAAAGGGTTCTTTGGGGAAGTTCGCCAGAAGGAGTTCCAGTAAATCTTCGTCTTATAGACGTATACCAAACTCCACCACAAAGAACTGATAGGTTCTGCCATTCTATGGGTGGAAAAATCCCCGCGAGTTGTCTGAAAATCGACCTTGGTGATAGTAGCATAGATCGAAGGAGACATATATAGATAGGCAGATGTATTATTGAACCCGTCCGCAAAATATCCCGGCACACCAACTTTCAAACTTTAATTTCGGAACAAATTAGAACAGATAAATTGTAATGTCTTGGAAATTGTTATGACTCTGTACTAAGTAGAGGTACAGATATTTTAATTTAGCAGGATAGCAGCTATAGAGTACAGTTAAGTCGGCAACCGCTCCTACGCTAAAATAATAATTGGAGAGAGTCTGTCAAATCCGAATCGTTTTACATTATTGTCAATTCGTTTATTTAACGCCGCCACAGCTATTTCTCTCCAAGACGCCGCTGGCCTAGTTTTAGTTTCCCTTCAGATTCTGTTCTTGCTCTAGACAAGTCCCTAACAGAAGTCGGTGGGTAGAAGAATATAATGGAGAATTACATTATTGCTGTTCCCCGGGACGCCACTGCGTAAAGATGCTCAAAACCCGCGCTTCCACAAATGTTTTACCGGTATTTCGTGTCTCGTTTTCATTCCATACGCCGATTGTTATTACGACACACCTATGTGTATAACTCCTCGGACGTTTTATTCGAGATTGTAAATTACGGGGCTGCCGATAGCTTTATGGCCGCCTCAAAAAAGCCATACGACTTCATCGGGCGGCGCGATGGCCATTGTGAGGCGATCGGCCCCCTCCGATGAAGCGGTGGTGCACATATTGCAACGCTGGTATTGTTTTGTAATAAAAGTTAATAACAACCTTGCTTGGATGTTTAGCTAAGCTTTAACGTGCGATGGAGTTTATCTGACGGTCATTGTCGCGTTAAAGGACCATTATTATATTGTTTCAAGTAGGTACCTAGGTACCTATTAAAACTTTCAGCCTATGGGCGACAAGCTATAGTTTTCCTGCCTTTATATTGTCGAAAAGAATTTGTTAACAAAGTGTGGACATATACACACGTGCAGAAATTTAATAGGTTACTTGCGATGTCTTTTATTGAAAATTTCTACATAATAAAATGGCCTTACGTCCACTATGCCATTGAGCTACCTATTATTTGAAATGACAAAAGTAAAATTCTCCCATAATTTAGTTTTGAAAATAAGGCTTTCACCACCTGATACTTCAGACTCTGTACAAAATCTTATCAGCGGTGACCTTGACTGAGCAATTGACTAAAACGACGATAATCGCGAGGAATTATTGCAAGACTAATATTCCAACATAGAACCCTTACTTACCGCATGGTAGTTAGATAAAGATATATTTTAAAACTCTCATTGACTTTCGCTGTAATATAGAACGTAAAGGTTTGATTTGCCCTCTGGTAAAGATTAGGAAGAAAGTTATTTTTATTTGGTTATAATGTGTCAACTGTCAATCTCAATGAAGAAATTTAAAACAGCAACAAAAAATGCACGCCATAAAAATTCCTGGAATCCTTGAACGCAAAAGGGAAACAAATCCGAAACACTCCGGCGATCTCCCCCAAAATTGCCCGCCGCGTTTTACAATTCAAATCGGCTCCCCGAGAGCCCTTTTACATTCTTGTTTGTTTTCATAGTTCCCCGTTCGGCAGTCTACAAGAGTCGGCCCGATCCCTACCTGATTCAGCACACGTTACTAATGACGTTTTGAGTGTTGACAATCCGCTGATAGCCATCGGCCCGCGCCACGGCCGAGAGGCGTTTGACAAATGATGCCGGGGCGTAGGCGCATCTTTAATCTTTATCTCGTCTCCATTTGTTGGGTTAGGGGCTTGATCAGCACCGGAGCTTCTAAATTGGGTATAATAACAGGAATACCGGGGCCTTGGAAACATTTAACATCGATGACTACTACAGTTTACTTAAGTACTAAGCAACGTTAGCCACTGTTTATGGGTATTCTACTGGTCTTGCATTTGAATTTTGACTAGATTCCATACGGTGTTCCGCAAGGGTCAAACCTAGAACCTCTACTACTTCTAATAATTGCAGTGACAAACTATGTTTCAAAACATCATAATAGCTAATCCTTTTTTTATTTACATAGGTAACTACACAGATTTCTAAAAATATGAATTTATCTTTGTGGAATTAATTCGAAACTAATACCTAATGGTATGTCCTAACCAAACGTGATTATTCAAAACACCGCATTATAAAATCTTCTTTATGCCTTTATGCTGTAAACGCTGACTTTAAAAACACTCGGCGTGCTTCCATATTTGTCAACAGAATTAATAGAGTTCATAGCACTCCGTGTGCCAGGTTCGTTAGCACCTCACCTCCTACCGGTCGCCAGAAAAATCCCCCGCCGTTGAAAACAACAAATATTGAGCGAACCACGGCCAAATATTGTTTTAACAGCTCGAGCACCAAAGGCATCGGGTGTCTTAATTATGTACACAATGTCTGTTTTGTGATAAGAGCCCGGTATCCCAACGAGTCTGTTTATTATTTCAACACCGAGAATGGACGGGAAAGCCCGGGGGCGATGGCGATGTTATAACACGTTTGTTATTAAATATTGGTACTCTGCCGACGATTTTATGAATTAATTATAATTAAGGTAAACAATCAGTAATTGACATAGTTAAGGTTTCGGCAAAAAGAAAATCTAGGTCCAAGGTAGAGATAGAACTTAAGATTTCCAAATATGATTATTTCTAGGCAATAAACATTCAAAAACACCAAAAAAACAAAAATTATTTATTTATTTAAAAAAATATATATAGAGAAAATCAATAGTTGCCACTACAAAGTTGATCAAAATCAGTTGTCGACATGGATATAATCAGTTTTTGACATAGCTCGTAAAACAACATTACCATTAAAGTTTTGTACAAAAAGACAGAGTTTCAGCCATCCACATTTATATCTTTCTTAAATTCGTATTTCACTCTGTCACCTGAACCGATTATAGAAGGCCGAGGTAATCGTTCAATAATTTGTTTGAGATTAATTATGGTCACATCTTTTTCGTTAAGCTTAAATGAAGTTTTTGACTCATTGCAGCAGTTTAATGCCATAACTTCAAACTCTTCATTGTCTAAAGTGTCCAGAACTAAGCATACGTATTTGTGAATTTTTTTTTTCTACAAGCGTGCGGAAAAGTACACTTTTCCGCACGCATTTTAGTTTAGAAAGTGTCACTTTTCCGCACTAGTGCGGAAAAGTAGTGCGGAAAACTATTTTTCCGCACTAATTTGGAAAAGTGACACTTTCTAAACCAAAATGCATGCGGAAAAGTGTAGAAAAAATAGTGTTCCTAACTCTTGCGCTACGCGTCGTTCAGCCAACTGCAATCGCGTGCGGAAAAGTGGCACTTTCCGCACTTGTTAGAACATATACTATTTTCCTGGTAACTGCACCAATAAAAATTCTCCTTTTTGATGCTCACTGTCATTACAGTTGCTTTTCATGATATCGCTGATGTCATCTTCTCCACTGCTACCTGACTCAACCCATTCTTCGGATTCGTCAGAATCTGATGAACTTTCCTTTTTTTTCCTCCTTTTTGCCATTAGTTTAAGCTTCTTTTTCTCTTCATTAATTTTTTTAAATTCTTCCCGTCTACTTTCTTTCTTATTCTTTCTTCTGCTCTTTCTTTTTTCTTTCTTTCTTGTTCTAATTTTGCCTCCTCTTTTTTTAGGTAATACATTTGCCACTGTTGTGATGTTGCTACAAATGGTATTGCTATTTATATCATTTTGATGGATAATTTAAACCTATTGTTACAACCCACAATTTTTTTAAACATGTTAAGATTTAGCCATGTTAATTTGTTATACCCACACCCACTGATTTTTGTTTTAGAACTTTGTATATTGACTAGTTGCAGTAAAACAAACTGACTTGTCAACTACTGATAGCTGATATTAATTAGATATAATCACTACTTGACACACATGTCGATTAATGATTATAACTACTCTCTGTAATCAGTAGTTGACACTGTTGTTTCTAGAACAAATAAAGGTAAAAATGGTCCAAAAACATTGACACATTTTCACTTAATACATACTTTTTTTAGTAAAAGTTTAAACTAAATCGATCTGATTTAAAAAGAAGGATAATAATTTTTTGATCAACTTATCTTAACACTTTTCTTAAGAAAAAACCACTTTTTCAGCAAGACCACAACACACCACTGAAACAATTGCGGCCCTATTGAATCATGTGATGTCATCAAAACAATATTTCAGAATTTGGCCGCTAGATAGCGCTAGTAGTTCTTTACATAGGAGAATTGAATATTGTTGGGCCAATAAGCTTCATATGTGACTTTTTCATTTTCAGTGTCGACTACTGGTTGGGTGTCAATTACTGATTGTTTACCTTATGCCGTTTAAGCGGGGGGTAATTGGGGTTTTGTCATATAATGTGCATTATTTCTGAATTGGATTCGCATTTGGGCGTATAGACGTAGCGCACCATTCATAAAATACCCTTTGTTTTGTTTTGTCTCCAAGATTAAACATTATCTATACTACTCTATAAACAAAGATAGAAAGTCAACCATCAACCATGTAGTCAATGACTTTTCCCGGCGATCTGCCTCCGGAATTACTCTTGGATATCGCGTTTTTCCTTATTTAACAATTTTTTGGGGGCGCCTGAAGAATGGCAACCTCACCTGAAGACTCGGGGAAGGTTTAACGACGCCGGCCGCAGAGCCCAGAGCCGAAATATCTTCGCTACGGCTCTACAAAAAAAGAGCAGTTTCTGACAATCTCGCGACATTTTCGAAATAATTTTTAGGTAGAGACGTAAAGAACCGCACATAAAAACGATCCGATTTCTCGCGGGAAAAAGGTTAATTCTCTCGAAATATATCCTCTTTGAAGCTCCGAAAAAGTGTTAAATCTCTTAGGCGGACCTTCCTCTCGCTCCCCATCGCGATTTTCCTCGCCCCACGCTCCTATTTAAGAATCTTTTTCGACTTTGTCACTGCGGGGACATATCAGGGGGCAGTGTACGACGCTCCCGAAAATATATTTGCCTCTTTAATGGAGCGCTTAGGCTGTGATTAGTTATGGGCGTGCGTTTATCAAAACAAACCTGTCTATAGGTTTTGAGGCTATTGGCTATATAATTTCAATAGACTAAAAACTGTCTATTACAGGAGTTCTGTCAATCAATTTTGTAGATAAATAGTTCAGGTATAACCTTTTAAAATATTGTCAAATTTTGACCATCGCGTTGGTGCAAGTTTTCTGTCCATGGACCACGTAAAGTGAGGTGGTGTGAAACCGATTTTTCGCCCGGATATTCTAGTCGAAAATCATAAGATCAAACCAACTTACCTAAGTGACGTACGATCTTGATTATATGAAGGCCTCGTCGAAGTAAATTAATATCATCTGTTATAGGAAACGATAACTACAAACCTCGTTTATGGATACTCTAGTTAGCCAATGTCTTGTATAGACTGACATAATATGTCAGAAATACAGTAGATAGAGGGGACAGATTTTGCAAGAAAGCAAAGTTGTTCGGCTTTTTTTGGTGGATTTTAATATAAGAATATTGGTAGGCAATAAATCAGTTGCTTACTTCTAATATTGCTGTAATATCCTTATTACACTGTCACACTATAACTAGAGTTTCAAACAAGGCTACAAACAAGATTTTGGCGTTCCTGGTTTTGATCTTCAGAAGAAAGATCGTATCGGTACTTGTGATGGTTTCCAGCCTGTTAGGAGATATACGCAGAAAAAAAAAACTCTAAAATCTCAAGGTTTTTGTGCCAGCTCATAAACCTTGCCTTTTAAATCAAAAGGAGGAACCGCCAGGAGCCCACGCAGTCCCTCAAATCCTTCTCAACCGCACGCACGCACACTCTCGAAACCTTTTCGCAATGGGTAGTTAAGCAGTAAACTCGCGGAAAATACCGAATACGAACGGCTCTTTGTTCCCGCGATATGGCGACGGCAATTTATGGACGTCCATAAAAACGCGACAGTAAATGGAATAAGAAAATTGCATTTTCCCGGATCGGGCGCCCGGCCTGGAAATATAGAATCGCGACTTGAATTTTAAATTGCGATCGTCCGCCAGGTTCGGATGGAAAGGGCCGCTCTGCCGTATGTGGCCCGGAACATAGGCGGCGGACGGCAAACCAAGGATGAATGGAGCCGCATTTTTAGTAAAATAGTTTTCGAACTTCTATAATTTCGATAATGGGGCCTTTTCTCTATACAGAGTGTCCCAATAAGGACTCCCGTCGCCGATATCTCCGGAACAAAAAGAGATATTTTAACTCTGCAAACGCCGTTCGCTAGGACGTGAAGAGGGCTTTATTCGCAACTGCTAAGAGTTCATTTCGATATTGGGCGTATAGATGGCGCTGCGGTGCAAAGAAAGTTTTCGATCCCAGGAACGTTGGAACGTAGCGCGTTTGAAAGACTGGGTAATTTGGAAAAACTTTTATTCTATGGACTATTTTCCTACTGTTACAAAAAATGAGCTAACTCTCTTAAAATTAACTGTAGAGGAAAAAGTTATTAAAAATATATTTGTAGTTCACTAGGACGAAGAAAATAGGGGTAAGTACGTGTCAAATTATTACACATCCGGTTTGATCGGAAGTACCGGAAGTGACCCATTTTTCAGTTTAAAATGAACATACTGTATAATTAAAGTTAAAAAAATCATTAAAATGTGCGTGAAATTAAAAATTAAACTTTACCGTATGAATTACCAATTTGATGAATTCTATAGAAAATATAAAAATGCTTTTAATGTTTTAGTGAAATAGTTATTTATGTACCAAGGCACTGAAGCCAGAGGCCTCGGCATCTAAATTCCACATGAGTCATAAAAAGAACTTCAGTGCCGAGGTACATATTACATTTTTTTTGTTTTTCTTGAAATCGGCATTAAAATGTCCCAAAATCGTCATTAAAAGCACAGAAATCGTACAATAATGTAGCCCATTATTGTACGATTTTTTCAATAAGTAGGCCTTGGCGAGATGTAAACATCAAACGTCAGACGCGGAGAAATCGCCCGTCAAAAGTGACCAAATATTCAAAACCCGGCCGATAAAGGCTCATTTAACTGTTCGTACACATTGCGAAATTGTTTCCTATAGAAGCGCAATCCTTCAGTATACATATTTTAGTAAATTTTAAAATCAATAGATTTGTTGTGTAGGCTGCACAAGAAGCAGCAGTTTGGTTTTCCTGTCAGAAGGTGCCGTACGTCATTATACTTGTCCTAATAAAATTTATTTTTTCCCGATTTCAAAAAAAATATAATATGTACCTCGGCACTGAAGTTCTTTTTATGACTCATGTGGTTTATTTGCCTCGGCCAGAGGCCTCAGCAACTAAACTCCACATGAGTCATAAAAAGTTGAACTTCAGTGCCTTGGTACATAAATAACTAATATTAGGCAAGAAAATAATAATAAGGGATCACCCGTCCATGAAACGACTACGCGCGGCGTTGCTTGACACGGCGGCTTCGAACAGAAAAACCAAACTGCTGCTTGTTATGCAGCCTCTATAACAAATCTATTGATATTCAAACCTACTAAAATATTTATACTGATAGATTGCTCCGCTATAGGTAACAATTTCGCAATGTGTACGAATAGTTAAATGGGCCTTTATTGGCCGGGTTTTGAATATTTGGTCACTTTTGATGGGCGTGGCTCCGTGTCTGACGTTTGATGTTCACATCTCGCCAAGGCCTACTTATTGAAAAAAATCGTACAATAATGGGGTTACTTCAGTGCCGATTTCTAAGCTTTTAATGACGATTTTGGGACACTTCACTGCCGATTTCAAGAAAAAATCCATTATTTAGGTACCTACTGCGTTGAAGATAAAGCAGAGCTACCACAAACGAAGAACATACCTCGCATACCAGGCAAAGCTGATATCAGTATACAAAAATATTTATCTCGAATATGTATTGTTCAAGCACAAAGAACACGTCGCTGTCGAAAAAGTGTGTGAAAAACTTAATATAGAATCCATTTTGATATCCCTGCTCTATTTATTTTTCACTAGTTTCTTGGTAAACTCATATTCATTCAATATCCTATTAAAGCCTTGTCTTGGACTAGAAAATAGTGACGGGACGGCACAGTTGCGCAAAAAGCTGTAGCGAGTTTGTCAATTCTAAGAGTCGTTTACATTTTCCTGTTTTAGTTGAAAATCTTAAAAACAACGTATTAATCTTAGCGCTATGGCGATACCAAAACCAACAACGTGGCAATGAAAATGTAAAAGTAGCTTGACTCTCCCTTTACCATGTCGTAAAATTTAAGGTTGAAACAAGCTACTCTTTACACTTACATTTCCAGGAAAAAAAACTAAGTATATATTTTATTAACGCTCGAGATTGCAACTCTGACAACCACCTTCGAAACGATAATAAAGGTTTTAAATATTGATAAAAAGCTCACGAACTGTTACTGTTACTGTCTTTGAGCGGCTCTAATCTCCAATTTTACAACAGTAAGTTCTACTTAATATACCCACTGAAAATGAAGCTATTATTTACAAAGTTTGTTATCGTCCCAGTAAATGAAATATTAAACAGTTTTAGTAGCCATGAAGACAACAATATTAATCTTAGCAATTGTTAAGTTGACATTTTGATTAAATTTTACATGTCTAATTATTGCTTATTGTCTATTTTACCTAAAAGCTATTTGATATTCTATCTACCTGACAAAAAAATCATACATATTTGGATAAATATACCAAACTACCTACATCTAACTGTTCACATTCATGGAATCGAATAAACTTCATTGAACTAAGTTTAATCTTCAATATCTTCCAACAAATCTTTCACTGCAAAAACAACCAGACACAGAAGATAGGCGACGTACTAAATTCTAACGCCAAAGTCTGAAACCAGAAATTATTTAAGGTAAATCATCTCAACTAACAAAATAGACATTTTCGAGAAACAGATACCAGTAGACACAAAATGTGAAGAGGACGATTCACTTTGGTGTGTCTAAACAAGAGGCCAAACAAACCGCATGTTACTATTTCCTCTTCCCTCCCTTTGCGAAACCCTTCCAGCCACCTACGTCCCTGCACCTCGAGTGGCGGCTCGACCCTCGAAAGCCGATATCACTCCCTCTCCCCTTGGCGATTTCGAGCACAGGTCAGTCGAAGGTCTTCACGGGCGACGGAAAACATAAGTTTTTCTTTCAGGCGATGGAAGGCAATTTTCCTTCGATTTGCACTCTTTTACCGGCCGCAAAGTTTCCTTTCAGGATTGCTTTCCTCGAGGCCCCGATGTTTCCTCCTGGAAATGGGGGCTTTTGTACGCTATATCGAAGGAAACTCGGGGAACTTGAATAGAAAACGTCGTAATGTATCGGCGTTCGCCGCAGAAGTGGTTTGCTCTTGTGAGTTTGGTCCTTTTATGGTCCAATTATTTTAGGGTTCTTTCGAGATCGATTCGATTATTTAATATGGACTTTCCATCCTACCCGAAATCGTTTATCATTATTATGAAGGTTCATATAAGTAACTTTTAAATAAAAGTAGTTTGTACAACAAGAGTTGATATGTTGTCCATGTGAGGATGAGGGTTGAACACGACGACATAGGCGGGGTGCTCAATCGTTCGAGAGCGATATGAACATTTCACTCGAATTGTATACGGTGTATTTTCTCTATACGTGTGTAACATCTGTTAAACAAATATTTGTACAAATCGTGAACATAATTTGACAGTGCGCACTGACGTTTTGGAGTAAAATAAATTCAAGGGTTGCTTGGTTTCAAAACACGCTTCGGTAAAAGCTTAACTGTGATTGATTGACTTCAATTTCTTAACCGTCCTAGGATATGAAATCATTAGGGATGTACCGGAATTCCGGCGGTACCACTAAATCCGGCCGATCTGGCCAATCGGCCGATCCGGCCAATCGGCCGGATCGCTATAGCCTTGTTTATGGATACTCTAGTTAGTCAATGTTTGACACTGACATAAGAACATGACAGAAATATAGTAGATACAGGGGACAGATTTTGCAACAAATAAAGTTGGCCAGCTGTTTTTTTTTGGTAGATTTTAATAGTAGAAAATTAGGAGACAATGACTAGGGCCACTTTAATTTTTGGCGCCATCTGTTGCTTGTATCCAATATTGCTCTCGTATCCTTATGACTCTGTCACACATTGGCTAACTAGGCATTCCATAAACAAGGGCTATAGCGATCCGGCCGGAATTTTCGAAAATTCTGAAATAGGTTAAACATAAGTAAAAAGCAAAAAAACACTTTTAACTTCAACAAATCATATTTTCTTACTTTTTTTAAACAAATGCATTTTATAAAAATAAACAATAAACTCTGGTAACATTTTACATTTTACCTATACCTAGGTAATACAAAAAAACAAAAACAGCACAAGGAATAGGCAATAATATAGTTACGTTCTCTAAACAGAGATACATATAAAAAATAAAAATCCTGTAAATCAAAAACTAATATTCATAATCTATTTTATTTAGATTGTGATGAATAATAAGAGCTTTCCTGCATTTTCAGAATTAAGTCTACACCTATTGTCAACAAGTATATGTTACCAATTTTCGAAAATAGTCTCTCTGAGTAAACACTAGCTGCTGGGCTAGATAAAAACTGCCTAACTAAATTAATAAGACCAGGAAATGTTTCACAGTGTTTGTCCCACCACTCAATTGGGTTTGACTTTTTATTAATAATCGACATTCCATAGTAAACTTCAAGTTGATGGAGTATGTTGCCTTTCAGTTTTTTTGAAATTTGAAATACTTCTATATAAGTCCGGTTCCGGCCGGATCGGCCAAATACCCGATCCGGTACATCCCTAGAAATAATATCCGGTCAGTTAACTGAAATTCCCTATACTAATACTAATTCTGTAAGTTGTAAAGAAAACGGCAAAAAAACAAGTTCATATAAATTGAATGAATATTGTTTTCTTGAAATCGGCAGTAAAGTGTCTCAAAATCGTCATTAAAAGCTCAGAAATCGGCACTGAAGTAACCCATTATTGCACGATTGTACGAATAAATCCCATTTAACTTTTCGTACACATTGCGAAATTGTTACCTAGAGCAGCGCAATCTTTCAGTATAAATATTTTAGTAGGTTTAAATATTCTATCTATTTTATATGGAGGCTGCACAACAGGCAGCAGTTTGGATTTTCTGTCATAAAGTGCCGTGTCTTGTCATACTTGACCTAGGTAGAGCGATCGTCAAAGTCAAGCAACGCCGCGCGTAGTCGGTTCATGGACGGGTGATCCCTTAAGATTATCTTTTCGCATAATAAAACATTTTTTTTCCGATTTCAAAAAAAATATAATATGTACCTCGGCACTGAAGTTCTTTTTATGACTCGTGGTTTATTTTCCTCGGCCAGAGGTCTCAGCAACTAAATTCCACATGAGTCATAAAAAGTTGAACTTCAGTGCCTTGGTACATAAATAACTATTATTCTATAAGTCCCGATCCACTATACCTTCGCCTATGGACAAAGCTTTCTATGAATTCTGCGACTCGACAACTTCCACGCTATATCTGCTTTCGGTGTAGCGTAGGACGGAGGTTTTTTTAGCAACCAAGAAGTATTATTGCATTCACTCACTAAGGATATTGAGTGAAAAATTTGATAAAACGAGTGTTACATCTGGCAGATAATTACACAACTCCTGCGTTTTGATCTTTCTAGATGCTGCTCGCGCATATTCTGTATTCTGTCCTAAAGTTTTATGGAGGAAAAGTTACTCAGCATACCTTGAAAAAAATTGTTTATCCTTGCAACTATCATATCCTGCAAATGTCCAATGTACCTACCTACATGTATTTAAGATTGCTGCTGTGGAACGTAGCTTCCATTTTGCGTACCCACTATTATTAGTTGGTAACCCGACACACCATCACACGACATTTCATCACGCGACATCTCATCACGGACATTTCATCACGACGACAGTTCATCACTATGACACTTCATCACGCCCCAGTTCATCACTGTGACGACTACGACTCATCAAATACAATTTTATCACATTAATTTTTATATTTAACTTATGGAAATGGAAAACTTAAAATCAAAGCCACATAAATTATCATAAAAAAATATCACTGTAAAATAAAACAAGAAAATTAATAAAACGATTCTAAGTATATTGCATCCAGGTCGATTAAGCACTTTAATAGCTATGGTTATTAACCTTCTTTGAAGATTTTGCATAATATCACAACAATGAGGTATTACCTGCTTTTAAATGGGTTAATCTTTTAAATGATATTTCTGGTACATAATATGTAAACAAGTATTAATTACCTGTTTTTAAATTATATTAAATTATTAAAGGATTAATCAAAATATCATTATTGGCTAAACAGGTACAAGGAAACTTTCATATAAATATAGAGCAGAATCTAAAAGTTCTTTAGTATTATTCTTACTGTCGCAAAGTTATAGTTATATTTTGTCATTTTGTAAATTTCTCGAAAATCGATATGGAAAAGGAAACATTTTCGTATGGATCAACTTCTCGAGGAGGTCAGACACTGATGTACAGTCGCGGACAGTTGGTATCGAACGACCTGAAGAGGTTTCTCGTGGCTATCGTTACAGGGCGCGCGGAGACGGCAACATCGCGCTGGAGTCTGCAGCCGGCCGGTCTGCTAAAAATAGAACCATAAAATGCAAATTACAGCCTCCAGCCTCTCACAGCAAAGGAACAAAATTCGAGGAAAATGCAACTTTGTGCTGGTAATAATTCCAACCCCAGTGTTGGTATTTAATATTTCGTACTATTTTATCATGTTACTATACCGTCTAGTATTTATGATAATGAAATAAAAAAATAATAAATATCAAGGCTGAGATTAGAATCAACACCACAATAAAAGTTGCTTTTTCTCGAGTTTCCTTCCTTTGCTGCCAGCACCCTGTATTAATTAGGAATATGAAATTAGGTAAATCCATAGTCAATTTGAGCCACAATAGAATTCCGAAGAATTTCTCAAAAACAATAATTTAATATACAGGGTGTCTACTTTTAAACATATGCAAATTAATAAAATCTTTATTTTTGGAGATAATCCCTGAACATTCTTTGTGTGAAAGGCCTTCAAAAATCGCTTCTTTTAGCCTTCCTATCATTTTCAAAAGGCAAATCCAGGTCCGGCTACGATTTTTGAGTGTTTTTTTATTTAAAATCTACCAATACAGCGTTAATCAGGATCCCCCTAAAACCCCTTTATATACCAAATTTGAACAAAGAATTTAGAGAGAGATCTATTCTACAGGATGTCAAGGTTCAGCAAAATAGGAAATTTACAGGCATTTGGCGAGTCAAGTGTGCCATGGAATCCCGTCAAAATAGTTTAATTGTCAACAGAACCACTCAAAGTGTTGGTGTGCAAAGATTCAATACAGGGTATTTTTCTCTGCCCCATCTGAAAATGCTGAATTTTTATGACTTGACTCGCCAGAGATGCCTGAAGAGGTTTCTTTAAATTTCCTATTTTGCTCAATTTTGACATCCTGTAGAATAGAACTCTCTCTATATTTTTTGTTCAAATTTGGTATATAAAGGGTTTTCGACTGTCCTGATTGACGCTGTGGTGTCAGATTTTAAATAAAAAAATGGCTAAATGGTTTTTGTGAAAATCGGGGGAATAAAAAAATCGTAGCCGGCCCTGGATTTGCAATTTGAAAATGGCAGGATTGCTAAAATAAGCGGCTTTTGAAGTCCTTTCGGACAAAAAACAGATCAAGCGATTATCTCAAAAATTAAAGATTTCAAGGATTTGTATAATATGTTTAAAAGTAGATATGGGGGCTCTTAATATTAATTAGAAAATGTATGGCACAAAATTAATGGATTATCGGATTACCTGAGTTGAAATATTTTAGCATAGATATTTATATCTTTTTAAATAGGTATTTATTAATTATACCTACCTGCACTTAATATAACTAAATTTAGGGGATTAACTTAATAATTGTAATATTGAATTGGATGTAGATTTTGAAAATATCGATTATACCTGCTCCTAGCCCTTTGTATAAATACTAAGGTGGGTGGGCTAAAATTATTTAGTCAGTATCCTAATTCGAGAGAGTAACTAACAGTGTTCGTTATGCCTCGTTTGAGTGAATCGGTCAAGCACCGTATCATCGCCAAACTAGAAAATGGTTGGGCTATTTCCCGACTGGCCGAAGAATTTGGTGTATCTAAAAGCACCATTTTCAATATAAAGAAGAAATATGACGAAACCGGAAGCGTGGAAAACATACATAGAGGAGGAAATGTGAAAATTACGTCTGACCAACAAGATGAGCAACTAGCTAATTTTTGCCTTGCAAATCCGTTTAAATCCGCCGTTGAAGCAGTATCTGCAACACAATTTCCAGCAAGTGTTAGAACTGCCCGAAGGAGATTAGATGCAGCCAATCTGAAATCTCGCACGGCCAGCAACAAAATTCAGCTGACCGAGGCTAATAAGGAAGTCAGGTTGCAGATATGCCGAGAGTTTCAGCGTTTACCGCCACATTATTGGGAGAAGGTAATATTTAGCGACGAAAAGATCTTTCAAAGCCATTACAATGGCAAAGTGCGAGTATATAGACCTTCGGTGAGTTCAAGATATGACGAAAGATTTGTGTCACCCAGGAAAAGGAGTGGGCATTTTTCCGTCAACATATGGGCCTGGATAAGCTACCGTGGACCTGGCATTTGTTGGAGAATCGACGACCGCTTCACAGCAGCTCGCTATTGCGAGATACTCGAAGGCGGATTGTTACCAACTGCAACGGAAATGTATCCCGATGGCTTCGTTTTCCAGCATGATAACGCTCCTGTGCATACAGCAAGAATAGTTCGCGAATGGTTCACCGAAAACAATGTAGAAAAGTTGCAATGGCCGGCGAAGAGTCCTGACTTGAATCCCATTGAGAATGTGTGGGGCAGAATGGCGCGGACAATGGAGAACTTCGTACCCGAAAATAGGGAGGCACTTTGGCAGAAGATTCAACAAACGTGGGATGAAGTCGTAACCCATGATCTCTGCTGCCAACTCATAGATTCGATGAGCAGGAGAGTTCAGAAAGTCATCCTATCCCAAGGTGGGTATACTAAATATTAATATACATATAATATAATAATGGAAAATGCATTTGATTTCTTGCCTTTATTTAATTATGTTATAGTCATAAAGATTTTAATGGGTTTATAGTTTTTTCGGATTCTTCCTGTGTCGGTGGTTCTAATAAAACTTCGTAATCATTATATCCAGCTTGTGGAAGTCCTCAATCACCTGAAATTATTTTATTTTATCCAGGTAATCACATTGAGGTCCAGGGAGGTGTGTAAAGCTTGACACGTGTCCCTGCTGTGTGTCTTCTGATGTTATTGATAAAGGTATGCTTATTAAATAATAGAGAGTTATTGCAGAAATAAATAACGTCGCGCTCTTTTTTGACGTTATTTTGACATTTGAGCATGCGCAGTCGTAGTTTGACATAAGGTCGTCCATAATAAGGTTATTTTCCTTTATTTTTGTTTATTGTGTATACCATAATATACGTTATTTTTACCTTATTTGTCACAATTCTTAAAATAAATTCTGATTTGTCAGAAAACGCTAGTGTTCTGTGAAAGTAGGACTTAACCTAAAATGTTCGTTGCTTGTTTGCGTTTGCACCTTGTTTGTTTTCATTAGTCTTTCACCTTGGTGTTCCGTGGTTATTTGGCTGTTTTCCCAGTTTTTTCCGGAGCAAAATTATAAAAGCACATAATATTCTAGTGAAAGTGTAGAAATACAAAACAATAAAGTAAACGTAAACAAGCCCTTAATTTGGATACATAAATTACGACTTGCAATAACTATTGTCAGAATCATAAATAACGTATGAGAGTATTCAAATAAGGTCGTCTTAAATACTGCTTAATGCCAAAAACAGTTTCTGCAATAACTCTCTATTAAGTTACAAGGGTAATTTTATGTCTGTGACCCCCTAATCTCATTTATCTGTTGAAGGGCATTTTATGAGAAACAATGGAGCATTGCAGCACCACGAAAACCAATTTATTAAAACTTCTGACCAATTTCTTCAAAAATAAGAAAAAATAAATAAAAGGGACACCCCTTTTATTTTATAATCATTTATGTTTAGGACTACGAGACCTAACAACTAAATGTTGGAACAAATACTTATTTTGCAAAGAAAAGAATAATTTATGAAAATCCTTTTAATTAACTTTTTTAATTCTAGGGTTATTAGCTAAATATATTTTTAGTGTTACTACATATTTTTTTATTATAACATAAAAATACATTTTTGTTGCAACGCAAAATATTTATTAACTTAATGTCTAAAACCGCTGACAACTATACTTAGTGTATTTGGAAATGAAAGGAGGCCATAAATATTGATTGAGAAGGAAAATTCGACCATTTCAGTGGCGTGCTCTTTTGCTAAAAATCTGATGAGGATAAATACGCAAATTAATATTCGGGCGAGTTATGTAGTATTTTATGACGGACTCTCGAGCCTCTGATAAAGAATTTGCATTTATATTTATAATAAGCCATAAACCTTCCTTTCATTTCCAAATACACTATGTATATACAGTATGTCCACAGAAGAGGTGTTGAATAGGAACACTTTCTTATCTTTAATTTTACCGCAAAAAGTTACTCTTGATAAAAACTTTGCTAACATTTCTTATGTGGAAATAAGTTGCTAGGAAAAGTTGTTCAAAAGTAAAGGATACTCCATACTACCAATTTTAGAAACAATTGGCACACTTTGATTTATTTGAAAAACATTTTTCGCTTTGGCCCTATCACTGCATTAAATATATTTTTTTTATGTAAGTAAGCTTATATAAGCATAATAAATATGGCAATTTTAGACGGCTAGGTGATGTTAAAAAATAAATCGGCATCCATAACCAACTTTTCACGCAATACAAAAAAAAACTCAAGTCGACAAAAATGTGAAAACAAAACTATCAATTTATTTAATTTTTTTTTGATCAAACAAGATCTTTAATATGAGAAAATTTGTCTTTAATTTGAATAACTGTTGATGTTTTTAATTGCTATTTCGACTTCACACTTTAAACAAATTAGCGGGAAAACTAGTACAAATTGTATGAAAATTTTCTTTTGTCAATGTTCTTGCGTGATCTAATTGGCGCTAATCTCCAATTAAAATTTTCCCTCGACTTTCAAAATAAATTGATTGTTTTCAGATTCTTGTTGATTTAAGTTTTTTTTGGTATTGCGCGAAAAGTTGGCCATGGATACCGACTTCTTTTTTTAACATTAACCAACTATCTAAAATTTACACGTTTTTGTTTCTTAAGATTTTTCAGTAGGGAGCCAAACTACTTTAATAAACTAAAACAATGGCCTTTAATAACTAAAACAATGGCCTCAACAGAGCCGAAGAGCCTGTGTAATTTTCAGAAACTATCTGAGCACCCAGTTGCATAAAGCTTCTCAGTGCCATCAATTTTCAATATAAAAGTTTTCTTCGGTATCTTAAAATAAATAGGTATGTTACGGCTATTTAATAATTTTGCTCAATTGGAGGTTTTTTTATATTGCGCGACAAGTTGACCATGGATGTTGATTACTTTTTCAGGGCCACTTAGCTGTCCAAAATTGTCACCTTTTTGTTTCTCATGTTTTTTTTGTAGGGCGCAAAATAAGCGAGGAAATCGCGGTGGTAGTTTAAAAAATCATACTGTATACTTGTGAACTGTTTTAATAAATAGTTTAATACTGATTCCTTAATTTTTTTTTAACCCTTTCGGTGACATCGGCTTAATCGCTTGCAAAGAATTCTCGGAACAAGACACCCGTTCGAACCATCCGATGCCGAAGGCGCGCGCTGTTGCCGTCTCCGCGCGCCCTGTAACGATAGCCACGAGAAACCTCTTCAGGTCGTTCGATACCAACTGTCCGCGACTGTACCAGTCTCACGAATACATAAAACACCGAGTGACATCTGCAAATATTACACACTGGCGTTGTAGACAACATCAAGCTTCAAAATGTAAGTCAATTATTCATACAGAATTGTACGTTATCCTATGGACCACACGCATGATATTTTGCCTTTTGGGCCATTGGCTAGTAAAGCCATTGCAGAAATGAAAGAATTGATGGCCCATCCTGGTATGACACCAAAACGAGCCATGGCTGAAGTTACACAGGATCTGTCAGATGGAGTTAAGGTATGCATGCCAAAAAAAACACCCTTCAACGAGCTCTACAAAGAAGCAGGATAGATCAAAACTCTACGCCTGTCCCCAAAGATATGAGATTTGAAATACCAGAAAAGTACGCACCATATATTGTCTTTGATACTGGCAGAGAAGATAATGAGAGAATAATTATATTGGGCAAAAAGGACCTGTTGCAATTTTTGGAACGAAAAACCTGCTGGATGGGACTTTTACAGTGGTTCCAGAGTTATACTTTCAACTCTACAGTATCCACGTACAAGAAGATAGTACTTCGTGGCCTTGCGTTCTAGCATTATTACCCGGAAAATCAAAGGAATTTATACGAGACTGTTTAGGGCTTTGAAGGATTTAATGCCAGAAGCGGCCCCTACAAGAATTTTGACTGATTTTGAGACGGCAGCAATGAACTCCTTCCAGGCAGTATTCCCGACGGCTCAAATACCTGGATGTTTTTTTCATCTCTCTCAGGCCATCTTAAGAAAAGTTTGGAGCCTCGGCCTAAAAAACATGTATGAAAGCAATACAGACAACATAGCCACAAGTATAAAAATGTTATGTGCCTTATCGCTGCTTCCATTGGATGAAGTTGAAGATGCATTTTTAGAAGTGTCAGAGACGTTCCCACACGACCGCCAGGATGTTGAAGAACTGTTGTCCTACTTCGAAATGACATTCATTCGTGGTCGCCAACTACGTGGAGGAAGAAGAAGGGAAGCTATATTTCCAAGTCACATCTGGAATCACCGAGAAGCAGCTGCTGAAGGATTTGCAAGACCTACAAATTGCGTTGAGGGTTGGCATAATGGCTTGCAATCACTTTTTCAGTGTGCGCATCCTGTAATGTGGACATTTTTTAGCGGCCTGGTGAAAGAAACCGAATTAGCACACACACAGTATTTCCAACATATATCTGGACAACGCATTCCGATTTTTAGAATCCAGAATATGATTGACGGTTATGAATCACAAACTAGACTAACTTTTCTTAGAACACTGTCATATTTGTTTTAATTTATTGTATTGTAAATATATTTCAGAAAGTAATTAATATATTTCATTTTATATTATTATAGACAATAAAAATGTACATAAGGGACAAAAACCTGTCTTTAAATAAACACACCAATTTATGTGGCTTTGACTTCCATTTCCATTTCTAAAAGTTCAAGATAAAAACTGATGTGATGAAATTGTATGTGATGAGTCGTCACAGTGATGAAGTGTCATAGTGATCAACTGTCGTCCGTGATGAGATGTCGCGTGATGAGATGTCGCGTGATGAAATGTCTTGTGATGATATGTCGTGGAACCTTATTAGTTATGTCTTTATGGCAGGAAGATTTGAATCGTACTGAACTGTGTTAAAGCAGTTGCTTAGTTCCGTTTCTCCTTCGGCGCTATGGCGTCAGCTTGGCTTGGGCGGCGAGTCGCAGCCAAATCGAGTAGTGCGTGTTGTCGCAAAAATGCGTGCGAGGTGGCGAGCCGGAGTTGTCACGAATACACACCGCGGCCATTCTATACGTGTAATGTATTCATTAGGAAAAAAATAGCGGAGGCGATAAGGCGGCAATAAATTAACCGGGGGCAAAAGCTCGGACAGGGAAACTTACACGAAGCAGACGGGCGCATGATTCATTGGCGGCGGCTCCCCTCGCTTTTTTTAATATCGTAAACACGACGCAAAAATGCATATTGTATGAGGTGTCCCCCGCGGCCGTCTAGTTTCAATGGTGCGGCTTTCATAGATTAGATTGCCGTTGTTGGCTGTTGGTTTTGTTCACGGGTTTGTTCGCGTAACGATAGGAGAGCATTATAAAATACAGGTATAACCTGTAGGTGCTACAACGGCGATCTGATCGCAGGTAACGAAAACGCGTTGAGAACAAATTGGGTGTTTACAAAAATAATTAATTATGAAAGGCGAACAAATAGAAGTAGTAGACTTGCGCTGGTAATTTCCTAGTCCAATCAAAGCTATAAACAGTTTAGATAGCTGTTTAGAGAAACATTGTCTTCGAAGAAAATATACCAATTTGCTCTAGAAACCAGCTAGGCTGTCATTTTCACTGAATGGCCGAGTCCAATGTACTTATAGCTTTTGAAAGAGGTAAGTAGCGCTTTCAGTTAAAAATCTAAAGCCCTTAGAAGTGCTTCGATGTACTTGAACGGTAGAAAACTGTTCACGTTTGATACTTTAGACAATCTATTATAATCTACAAATTCAAACGTGGAAGAATTGCAAAATTAGAAAAATAAAAATGTTTCAACAAATACCCACTTCGGTACATTGCAAAAAATAGTAAAGGTTTTTCTGTTGTAAATGTAGGTAACGAGGTAACGGATACTTTAGACAATCTATTATAATCTACAAATTCAAACGTGGAAGAATTGCAAAATTAGAAAAATAAAAATGTTTCAACAAATACCCACTTCGGTACATTGCAAAAAATAGTAAAGGTTTTTCTGTTGTAAATGTAAGTAACGAGAAAGATGAACATAAGCAAATAAAGAAGAAAATAAGCTAATTTCGCTTAGTGCTTTCAGATTTATGCCTACATTGAACTCGGATATTAAATACAATTACAAGCAGGACACTTGCAGTTATTAAGCAGAACTCTGGCACAACTCAGTAGTAAACAGGCAACCAGGCTGGTCTGGCAGCAGTGGTTTTAGAAAATGGCGAAACACCACACTATTTGCCATTTGTCACAAATTATTGAAAGTAGCTGTGCTGTAGTAGGTATTAGGGTTTCACAATTTTCAAGAAATTTCTTGATCTTGACTTGAATTCAAGAAATTTTTAAGTCAAGAAATCTGAAACTGTTTCCAAGACAAGTCAAGATTTTCTCTTTCAAGATCAAAATTTCTTGTCAAGAAACCAAGAAATTCTTGAAATAAAGTTTTATTAGTAGAGACCGGATAAAAAAACAAAAAAACGCAAGAAAAATGAGAAAAAGTGCTTAAAAAAGGACAAAATTCGCCAAAAAAGCATCAAATAAGCAAATTAAGCAAAAATAAATGTTTAAAAATTATGTAAACATACGTGAAAAAGTTCAAATAAGTACAAAGGGAAAAAAGCATAAAACCTCAAAAAAAGCAAAAAAAAAAACAGAAACAGCCATCGCAATATACTTAGTTTTGGGTAATTGGTGATGCTTAAAATCCTGTCTTTGATACAGACGGGAGAAGAAAACGCAAAAAAAGCACAAAAAACTGTCGCAATATACTTATATGTAGTTTTGCATAATTCGTATAGAAATTAAATGTATTATCATGGTTGCTTATAAAATTCAGCAATAAGCATAATACTTAAAATCCGGTCTCTATTTATTAGTGACTATAACGTTGACTGAATATTTCAGTCAACAACTATAATAAAATAATAATTGCTATAGGTAAATTTCCTATGATAATTTATTTAGGTGCATACTTTAGAGTTTAATATGAATAAAAAAACACGTCTATAAGCATACAAAATTTAGGAATCATAAATAAAAATCTATGATTATGATAAACAAAACAATATTCTTTTTATAACACAAAACAAAAAAATAAAAATGAACTTACAAAATATAACAAAAAAATAATAATAATACCTACTGTTTGGACGTATCCAAGTTGGATACGTCGGGATTTGAGAGCCAATAATAACAATAACACAATAAACTTCGCGCGCCGCCTCTTTTCAAGCAATTTCAAGAAATCTTGAATTCAAGTCAAGACTTTTGCTTTCAAGAAACCGTCGAGTCAAGACATATTTAATTTCTTGATCTTGAATTTCAAGTCAAGTCAAGATTTCTCGACTTGATGAAACCCTAGTAGGTATGTACAAATTTTTAGTGGCGACACACCACTAGTATATACATACCGATACATACCTACGTTCTTATTCATTAGAGAGTAAGGTCACTTCAACGCTTATAAAAATGTGTTATTAATTCCAAATTTGGCCTAGCAACCCGGCTATTGCGCCAGAGTTTCATTTTACAGTAGGCACGGTTCTACCCCCTAAATATGCAACTGTTAATTAATATCCCCCTTCTGACCGGCGAAACCGCCCGAATTCGCCCTCCGTCCATGTGTCGCGCCGTCCAGGTAATAAATGGCGTGCCCCTCCAACCAGCCCCATCCAAAGGAAAAGGTAATAGCGGCCCGGCCCGGCGGCGGCCGGCCTCTCTCGCGTCGATCAATAACGCGATATCGTGTGCGTATTTAAAAACGGCGGGGAAGAAAGGCGCATTTGCATTTTGCCTGTACACGGCGGCGTTGCACACGGCAGGCGGCGCTGGGGCCCCCTAGACCCCCGGTAAAAGCGGGTATCGCCCTTCGAGTATCTGATGGGACATGAAACCAAAGCCGAGGCGTGGGTACGGTCCAAGCGCGAACGCGGGCTAAACAAATGGGATCTACACATTCACAACGTCGCATTCGCAAATTGATTAGAAACTTCCGTTTTGGTTGTTTTTATCTTACGCATCTTCTATACTCATCTACATATTTTTTGCCATGGTTCAAGAGGCTTCCTAGAAAAACTATAGGCAAAAGTGTATAAATACCTACGATAAGACGGTTGAATCTTCAGACTTTTTCTACCCGCAAGGAACAGTAATCCGACGTTGACGACTGTCGCCACCGACCGAAGCAAAATATCCGAAGCAGACCGTACTATTTGACGATTCTGTATCCTTCATTTATAGAGTTTAGACCTCGGTTTAGACAATTGTGTCGTTTTGTTATCTGGGGAGTAGATGCCCCAAAGATTCATATTACTGACAAATTTGACCACCAACAATCGACATTGGTCCAAGAACAATGCAATAAAATTGTTGTTAAGCCATCCTTGATTTGTGTCGACGAGATCTGATAGAGGATACGCGCATTATCAAATACATAAAACTTTTTATATCCTGTGCTAAATTGTTGTAAAGTTGGCTTAACAAGTTGAACTTATGCAAAGATAACATGACAAAGTTCTGGCTTGTTATTATATATGTTATAATGATGTTTATTTGTAACTACAGTTTAAGTAGAGGCTACCTGACTGAGATATCAAATGTTCTGGTCTCCGCGACACTGGACACTTAAAATCAAATTATTTGCATTTTGTCTTAAAGTCCTCAATGTTCTCTACAACTCCTAGTTTCGGAAATTAACGTTAGCGTTAAGCATACAGTTCTGTAAACACTATTTCGCGCCGATTGTAGCTATCATGTTCAGAAATGCACTTGAATGCGAAAAGGCAAAGTGGATTTTCATGAACTGCCTGCCATTCTTAAACGGCGGAATCTCTATCGTTAAACCGCCATTGAGAGAGTTAACAGCGCAGTCAAACGCCATCGGCGTTCCACTCACGTCTCCGGCTCGATATCGCACGACCCATAGATTGGCGCGCAGCCGCCAAGTCGTTTCATTAAACCTTTTTTCTCATTGGGGGTCCTTTATTCGCGTCATTTTTGCCTGTCAAAAATGCCTAACGAGTTTGCACACATCACAGCGAATGGTGCGGTTGGTCTGTGCAATTTAAATTAGGGACTTCACGCCTGTTTCGTGGCGAATCCATTAACTTTGATACTTTGAAAACGCGACTCTAACTTTATTTTATTAGCTGCATTATACTTTGAAATTAATTATATCTAACAATTAATCTAGTTAAGTCGGGCTTCGCAAGATGAACTAGATAAACATTTGAGCGCAGTTTCCTCGCAAATTACCTGTCTGCTTAGCGAAGCTCGACCTCCGCTGTTTTTTCCCGACCGATCGATAGTGATTTATAAGCCGGCCAACGCTCCCCTTTTAGCAAAATCTACGCCCACGCCATTGCGGGCAGGGTTTTCACGCGAGCACTTCGTAATTGTACGTGACTCGCCTTCCGAATTTTTACGTCCCTCTGATGGCTATCTGGCTACAAGAAAAAAACGCGGAACCCTCCAGTCTATTTGGCGAAAACACCGGACATTTGGTCAAGGGTTTTTTTATGACCCCCAACAAACCGCTGGGGTGCACTAGGCGACCAGGAGATATCTCTCAATTTCGCATTTATCACTCGGGAGCCATTTATAAGCCGTGACAACGCAGGCCGCCCTCATTCATACTGATTCGATGGAGGGATGGTGTCGTAGTGAGGACGTCCAAAGATAA
The DNA here is from genome assembly GCA_963920635.1 of Pseudeuparius sepicola. NCBI lineage: Eukaryota > Metazoa > Arthropoda > Insecta > Coleoptera > Anthribidae > Pseudeuparius > Pseudeuparius sepicola. Next base: position 62,998,133 of record OY987300.1, on the reverse strand, counting down.
TGTAACTGTCTGGAGACTGTCCATTAGTCTATATAAATAGATGCGGATATGTTCAGGTTCTCCCAAATATTTGTCTAACCCGAAGGTTAGTCACTAGTTGCATTGGGTAGTACACCAACTGGCTGACATGGCAGAAGTGGCGGCAATAGCTCAAGGTTCTCAAGAGTTGTCCCTTTATAACTGGCTTTTGGAAAGGCGCAAAGTTAAATTTATAATGGGCAATAGTGCTGCCCGCAATTTGTTAGCCGCAACCATCGTTTTTAATTAATCGATTTTAATTATTATTTTATTGCTTAATAAAGATAATCAGGGTGGCAAGTGAAAAGAAGACACCAAAGTATGGGTTGGTAAATAAGAGGACATATCTTCTATACTAACACTTTGAATCAATATATGTCGTATTGCCTGCTCTCTTATCCTTTATAACGGCACAACAAAACACTTCCTTCATTAACTGTGATACACATCTTACATTCTCCGGGCACTGGCAAGCAATCCAATGCAATTACCGGATTTAATCTAATCTCCCTGCAAACTTCAACAACTAATAACCGGGCAGAGATTACCGTTCGAAAGGCCATTTATCCTCTGGGTAACTTTTCGGGGTAGTTTGACACGTCGGACCCGTAGCTATCAGACGCGCCCTGAATACACAATCCTCCCCGTCCCTTAATAATGAGCTAATAACTTCCCCCCGGAAGGGAATTAAATTCTGGGACTGTCGCACAATGCGGTGGAAGGGCGCGTCTGATAGTTACAAGACCCTCCATTATCCATACCGATCAACATTGACGTAGGCGGATTTCAAAGTTTTGAAAACGGGATAATGTTGAACAGGACAATACTACGACCGAGACACTGCGCTATATTGGAAGATCAAAACAGAAATGAGTAATGCTGTAGTTTTTGCTAGATCTGTTTGGTTCAACTGATTACAGAAAGACTCCTCCTGAGGAATGCTTCACATATACAACTTGAGGTTTTTCTCTTACAAAAAGCCTCAGTGTGAAGAATAGTTAGAGCGCAGTGTAGGGAACACTGTCGACCAATCTTCCGTAGGATGGGTAGGTATTATGACGGTATATTATGCAGTTACCATCCTTGAAAATCTTGTTTACATAAAATCCAACATTGGTGAGTTTTTAAGACATGAAAATATCCTCGAAAATATCTATTGCTTTGAGAGGCAACATGTTTTTGTGTTTGTGGTGTATATAACTGTGTTTGATTTGTGCTGATATTGTGTATTGTGTATTGTGTTTATCTTTAATTTGGTAGGAAATGTAAAGTGTACGTTCTGACATGCTCGAAGCCATGTCTATGATTAACCGGTGAATAAAATCTATCTATCTATCATATAAGACGGCCATGAAAAAAATACTCCTGTATTACAACAAAGCAGCTATCCAATCGTTAGTTGAATACGCTAACACTTCGTTAAGTTTTTAATGATTCAATCGTGCAGTTAGGTCTCCTTAATGATTTAGTTCTCAGTTTATTCAAAAAAACGATTTTCAAATTTAACTATATGAAAGTGGCGGAACTGGCTTCATCTGAGACCCCATGCATTATATTGCGTGTTCGAGCGAGTCTAGAACGATATTCGAGGAAACCTAAATTCAATTTCTTTATTTTTCTAGCCCACTCTCGAGTGCCCCTAGAAGTCTCGCTATAGTCTCATGATGTTTCGTTTTTACCGATATTTTTACTTTATAATCCAATTCTATTTCCAGGATGAGCTTCTTTCTGGTTGCAGATCAAGCAATATTTTAATATCTACTTGCTATGTGGTTTAATTACCTATACCTATTATGATTTGGGTATTTTTTCTGATTAAAATAGCTCTAGTAGCTCAGTGCCTCCTAGCTCACTTTTAATCTCATTATATCGATCATTCGCTCCGATCTTCTTATTTGGCCATAAAACCTTGTCCGGCCCACAAATGATCATTAATAATCGCTTTTTGGTCTATTTTTACGCCGAGGAGAAAAGAACTGACTTCTTACGGCAGGAAACGGGCCAATTACCCATGCAGTAGTTCGGACAATCTTCATGTAATTACTAAAATGATCGGCCGCTTCAAAGGCCACTTAATGACGAACTTCCACCAGATTCCACTCCAACCGCCGACTTCCTCCGATATATAGTGAAAATTCGATAATTGCTTCTGGAGCTTGATAACGCCAATCTTGCCTGTGAGAGTCGTTACGAATGTTATGTAGATCAGCCAGACACAGACGGTCTCCCCTTTTGTTTGCTTAAAAAAACTGTTGGCCTACAGTTGGTAGGTGTCACGCACTGTCGGCAAACTGTGACAACGCTTACCTCGACGCTTATACTTTACGGAAATAGTACCTTGTCATAGTCTGTTGTTTTACTGAACACAGCTCGCTGAATTTATAAAAACGAAGGCATTTAATAATACAGGTCAAGCGTACAACCGCTGCAGCAGACCCGAACATCTACGAATAAATAAATATGTATACAATCAATACGTAGGTGAAGTATTACTCGTAGCGTTGGGTGAAGATTTAAAAAGAGAATCTACGCCCATGGAACAGCGTGCCGATTTAAAAACATCTCCGGAGCCCGCTGGCACCCTCTACATTCCGGACCAGAAATTAAAGCGGATCGATATCGAAAATCTTCTGGCATCTTCGCCGGAGCCATCTTGCGGCTAGCGGAAGTAACAATTATTCACAGTCGGTGTCGCTGACTCGAAAGCAAAGTCTAGAAAACAGCACACTGTTTTCTGGGGTATACTGGGATAGCTCGGTGGGAATTACAGATGGGACATTTCGAGTCTGGCAATATCTTGATTTTGACTTTTGACAGGGTTTTACTTGACATTAAGCCCTGGGAATTGGGCCTGGAGAAAGTGAAAGGTTAGAAAGCGATTTTGTGCGAATTTTGGAGCTGAAAGAATATTCTTGGGCAGTGACAGTAATCTGACAAGTTTATTTGTGATTTTTGAAGGCTAAACAATAAAGGTGGTAACCAAGGTAACGAGTTTGGACTGTGATTTTTGAGATTCATTAGAATATTATTTGCCCCTTTCACTGCTCCCTTTCGCGACCAGAAATTTACTTGGGGAAAGGACCCGCCCAAATACACTTATTAAACAGGGGTATCATTCCATCCTTTTCCCTTTAATAGAAATCGTATATTACATCAACCACACACGACCAGAAAATACAGACACAAAATTTTATATTTCCAGCTCCATAGATGGTGTTTATTTTCAACGGGTACGTTGGGATCTATAGTAAACCCTAGAGCTGCGGGCGAGACTTCGAATTTTTTTAGCCTTGAAACTCTTCTTACACATTGTGAAACTATTGACTAGTGGGGGACTATTATTATTGCCAAAACAAATAACATACAGTGTGTCCAACTTTAAAACTGTACAAATCCGTAAAATCTTCATTTTTGGAGACAATCGCCCAAACTTTTTTTTGTTTGAAAGGCCTTCAAAAACCGCTTCTTTTGACCGTCCCGTCATTTTCAAAATGCAAATCCAGGGCCGGCTGCGATTTTTTTATACCCTCGATTTTCACGAAAACCATTTAGCGATTTTTTTATTTAAAATCTGACCCCACAGCATTAATCAGAACACCCAAAAACCCCTTTACACCAAATTTGAATAAAAAATATACAGGGAGTTCCAATCTGCATGGTGTCAAAGTTGAGCAAAATAAGACTTTTAAAGGTATCTGCCAAGTCAAGATTGCCATGGAATCCCCTCAAAACAGTTCAATGGTCTATAGGACCACTCAAGGTATTGGTGTGCAAAGGTCCAATACAAAATATACAGAGTATTCTTATCTGTGCCATCTCAAAATGCTGAATTTTTATGAAACTTTATATGGGTCATGAGTGCTGTAGAATCATTGAAAAAATATTGATAAACACAAAAGTAATGTATTTCTTTAAAATTCCTATTTTGCTCAAATTTGACACCCTGCAGAATAGAACTCCCTGTATATTTTTTATTCAAATTTGGTATTTAGGGGTTTTGGGGTGTTCTGATTAACGCTGTGGGGTCAGATTTTAAATAAAAAAATCGCTAAATGGTTTTCGAGAAAATTGGGGGTATAAAAAAATGGTAGCCGGCCCTGGATTTGCATTTTGAAAATAGCAGGAAGGTCAAAAGAAGCGGTTTTTGAAGGCCTTTCAAACAAAAAGGGTTTAGGCGATTATCTCTAAAAATGAAGATTTTACGGATTTGTACAGTTTTAAAGTTGGACACCCTGTATAATAATTGTATATGCGTTAAAATGTTCTTACTTATATAATTTATTTATGTTGACAATATTTCTGGATTTGGTATTTATTTATTTTTTTAATAAATGTGTTTTCTCATTTAACTATTTTATTTTATTCCTCTCTGTCAAAAAATGTTCAAAGGTAATTCTGAATGAAAATGGGTAATTACTTTCTGGCGTGTTCAGTCAATACCTACTTAAAAAATCTCAATTCCTACATGTAGGTACATACATAGTCAACAGTTTAAAAAATCCTTATTTACCTACTTTTACTATTTTTGTTTATATCACTAATAAAAGTAGCATTTCATAAAACAGTGTTAGTTTTTTTTATTAAGAAATTCATTTTCGTCAATGTAATTTGAGCAAAAACTGCAAATTAAACAGTTATAGAGGGCAGGCCGTTACCTTGATTTAACTATAGAGAAAAATCAAACGGCAGAACATAAAAAACGCGATCACGTAAATTCAACAAAGAACTTAGCACTTAGCAGCCAATTTTCTAGGAGCCAAAAATTTCAACGTTTATTTTTTGATGAATATTTTTCTTCATTCTCCGGTTTAATCTGCTTAGAAGGTTTAATAATAGTTACCCTTTCTACTCTATTTTTATCAAAATAAATTTGTGGAAATAAGGGCGAGGAAAATTTTTTGCTGTCAGAAAATCGGCTACTAACTTTACACCGGTTTAGTTGGGCACATTGATTTTTAAATGTCTTCCGATATTTGGCCCCGCCTGTTTAAGTTTAAATAGTTACGAGCCGCCACTGATTAAGTGGTGTGGTATCATAGTTTGGCAGATATAAGCAATAATATCGTTTTAACAATGGCAGGCATTGTCCTAGCTAGCTAGCTTTTAAAATTGAGGGTACAGTTTACTCCGGCCTTGTTTTTTTCGACAAAAATACACCCTGTATACACTGTGTACTGCTAGCAAAGTCTAGTATTCTCTAGACTTTGCTGATAGGTTCGGCCAATTATTGGGGCAACACCAAACAGAATGTCAACTTACAATTAGAATTTTTTTATCGTTTACACCCCTTGGGCACTGAATCGCCGGACACACAGTATATATTTTTATTAGTTACTTAAGCTAAAAAAATAAAAATAAATAACAACCTCTTTCTGTATTCAACATTTTTCCAGAAAAACGCCTAGGTACATTAAAAAATACTCCCTAATAGATTGAAGGCAATCAGTTTTTTCACTTTTCTCAAAGTTTTCATTTTGGACATATGTTTTGTTTTTCAAATCAACGTAAGAAATTGAAGCAACATAATGTAGATCACTATATCCTAAAAAAGAGAATTTTAAAAATCTGCCAATCCGTTAAAATCGTCAAATATCAAACTGAAATACGCCCAACCCTGAATCTATTCCTAATTTTATAAAAGCCAAATCGTAGAATTATTTCACTGGCCCCTTCTCCCTTCTCCCCCCGTGTCTATTTTTAGACTTGTTTGCCCCGCCCCGAACACAAACGAGCCTTTTGGAATACGAAATTGTCGAGTACGAAATCTACCACTAATTATCGATTTTGTTAGAGTCATTGTAATTATCGAAAATAGATGGTGCTAAACAGTAGTACTGGACGAGAGCTAAATAGAAATAATAATACCGCTATACACCAGTAGATGGAGTAGGTGCGCGGAGGCGAATGACTACGATCATTGGAAAAAGTTTTAAATACAATCGAATATCCATAGTCCTTCGCCTCCAAAAGCGCTCGGCATTTTATCTGGATCCGTGAGAGGTCTTTTTAAACCTTCAGTCAACGCTCGTAGTATATTTTCTGTGGTATTACCAAAGCAAGAAAATCTGGGAGAGGGGCAATAATATTTTAATTTTACACCCAATATTAAGCAAGGTTCGACTCTGGTTCGAAGTTAACTTCTTATTCTGCAAATCAGTTCCCCCTTGAACTGGGGTTTGAGCTTGCCCTTAAGCAACTTTTTGAATAAATTTACGTAGAAATGCGCGAGTTCGACCCACGTCAATCCTTGCTAAACGTGACAAAACTTTTACAGCTGGTCAAAGTCCTCTGTTGAAACTAGGTAGAAGTACGAAAGTACAAGGCATTTAACATTGCGGACCACAAAATGATCACTTTGTAGGGGATCCCTTAAGCAAGCCGGGTCATAAATCTATCTACGGACGCGTCGTCCCGACCTTTTAAAATTTACGACCCCGGGCGTCTATTACTACACAAAGGACCGCGGCAGATTCCAGATCTCGAACCGAGTCAAGGTTGCCTTGCTCGTCAGCACACGAAAATGTAAGTCTCTTAAATTGGCCCGGATATCCGAATTGAACGACCCCTACCGACGCTGTCACGGTTCAGGCACCAAAAACCGAGACCTCGACTAAAACATCATCTAATTATAGTCTGGCAAAAACAAAGAAGGTACCTACGTATTGTGCTTACAATCGTTTTTTATTATTATGGGGGTATTTACCTATTTAGGAAGGAGATGCTATCTCAAATAACATTCCCACATTCAAAACCAAGCTCTAAGTAGGTAGACCGACCCGCCACGGTTGATATCATTTTGACCTTGGCATCTGACGAATACTAAATATACTTACACAATAAATACTCCTCGAAATACGCCCATGGAGTAAATAGGTAAATTTGGGACATTTCCAATAGATAGGTAATTCGACAAACTTAACGTTTGAACAAACAACTCAGATAGTACCTAGATAAATAAATAACGATATGTATAATGTATCTATAATACAGCATATAGGTCCTAATACAATTGAATCAAAGTCCCCGACTGTTAAAGTTGACCCGAGTTGACCGTTCATGTCCGTTTTTGCTGAATACTAGCCCGAGACCTAGCCCTAACCGGGCTTCATCATCTATCCTCTCGTCTCGTCGTCTAATATCTTTTTTTATTCTTGACTCAATAGGTAGGTAATTTTTTTGCTTTATTTAACTATATAACTAATTTAACTATAATAACTGTCAACCAGGGTCCCAGGCTTAGGACTTTCCGAACTTTAGCACAGTTCTTGTCACCTAGAAGAGTTTTTCCAAGGAAATAAGAAGACGAAAGTTAAATGCCTACTTAACAAACTGTGACATGAACACATTTTAATCCTATTCGTAACTTCCCCTTACTTGCATTGGTAGGTATCAGCAGACATAAACGAAAAATAAAAAGTAACCATCACTGCTCGCATCACTGCCAGAGCCAGTTTTCAAATTACCTACAGTAGATTAAGTAAACATTCCTCTTTAGACATAAAGTATATCCCTCGAAATATACAATCGAGCCATTTCTAATATTAAATAGTCTTTGTGTAACAAAGAGAAAGTCGAAGAAATTTATCATAACAAGATTTGGAAAGTGAAGCGGAACAGGTAGGCCTCAGTAAGTATAGGTCGGTATAGGTAGGTATTATAGAAAACAAAAAGTGGATACTTACCTACACAGTCTTTGTAGGTACATACATACAGGGTGTATAGATTTTGATGCACTTGTCGGACATATTATCATCATGCTGGGAGTACTACTGCACAGCCTGCTAGGATTTTTTTGATGCGATTTTTTGGAAAATGCTATTAGGGATTTTTCGAGGGATTTTTTTATCAGAAATCTGACATCGTAGCTTTATTCAGCACCCCCTTGTCCAAAGTTTCATTAATTTACATTGTCGACTAAGATTTCTATGCAGGGCCTTAAAGTTGGAAAATTGTTTTTTTATTTTTTATTAAAAATCGGGAATGCTTTGGAACGAGGGGTCATCAGGTTCTGCAGTACATCTGCAGTACTTCGCAGGACTCTGCAGTACTTGTGCAGGACCGTGCAGTGGTCACCTGTGCAGGACTCTGAAGTACCTGTGCCAGGACTCTGCAGTACATGTGCGCAGGTCTCTGCAGTACCTGTGCAGGACTCTGCAGTACATGTGCAGGACTCTGCAGTACATGTGCAGGACTCTGCAGTACCTGTGCAGGACCTTATTTATGCAGGACTGCAGAACTTGAGCAGGACCCTGCAATATCTACTGATGCAGGACCTGCATATTTACAAGGTAGGTAGTGCAGCTTTCTGCAGTAGGTGTACAAAAAATCAAGTACCTGGAGACCCCTCGCGTAGGAAATGCAATAATAAAGAAAACGGCAAAGAACGCCGTTTTAACTTTTTCAAATACATAATAATGCGAGTAATAATGCTTCAGGTTTTGCTGTGAAATTACCTATCGTTTTTGTTTATTTGTGGTTCCAAAAATCTGTATGAGTTTTTTGGCTTATCACCACTTAAGTAAATTGCATTAGCATATTGTTATTTTTGTTTATTTTCCAGTTTTCTATAGTTATCGTCAAAGCGATAGAAGATTGAAAAATTTGCATGTGTTTTAATTGGGTACTTAAGTACGGTTTTTCCTCACTATAATAAAGTTTTTTTTGTTAAAACTTGTTCTATATATAGGCTTAGGGCACTGCTTACAATCAAACCTATATGATAAAAACAGAAGTTTTCATGCAATTTATGAGTAAAATTTTATTACTTTTTTTTACTAATTATTTAATTTTATTTAATTTTTAGCCTTCCATATAACCATATATCCATATTTTATTACTTTTTTTTATTAAAATTATTTAATTTTATTTAATTTTTAGCCTTCCATATATCCCCAAACTATGGGTTATACGGAACAGCGGAAAAGTTTTTAAAAAATTACGTCTTTAGTGACATCATCAAATTTGACTTATAAATGAAACCCAATACCTATACCGAGACCTATACTTACTATAAGGTAGCACCTCGGGTAGCACCGAGGGTAGCACTCTCATAAAAAAAGAATCGTAAAATGATACATAAAAATAGTTATTAGTAAAAACGTGTAAAGATTGTTCCATATATCTCCAAACTACGGTACGAGCTATGGTACCTATTACTCGACCTATTATCGGTAGGTAGCGAGGTACCTATTATCTATTAAAAGATTAGGTAGATAAAATACAAAGACTACGTTTATCTCGACGCGTTTGATCCGATTGAGAGAGGTTTGAATTCACCGAGGAATTCACTGAAGCGGACTCAAATAGACGGCGTAAACCCTACAGATTGAAATTTAATCAGATTTAAAATTTCAATTCAAGCCGCTATTTCCAAACAGAAGTTGGCCAGAATATGCACCAACCTACTGTGGAATAAGTATAATAAGATAATGTCCCTAGAGAGGATTGAAAACCGCAGGATTCAATACTGATTATGTAGACGCAGAATTATAAAAAATTTGACACCACTCAATCGGATCCATTTCAATCCGATCGAGTTGTCACGAGATAAATGTAGTCAAAGTAGGGTTAATTTTACAACAGTCCGTTTACGTTACAAATTAGGTACCTAGGTATTTAGTTCATTGGAGTAGCATAGAAAGCAAAAAAAACATGGTAGTTACTTATTATAAGTAATAATTAGGAAGGTATCCTAATTTACCCACCTAAATGAACTCGTCCCATTCCCATTAGGTATTTTCCGAGGTAGGTATTTTCATTATTGTTTTTTTTTTACTAAAACAGTTTCAAAACTAGTTTTACCTAGAATGTACGTTAATATGTAAAGTTAAAATACATGTGTTGTTAAAAAGTTATCACGAAATGTTACCAACGAGGTTACCAATGAGTAGGTATAGAGGGAGTTGAGGTGGGAGTAATAAAAATTTGTCAATGATTGGAACTGAATATTTTTTGTTATTCCCATTATGTCGGTATACTTAGGCGAGGGTATAGGGTTAGGGTAAGCCGAGGAGTAAGCTGTGGTATAGGGTATAGGTATTCCTCTTGGTAACAATCTGTGTTAAAATCGAGGTTAAAATTCAACTTAGGTTACTTAGGTACCTATAGTGAATTAGTTAGGTACCTACCTAATATTTTAGAAAATATTTTTAACAACACCTTGTATATTATTATCTAACTATGACATATTGATCGTATTCAAATTCCCCAGACAAGACCTGTTTTTGATTTTTTCTTGTTGAAAAATAACGAAAATTATGGGAAGAGTCAAAATGGTAAAGGGTGTCCCAGATAACGTGATACACCCGCATACACCCGATTCTCTCGATAATTTTAAAGATAAATCTTAATGGTTCAAAACCAAAAAAACGACAAGTTTTGCTGACGCAGGATAGGTAGGTATTCATCCAGAAGAAACTCATATTGATCTGCCTGTGGAAGTTTCCAATCAAGGTTAACTAAACTTGTGTAGAATTTTCCGAAGAATAATTAGAATATAGATATAGATATAGATAATATAGATTATAGTATAATATTAATATAATATAATATAGATTTTTTCTTGTGGGGGCATTTAAAAAATAAAGTTTATAAGAACCGCCCCGAAAATGTTGAGGAGATTAAAAGACGAGTAAAATTAGAAAATGATTGTTTAAACAATCGTCCCTTAATCTTTGAAAATGTCCGAAAAAAATTCTTAAAAAGACTTAGGTTATGTGTAAATAATAATGGAAACCATTTTGAACATTTAATGTAAATGAAGTTCTAACTAATTTTTAATAACTAATCATATTGTTGTTGTTATAATAAATATGACAGTAGTAAAAATAATAAATGTTTCATAATTTCCACGAGATTTTTAATTAAGTTGAATGCAGTTGAATGGCTATAGCCACTTTAACATTCAGCCTACTCGCTTGTCAGTTTTATTATCATGGCTGACTTGATTTGTCATAAATTTGGTTTTATTGTTTGGCCTACTCAGATCGAACGTCAGACACCGACCGTGAGACCATGTATCTAGTTTGATGGAGCTTCTCTGATAAATATCTCGGAAACGGTTGGAGATAAATAGGTCAAATTATATATTGTTGGATTCAGAATTAAAAAGGGAATCCTGTGATGGTTAAGAGAAATGTGTAAGTTGTAAAATAGAGAAAACCACATTCATTTCCGCTATAACCGGAAGTTATATTAAAAAACTGAATATTCGGGAATACTACTTAAAGGTTCTCTAATGGATGTGTAGGTAAAAAAATATATTTTTTTTATTTTGCAAAAAATGTTTTTTCGCGATAACTTTTTTACCGACCCCTGTATTCAAAATTAGGGTAGGTACACCCTCGAATTCCCCTTAATTTGTACTACAATCTTATTTTTTGAATAACGATTTTATGTTAACGTGTCTCTACGTAGCACACTTTTTCCGCTTGGATGGGCCACCCTGTACACACATCTGACAAAATAGTTTCACTGGTGAAACCCAAAAAAGAATTAGTATAATAGTAATAATAATTTATTATTGACACTAAAACGCGGCCAATGAACATTACAGAAAATTATTTCAAAATCATGAGCAAAATCATAACAGCTAAGATTCTGAGATGAGTAAAACAGCTAAACACCATGTTTGGTTACCCACACATTTCCATTTTTGTAACCTACTCTAGGTAAGTATTTTGTTTTTATTTAAGTGCAAGTTAATTTCCAAATCGATCGATGACCGATTTAAAAAAATATCGAATCATTTAATTCGGTCTTAGTTCGTTCGATCGTCGGCCGTTCGATGTGTGGACTGTGGAGTGTCGGTAATAACCGACTGCTTCATGATTGGATCGTTTCGATATGTTGAGATTCGGTCAATCAATACTTTAAAGTGATCGAATCACAGTGATTCACGATTGACACATCTCTAGCAGAGTGGAAAGTAGCAAAGTTCGGAGTGTAGATTTGATACCCGGGGGCAACAGCAGCGCCATCTTAATTTAATGGTTTTGAGGGGCAATTTTATAACACAGAGATGGTCCTCCTTACCTCTACCCTCCATACCTCTGAGTAAAAATAGACATGGTCAATTTGTTTTGCTTGTTGACTTACCTGATATAGACGATAGATCCATTGTTGAGTATCCTTTTCCATCCATAGGGCACTACGACGAAAGACTGTTGAAGGGATCCACCAACGGGAACGTTCTGAGTCTGTGGTGGTAATGTCGCAGGTCCGACAGTCAACATAACACCACCAGGCCGCACACTAACACCGGGATCGTACACGACCATGTCAGGCGATTGATTTTGAACTAAAACCAACCCATCGTCTGCTGAACTCAAGCTGCTACAGCTCGATTCAGCAGCTTCGGACCGGACCGAATCACAGCGCGCACTCTGCGAGGGCATCTCGGCCCCCATGATCGTCACATACGGTTCCGAGTAATTGTCACAGTCATCGCGAACTTTCCCGCCATCTGGCCGGCCCGGTCCGGCCTGCTGTCTCTGCTCGCAGGGCACCAGCTCGTTGCCCAAGCAGCCTTTAATGACAGCCCCATTTTGAAAACCGATATTATTGATGAGAGGCTGCGAAAACCCGTTTTGAGATATCACACTGGCAAAGTATCCACCTTGCTGCGAGGGGTTTGCTACGGGGTTACCCATACTGAATTCTTGCGCTTTAATAATCTGCTTCTCCGTGAAGCTCTTTCCCATGGGGGCCATGCTCGGGGCCATGGGATGAGGCTGGCCTTGGAATCCGCCTCCGTGAATACTATTCGGTGCCACATTCTGTTGGTTGACAGCATAAGCTTGAGCGAAATTGTCGTTTGACACATATACTACCACATTTTGAACGCCCTGTGCAGATGTTAAATCAGGCTTTCCGGCCATCGTAGTAGCATATCCTTAGCCCTCTTGTGGAGCCCCTTTTTACCTGACACTTGGCCTATAAAAATAAATTCCACTTTTATGTAAACTCCTATAAACAAATCCACCAAAAAGCAACAAATTACCTGCATGACGTCGAAATTTCTTTTAATATATTGCACCAATTACCCAAAATTACCATTACAATATGCTCCGACAAAAACCGACGTTTTTTAAATCGGGATGTGTACAATTGGTTAACCCAACAACCGAATCAGACAAAATATTAAATCGCATTCGCACGGCCTTAAAATGCGATCCATGTTTGTTTTGGGCACTATTTTCCAAGAACTAACCGAACTTGTTACTATAACAACAAACACTGAAATAATTAACGACCACTTTCTCCCGCTTATGACACAGACCGCGTAAAACTAGGCACTGAAAAATTGGTACCATGTACACTCCCAGAAGCCCCTGCGATAAGGCGCCATGATACCTACATCGCCACAAAACAAGAAAGCTTGTGTTCTGGGGCGCCATCTGGCGAACCCCTGTCGAAGTCGTTACAGGTGGTTACCGGCCCGAAGTTTGGCGCCAAAACACATTTTTAAATCAGAAAAGCAATATCAGTATTTTCGTTGATTGAGGTTCCTCCATCGTCGGTATTTTATATCTGATCAATTATTATAAGGACGCACTCCATCGACATAAAAAGGGTTCAAAACTGCAGTAAGGACTTGTCTGAGGTAAGGACTAACAACCAGACTAAATAGCGTATTACGCTTCGCAATTTTTACGTCTAAATTTTATTGCAAAGGTAGTTAACAGTATAAAAAAGATTATATAACCTCACGTAATTTTTTTGTATTAATTATTAATTTAAGTATGAAATAATCTCTTTCACACTCAACATATAAAGGAAAAAGGGCAACCACAAACGCGAAACAAAATTTTTAATAATGGATACCTGAAGGGTAGGATGGTCTATTTTATTATTGTGCACCTAGGGTTATTTTAGGCTACATCAGTACTACAATATTCACCAAAATTTCCTGGAAATCGCAATAAACATAAGGTAGCTCCCTCCCCCCTCGCAGAGCTGGGGAGTAATCGATTACTTTTGCAACCGATTACTAGGAATCGATCTCTTTTATTGTAATTAGGAATCGCCGCCGATAGCTTTTTTATACTTTTTACTTGACTTATAAGTCGAAACTTTAACATTTCGACTTATAACTCGAAATATTGACCCAAAATTTCGACTTATAACTCGAAGCTTTAAAGTTTCGACTTAGCTATAACTCCAAACTTTAAAGCTTGGACTTATAAGTCGAAATATTGACGGTCAATATTTCGACTTATAACTCGAAGCCTTAAAGTTTCGACTTATAAATCGAAATATTGACAGTCAATATTTCGACTTATAACTCGAAGCTTTAAAGTTTTGAGTTATAAGTCGAAGTATTAGTTCAATATTTCGACTTATAAGTCGAAACTTTAAAGCTTTGAGTTATAAGTCGAAATTTTGGGTCAATATTTCGAGTTATAAGTCGAAATGTTAAAGATTCGACTTATAAGTCGAAATTTTAGGAGCGAGTCTAGAAAAAAAGTACGAGTGTCCCTTCCAGGCCTTCGTAGTTAAGGATATCTACATTATAATTATAGAAACTTTATAATTAAAATCCATAGTGATCATTTTATTAAAAAGATAATTACTTTAAGGTAGGTATCTTAATTGGCACATTTAAGTACAGATTCTTGTTTTTTAAATTCATTAGCAGCAGCAGCATTTCCTTTTTGGTTTAAAAAAGTAACCGCCAATGTAATCATCTTATCCTGACTATTTTGTGACTACAAAAGTAACCAGTAATCAATTACTTTTTTCCAACCCAAGCAGCATTAAAGTTGCGGTAACTGAGATGGGAACTTTGAATAAGTAGTTATTACGTAATTATTACTTAAAAATCGACTTATTAGTTTTTTTTACTTATATTTAGAAAGTATGAGTAATTATGTAGTAATTATTACTACAAGTTGGAACTTTATGGTTTCAGTACTTCTAAGTTTTTGAAGTATCTAGAACGGAATTGTTACTATGCAAAATTACGTTAAAGTCACGTTAACTCTAAAGTTATATTCAATGGTCGCAATTACTTTGTTGTGTTACTTGTTTATCACTTTAAAGTTTTTATTACTTTATGGTAACGGTGAAAGTAAGTAACTTCTACATCTTAGCGACTTTAGAAATACCTCCAAAGTTACGGAACTATATAGTCATATTTAAAGTGGAATTAACTTTCCCGCTACTCGAGAAAACTACTGTATGGTAAATTTTACTTCCCACTTCATTTTAAAATTTCTAGACAGTTCCAATTACAACAAAAAATACTTTAAAGTAACTGGCACTTCTATAGGGACCAAAATGGAAACTACATTTAGTTCCTTACAATCGTTTGAAGGATTCAGTAGTTTTTGTGAAGTGATCACAATGTCAGCCATTAGAAAGAAGAAAAATTATAGACACACATTCACATTTTATAGAAAATTAAAGCAGCAGTTGGATGAAACGAATCGAAACACGATCACCTGTCTTCAATACAAAATTCCAAAACGCTTCTCTTGAGTGGCTACAGTTTTAAATATCAACATTTCGAAATATAGCACAAAACACACCGGCTGAAAATAACACTCTCATATAAAAATTATAGGTTAAAGTTCCAAATGGAATCTACTAGTAGCATTCGGAACTGAAACGGGGCTTCTGGAACCTTGAAGTCTTCTTGTAGTAATTGGGACTTTAGAGTTTGAAATATCTAAAACTAATTTTCGTCTTAAAGGTAGGAATTACCTTAAAGTGAAAAGTCTAGTTGCCGTTACTACCAGTTAAGTGGCAAAGCCTTCAAACACCCATTTTAAGGTAAATAATACTTAGAAGTAATTACTGAAAATTACGCCATATTTTCGTATAATAATAGACGCCATTAATATCAAATGTCAATTTCCTTTGGTACTGAAATAGTTATTTCTTTAAAATTGTCCCAAAAAAGAGAAAATTGAGCAAAAATGAACTCGTATAACTTATAGAAACATTAAAAAAGCATTTTTCAGCATTTTTAGGTAATTTCGCACATTTTCGTAATTTATCTTCCCGATAAAAAAGTGTTAAAACGTGGATTTTGAGAGGGCGCGTTGTTACTTTTCAATCTATCAATGTCATATTTGACAGAAAATTTTCAATCGTTTTAGTTTCTTGAATCTAGCAACGAGAAAAAAATCAGCAAATTAATACCTCTCTTATATCTACCATATTCATAGATATAAGTTAAAAATAAATATTAGGTAGGTACTTCGATTTTCCACGGTTATTGAAAAATGACGGAAGATGCTGAGTTAGAATACTTTTTAATTATTTAGACAAAGACAAAGCGAGGACGCGAATGTAAAGAAGCAAACAAATCCAAAAGAGTAGCGGTGACCACCCTGCTACGCCTCCACCACGTTGCCGGAAAGTAAGCGCGTCGTAGCGTTGTAAGTTGCTAGGTGGTCGCCGTTACCACAGAATAACTAAACAGAATTCCAACGCTTACCGCGGCAATAATCTCGGTTTGCCGGCCCGTCTCAGGTCGACGGGACCAGTGAGGAAACAAATTTTGAGACAGCGCTCGGTGCCAAGCACGATCGCCGCCTGCGGAGTCATCAAAACTACTTACCTGCTTCTTTGGGCAACGAAAACGGTGCCCGGCCCGCCTCGTCCTATTTAGTGAAGCGAAATCGGGCTAAAAAGTCGTCAAAAAATTTTTCAAGGTTGAACTAGATCGGACCCCATAGGTGTTGTTAAGTACATCACTCTGCATACGAAATGGCGATTTACGAAATTTTTTTGTGGTCGAGACCTTTTTTATTTCGAAAAAACTGTCGAAATTGACAATTTACGGAAATTGTGTTTTTTTACGTTAACATCGCCATATCTTTGAGAGTAGTGGAGCTATCGACTCGATTTTTTTTTAAATTGAAGCTAACATATGAGCGCTTACAACGAATGCCATTTTTGTTGTCCAATATTGTTTATTAACCACTTTAAATAGCAACAAATTTGCAACGTTATAAAAAGTGTAATGAAATTTTCACTAAGTGAGAAACTTTTTTATTTGTGGAAATTTTTATATACATGCTGCGAGGGAAATGTGCCCAAAACACGAAAAAAGTTTTTGGCAAAAAAAAATTACCTATAGCGCCTATAGTTTTTGAACTGTGAATTTTTTTTTGTGGGGCGCGCTACTCACGTGGAACGCAAAATTAATCCCTTGCCTGAGAATATCCACGCGTGGCGGGCATGTCTCAACAACTAATGCGTAGTTTACATGCGCAAGTGAAACTATCACAAATATAAATATCTTAGAGTAATTCCTAATAGCACATAGGTCTGTGCTAATAGTTTGCCAATGTAAACCCTCTCAGTGAGAACTCTCTGCCATAAAAGAGTAGGTAGATACGTCTGTGGGAGCGTTTACATAAACTATTTGGAAGTACTCTCAGTACGACTTGTGAGTTCATGTAAACGCTCCCAGAGTTCTTCCTGAGAGGGTTTACATTGGCAAACTTCTAGGAAATACTCTAAGATATTCCCATTTGTGATAGTTTCACTTGCGCATGTAAACTACGCATCAGTTGTTGAGACATGCCTGCCACGCGTGGATATTATCACGCAAGGGATTATTAATTTTGCGTTCCACGTGAGTAGCGCGCGCCACAAAAAAATGCACAGTCCAAAAACTATAGGCGCTATAGGTAATTTTTTTTACCAAAAACTTCCTTCTTGTTTTGAGCACATTTCCCTCGCAGCATGTGTATAAAAATTTCCACAAATAAAAAAGTTTCTCGCTTAGTGAAAATTTCATTACATTTTTTATAACCTTGCAATTTTGTTGCTATTTAAAGTGGTTAATAAACAATATTGGACAACAACTATGGCATTCGTTGTAAGCGCTCATATGTTAGCTTCAATTTTAAAGAAAATTCGAGTCGATAGTTCCACTACTCTCAAAGATATGACGATGGAAATGTAAAAAAACACAATTTTCGTAAAATGCCAATTTCGACAGTTTTTTCTAAATAAAAAAAGGTCTCGACCACAAAAAAATGTCGTAAATCGCCATTTCGTATGCACAGTGATGTACTTAACAACACCTATGGGGTCTGATCTAGTTCTACCCTCAAAAAATTTCTTTTTTGAGAACGAAGCGACTTTTTGCTGATATATTAAAAAATATATTTCAAAGTTATTTAAAAAGTATTAAAAAAATAGGTTTAGGAACAAAATTTAGGATAGCAATACGTTATTGAATATACGGAGACTGCTACAAGCTAAAATGGTACAAACAGATTTCTAATATCTTTTTTCGTTTTTGAGTTATTTTGAAAAAAGTGAAAATTAGCATTTTGGATTTTATTTTTTTTTTCTGAAGTTGTTATCACAGATAGGAAAAAAGAAAAACACTTTCTTATGGCACTTTTTAACGGGCTTTAAGATGGCGTTTTTAGATTTGTTCTACAACATTTCGTTTTTTGAGAAACCATTTTCAACTTAATTTTTTTAAATACGGACCTGGATTTTTTTGCAGATTTTGAAAGCACTTTCATTCCAAATACCATGATGTATGGACAATATTTTTAAAATGTTTTGAGACAATTATACTGAAAATTCCTTTTTTTCTACTCATTGTTTCCCTGTATTTAAATGTTGATAACAACTTCAGAAAAAAATAAAATCAAAAATGCAAAATTTCACTTTTGTCGAAATAACTCAAAAACGAAAAAATATATTAGAAATCTGTTTGTACCATTTTACTGACCTCAAAATTGCGCAACTTTTTCCGCATTTGTTGTTTGTTGTTGTTCTATCTCTCACCGTTTGCTAGATTCCCATACTGTTCAACATGCAATCTTAAAATTTTCAAGTAATTAAAGTGTAAATTTCAATAAATAGTCCAAAATTTTAAAAATGATTAAAAACCAATTTTTCGATATCGAGTTTTTCGTTTTTTGCATTTTCTGAGAAAATTTTCAAAGTGATGTATATTTTTCACACCATCAGAAAGTAGAGGTTTCAACGAACAAAAAGCGAACCGACTTTTTTACGGTTTAAAATCAAAAAAAGGGGTAAAAATAAATATTTTGATTCGAAAAAATTACAGCGTGTTCGAGACATAAGAAGGTAAGTTTCCACCAAATTTCGTAGAATTTTTTTTGTGAGATAAAAATTAAAAACCAAAAAATCGGTTATTTTGATTTTTCGTGGATATTTTCAGGTTATGTGAAAAAAGTGTAAATACAAAAGTTGTAGATCTTTTTATTACCTACAACTTTGCGATTTAACTTTTTTGATAGGAGTTGCAGTTTTGCCGGATATCGTGATAAACCGTTTTCCACCCCTAAAAGATCACCCCCTACAACACCCGTAGCTTAAATCGCCCTTAAATTATTTTTTCTGTTATTTTTGCTATATTTTCTTCCTTTTCCAATGGGTGTCATGCTGTTCTAGATTTTTTTGTTCTCAAAAATTATCTACCCTGGCCTAATTGCCACTCCTATACTCCAATTTTTATTTGTTTGAAAACAATTATTACTAACCCTGTACATAAATTCTAAAAACTTCCTTGGAACCGCCCAGAATTTTAGAAAATCTTAGTTTTTATAAGCAATAATTTTGATGTATAGAGGGTGTCCAACTTTATAACTGTAGAAATCATTAAAATCTTCATTTTTGGAGACAAAAGCCTAAACTTTTTTTGTTTGAAAGGCCTTCAAAAACCGCTTCTTTTGACCTTCCCGCTATTTTCAAAATGCAAATCCAGGGCCGACTCCGATTTTTTTATACCCCCGATTTTCACGAAAACCCTTTAGCGATTTTTTTATTTAAAATCTGACCCCACAGCGTTAATCAGAACACGCCAAAACCTGTATATACTAAATTTGAATAAAAAAATATACAGGGAGTTCCATTCTGCAAGGTGTCCAAGTTGAGCAAAATAGGAATTTTAAAGGCATCTATCTGCCAAATCCAGTGTGCCATGGAATCCCCTCAAAACAGTTGAATGGTCAATAGAACCACTCAAGCTGTTGGTGTGCAAAAGTCCAATACAAAATATATAGAGTATTCTTATCTGTGCCACCTCAAATTACTAAATTTTTGAGATTTTATACGGGTCAAAAATCAAGTAGACACACACTATAAACGAACTAAATCTAAAAAATACAGAAGCCTGTCAGTCAGTAAGTCCATATCAGTTAAGGTGCCTATGATGTGCCACAACAGGAAACACACAGAAAATGTATCATCTTAGGCAGTGACTTTGTTGAGAAAGGTACAATAATTTAAATTGTTTTTATCTGTTACTTTTGTGTTTATCAATATGTTTTCAATGATTCCAGAGTACCTACTCTTGATCCGTATAAGATAAAATTTCAGAATTTTGAGATGGCTCAGAGAAAAATACCCTGTTCATTTTTGTAGTAAATCTTTTCACATCAACATTTTAAGCGGTCCTGTTAACCATAGGACTGTTCTGAAGGGATTCCATGGCACACTTGACTCGCCAGATGTCTAAAATTCCTATTTTGCTGAACTTTGACACCCTACAGAATGGAACTCCCTGTACATTTTTTGTTCGAATTTGGTATATGGGGGTTTTAGGGTGTTGTGATTAACGCTATGGGGTCAGATTTTAAATAAAAAAAATCGCTAAATGGTTTTCTTGAAAATCGGGCGTATAAAAAAAATCGCAGCCGGCCCTGGATTTGCATTTTGAAAATGGAAGGAAGGTCAAAAGACGCGGTTTTTGAAGGCCTTTCAAACAAAAAAGTCTAGGCGAATATCTCCAAAAATGAAGATTTTACGGCTTTGTACAGTTTTAAAGTTGGACACCCTGTATACAGGGTTTCTCAAGAAAAGTGTTTTAAAAAGTCCGATTATTTCCTTAGTCAAAAGAAAAAGGGTCTGCTAAAACCCGGGTGAGTTTTTCCGGGGAATCTGAACCTAGCGTCACAATTGACATACTGGGTGTCCTCGAAAAAACAATTTTTTCGAAAAATAAAAAATACTGTTTGTTTCCATTTTTAATATTACGGACAAAATATATTAAAATCTGCTCGTTTGTAATTTATACATCATTCCCGGTTTAACGGGAAGTAAAAAAATATTTTAGGAAATTGTTATTTTTCTATACAAAATTATAGGGACATCTCTTGCCGTTTTTGAGATATTCGCCCAGGTTTTCTGATTTGAATAGAATAAGGGAGCGTATATTACAACTACCTGAAAGTAGTCCATGACTTCATTTTTGCTTTTTAATACATAACACTAACCGTACAGCACAAAATATGATTCTGTGACCACAGCTATAAGTAGGTCATGGACCGAAAATTTGTTTCATACAATTAGAAGATACGCTTCCTTTTTCTACACCAACCAGGAAAACAGAGGCGAACATTTCGAAAGCGGTAAGAGATAAATCGGTAATGTTATACAGTGCCACAGAAAGTTGGAACCATATGGGAATTTTTTTATTTTTGGGCTAAGATGAAACTGCTCTGGGGAGATCATCTCTGCTTGCAAAAATATTCGAAATGAGATAATTAAACGTCGTGACGTAATTTGACATATCTGTCAAAAATGACATTTAATTAAATAAATAGCCAAAATCGAAAAATGTTATTTGAAAAAGTTGCTTGGAATTTTATTTTACCCCTATGTACAAATTTTCAGCCAAAAATTCTGACAATGATAAATTTTTGATCTTTTGAAAAAATATAAAAATTGCACCTTGTAAGTTGACTTTTTCTTGAAACTAGCAGATTACGACCTAAAAACGGTCCATAACTAAAAAATACCACGTTTTGATGATAGACAAACAATAATAAAGTCGAATAATGTTATATATAGTTTTTTTTTGTCGGGAATCAAAAACGAAGGGTTTTTAAACTGGCGCGAACACAAAACTTTGTTTTTTAGGGCCGAATAGGGTAAATTAATTAGGTCCAAATTTCCAGAATTCTGTACCCATATTGCACGGATAAAGTCATTTTTGGGAAAGTCGAAAAATATGTTCGTCCTACTCCTTCGACCAGTCCAGAACTGGTGCAGTTTTTAAAACTGCACCGCTTTGCGGCCATTGCTGATCGGCAAAAGAACAAAATCACAAAACATAACTTAACAGCAAATAATAACAGCCACAACAACAATTTAACAGTACTTAACAAATCCACAACAAAACAACAACTTAACGCCAAAACAGAACAATTCGCTTTTGAAACACAGGAACCAGGAACAAAACTTCCAATACAAGTGTAGGTAATACACCGGCTCTGACTACGAGCAGGCGGTAGCACACCGGAGGGAGAAGCGCGTGCGTCCCACACGAACCTCTACGTCGCCGACCGATATAAGCCGAGCCATCGTCCGCCCGATGGACTGCAAAGTGGGGCGCGCCGCGGGTCGACCAAGCCGATACTCACGAATATGTGTGCCAATTACTTGCTTGGGTGACTATGATCTACACAGTACTTAAGGAAGCACATAGATGGCGATACTAACTCTGTCCTTAACGGGTCGCCGTATGCGCGTATACGGACGCTACAATTCTGTTTAGTTATTCTGTGCCGTTACATATCTATCACCCTCAAAATGTTTCCCCCAAACGTAGTAATTACGTTCCTATCATTAGTAATCACAACTTTAAAGTTGCAAACAAAAGTCGCCGGAACGTAACGGCGACTAAAAATGCTGCTTGGGAATGTAATCGAGGGCCAGTAATCAATTACTTTTTTCATGAAGTAATTGTAATCAGGAACCGATTACATTTTTTGAGTAATCGTCGAAGCTCTGCCCTCTCGGCATTTAAACATTATAACCTTTGACTGACGTATGTATAAGACTTCTCACAGCTACAGCTTAATATTCTGAAACATAGATGACGCTAATGGCCAACAATGTGTTTTCGTTCCATTGTAGGCTATTATTTCTATGATAATACTAATAATAATAATAATAAAGTACGTGTTTGAGTATTTGTAAACATTTTATTTATTATTGTTACCTAACCTAATCCAGTGAAACAACTACAGGTGCCTCATCTTCCAAGTCAGAATCCAAATGTTTAAAATCCCACTGATAGACATCACTAAAAACTTTTTTTAATCTGTCTGATTTACATTTGAGTTCTCCATCTACATCAGAATTTTGAATGCAACTAAACAAATTTCGCAATTTAACATAAACAAAATTATTGTTAGACACTATATCTGCTAAAAAGTCTTCAGGTACTTCTTTAACTTGAACCTCGACTAATGAAAGAAATGAATGATACAATTTTCTGTATTTCTTTACTGCACTTTCACATGAGCAAAATAGTCCAAATATTTTCTTCCATTGTTCGAAAGCTTCCAAGCTGTGGCCAACCAAAAAACAAACATAACTAAATTCTAACTCTCCCAAAATATCAGTAGGCCTAAAAAAATAAAATAAAAACAATCCTAATATTATGTAAACGGATAAAAAATTAATGCTTACTCTGTACACGTAGATATTATCGTATCTAGAATATATGAAGAATCTAGAGAATGCCTCGTAATTTCAGCAGGTGTTGAACCCTCTGGGTAAGGCTTTTCTGGGAATTGAGTAATTCTAATTTCTGTGCCTTCTTTTGCTTTTAGATTTGGCAGAAATCCTTCTTCAGTATCGTTGGACAATCTCAATCTTTTTTCTTTATGTGAATTTGATGTTGATGGACCAGTGTCATCAGAGGTGCCTTGTAATATTTTCTTTCCTCTTGGTCTGTCCGCATCTGAACATGATTGCAGCTCGAGAGCTGACTGAATTTGTCCAGAATGTGGTGATAACTTTTCCACCAAGACCTCTAAAAACTATAGGTACATAAATTTCTTTTAAATTGAAAACTTGCAATATACTTTATTTTCTTTAGAAATGAATGCATGCGGGAAAATGTGGCTGCTATTGAAGTCATTATCGCCCTCACAACAATCAACAATAAAATTAATGTCATGTCCATGATATATTTGGATGGTGTTCTGATAATTATTATAATTTGTGCTGGACCAACACATATTAAAGACCCGAGCATGATCTCATAATTCCGTTGTTGTTTGCGAATTGGAGTGGCACTAGGCGCTAGTGTACTTAAAAAAATGTTGACTTATTATAGGTTATAGGGGGGTATTCCATGGTTCTAGGTGTGTAAATTTCTGACGTTTAGAATGCTCCGAAATTTGAATATCTGCCGTTATTACATATGCACAGACCATTAAGTAAATTGTTGAAGGCGGAGAGTTCTAGAGAGTATATTTTGGAAGAATATTTTGTAACGTAAAATTGTAAAATTTGTTTGGAGCCCCGAAGTGAACCAATGGTTCAATATACAGTGTCCGCCGTAAATATTGCCACAAAGGGAAAAAAATTAGTATTTTTTATTTCTAAAAAAAATTATTCTTGATAATAGTTTCTGCTTCTTCTAAAACTCAAAATGTACCTACTTGTAAAAATTTGAAAATCTGCTTCCGTATACGAGGAAGACTGAAAAATATATAACTTACTCAATAGTAAAGTACAATCATTTTTCAAAATAGGGGCAAAAGTTATTTAAGAAAGTTGTTTAGAATTAAAACATTTATTTGAAATACCAAGTCACAGCTGCCTAACGTGAAAAAAAAATGTTTTTATTTTTTTGGGTTTTTCAAGAACACCCTGTACGTTGAAAAAAACTTAATAATGCAGAGGCGACTTAAAGTTGGCAAGCAATAATTTGCTGGTAAAGTTGCATTAAGTTCACTCCTTAAATGGATAGACAAGGGTTCACTCATTAATGGAAAATTTTCTAAAATAGGAATTGTTGTAAAAAATCTCTCATTTACTGTGGCAATCAAAAAGAATAGTTATTTATGTACTAAGGCACTGAAGTTCAACTTTTTATGACTCATGTGGAGTTTAGTTGCTGAGGCCTCTGGCCGAGGCAAATAAACCACATGAGTCATAAAAAGAACTTCAGTGCCGAGGTACATATTATATATTTTTTGAAATCGGAAAAAAAAAGTTTTATTAGGCAAGAAAATAATAAATAAGGGATCACCCGTCCACGAACCGACTACGCGCGGCGTTGCTTGACTTTACCGATCGCTCTACCTAGGACAAGTATAATGACATACGGCACCTTTTGACAGAAAAACGAAACTGCTGCTTCTTGTGCAGCCTACACAACAAATCTATTGATATTCAAATTTACTAAAATATGTATACTGAAGGATTGCGCTTCTATAGGAAACAATTTCGCCATGTGTACGAAAAGTTAAATGAGCCTTTATCGGACGGGTTTTGAATATTTGGCCACTTTTGACGGGCGATTTCTCCGCGTCTGACGTTTAATGTTTACATCTCGCCAAGGCCTACTTATTGAAAAAATCGTACAATAATGGGCTACATTATTGTACGATTTCTGTGCTTTTAATGACGATTTTGGGACATTTTAATGCCGTTTTTAAGAAATAGTTAATTATGTATCAAGGCACTGAAGTTCAAATTTTTATGACATGTGGAATTTAGTTGCCGAGGCCTCTAGCCGAGGTAAATAAACCACATGAGTCATAAAAAGAACTTCAGTGCCGAGGTACATACATATTATATATTTTTTGAAATAGAAAAAAAATGTTTTATTAGGCGAAGAAATAATTATAAGGGATCACCCATCCATGAACTGACTGCGCACGACGATTGCTCTACCGAGGTCAAGTATGATGAGACACGGCACTTTCTGACAGAAAATCCAAACTGCTGCCTGTTGGGCAGCCTCTATGTAAAAAACTTCATATTTAAATCACCTAAAATATTTATACTGAATGATTGTGCTGCTATAGGTAACAATTTCACAATGTGTACGAACAGTTAAATGGGCCTTTATTGGCTGAGTTTTGAATATTTGGTCACTTTTGACGGGCGATGGCGCCACGTCTGACGTTTAATGTTTACATCTTTCCAAGGCCTACTTATTGAAAAAATCGTACAATAATGGGCTACTTCAGTGCCGATTTCTTGACTATTTTGAGACACTTCACTGCCGATTTGAGAAAACAACATTTTCTCAAACAAATTTTAATACTAAACATTTTAAATGCCAGCAACAGTTCAAGTAGATAATTTTATGTTGAAATAGAAGAAATAATAAATATACATAAATCAAAGTATAGGCCTAGATTTTCGAAATTTCGCAAACCTACTCAGCTTTTCATTCTGAATAAGTTTCCTTAATAACATTTTGCCGTAAAACCTACAAAAAAGGCACTTTACTGAGGTAGAAAATTAGTTTCTTCATAATTTTCAAGGCATACGTGATTTTTCTAAAGTAAAATTATGTCACAAA
This sequence comes from Pseudeuparius sepicola, assembly GCA_963920635.1. NCBI lineage: Eukaryota > Metazoa > Arthropoda > Insecta > Coleoptera > Anthribidae > Pseudeuparius > Pseudeuparius sepicola. The sequence continues at coordinate 62,971,834 of OY987300.1, read as the reverse complement.
TTAGTTTAAAACCAAGCAGGGCCGATCCCCAGAAGCTCAAATTTCAACTCGAAAATTTGTTGTTATTTACACCTTATGTTAACTCAATCTATGGATACACTGTACCTATATGTATAACCAAGGCACATGCAAAAAATTTTGTTTACATAATTTGTATTTAAAATATATATTTTTTTATTTTTGTTATTTTTGTGAGAAACATATTTTTTTTATTAGTTTTATTATTATAGAAGGTACTTAAAAGCCCCCCTTCGCAAATGGATATGACCGCGCCTGCTTGTTTTATGAAAATATATGGAAATATGAAATATGCCATATGTAATAACTTATCAAATGAATTAAAGGGACATAACAAACCAGCATTTTATTTTATTTTAAATATTAAATTCATTATCACAGATACATTTGCATGTTTTTATTTTATAAAGGATGGTGTTTTTAACATCAATTTTTTTCGCCAAGTGGCGCCAGTGAGAATCGCTTGAAGCACAGGTCTTTAATATAAACTGTATTTTAGCGAGCTGGGTTTAGGTTTAGGTAAGTAGGTTTTGTTTGATTTAAGTCTGATGTCATGAAAATATTCCCCTCCAAGTAAATTTTCTTATATCGTAAAAAGGGACGTTTTGGAAAACTGTTTTAATTCGTATTTATTATATTAACCTTCCTCAATGCTACAAAACCATCCGCAAAGAACAAAACGAGACCTACCCTCTGGTAAAACCGCCTTGCGAAAACGATAGGTTTTGGGATAAACCTAAAAAGATTTTGCAGTTTTGCTCATGAAAATACGCTTATAGTGTTGGTCCAGATTTGTCCGATTTAGAGTAACAATTGTGGCTTCTTTTAATAAGTTATGTATGTAACAAAGTCAAATAATATTTCCTGATTATATTACCTACTTAAATTGAATGTTCTTTGGCTTGCAACAAGCAACAATAAACCAACATAAACATAAGCTAGTTTCAAGGCAATGTTTGAAAATATATGTTTACCAATAAAGAAAATAAACACCAATATCAAAATTGTTCTTCGAAACTATCGATTGTACGTAGTTAAAGGAAACACTGCTCATAAAATGAAACAGAAAATTACCAGATATATGTGGGATCAAACTATTCCATTTATCTACTATGTCATAGGGATAGGGCCCCAAGAAACCATCCAGTGCTCGTAAGTTATCCTTTAAACGAACTATCTCATCAGCAGAAACTTCTTCAGAGCCCAACGTTTCATTGAGCTTATCCCACTTTTTGACAACTACCTCAGACTTTTTAAAATTATGGAAGAATCCTGTGCGTGGGGCCGTATCACCTGTGCTGCTAACGGAACTGTAAAATATGAAATGTATTCCAGGAGGAATCATCTTCACACCTCGAAACTTTTCTCCAGTGTTCCACGATTTCAAATCGATCCCAAACTCTGTACCTTCTGGTACGCCTAAAAATATAAAGATTCCACCCTCTTCATATAATATTCTTGCTTGGGTTTGTTGCATTTTACTTTAGTCTATTATTGAACAAATTAATAAATTATTATAATCAAAATAATCATATCTCACACAAAATATAAAAGAGGGTAGAATTTGCAGCATGCACTACAGCACGGGCGGGTCCACAAAACGTCAAAATTAATAATATTATTAACTAACCTTGGTGGACACAAAGGAACCCTAGTGGACACTAGGGTTCCTTATTAATAAAGGAACCCTAGTGGACACCAGGGTCGATTGATTCCTCTAGAGCAGAGCATATCATATGAGCATATCATATGATCTCCATGATATATTTATATTCTCTGCTTTTATATTATATATATTTTGTTGTGTCCACCAAGGTTAGCTCATAATTATTAATTTTGACGTTTTGTAGACCCGCCCGTGCTGTAGTGCATGCTGCAAATTCTACCCTCTTTTATATTTTGTGTGAGATTTGATTATAATTCATATGATCTCTATGATATATATCGTAGAGATCACAGAAAATATACGCTACGCGTAGCGTATATTTTCTGTGGTAGAGATCATATAATGCTCTAATATAATAATTGTCGGTCCAGGCTGGACATACCCGACCCAACGTAGAGAAGGCGAAGGCCACGAGTGGCTAAGTTGCTCGGAAGGGCAGAGGCCAGAAAAAGATATGAATAAGAAGAATAAAAGTTACATTGGTTAGCGCTGAACGCACCCGTCGAGCAAGCTTGCCCGTCGAGTATGCGCAGTGACAAATAGGAATGCGACGCTGCCAGTTTAAACCATTCGGAGTTACACATAGGCACAAAAATATAGTGGCAAAAGTCGATTGTTCGAATATCGCCCGTAAGTTTACTTGTCATAGGGAAGCATTTGTCACTAATTGCTTGCTCCCAACATCGAGATTCGTTCTAGAAACTACCTATCCTTGTCCTCAGCAGTATCGATCTTCTTCGTTCTATTTCCAGAAAGCTACCATTGCCATTACAAGTGATTAGAAGATTCCAGAAAATTAGTAGTCTTGCTAGTTGTTGTCCGTTGTGCACTGGCTGGTAAAATTTGTTATTATTGCTCTTTTATTGTCTGTGTGTTTTGTTTGCTGAAGCAGTGAACAAAACCTTTCAATAGGCGCGTAGTTGTCTCATCGGGCACGTTTTCTTCTTTTGGTTCCAGAAACTATTTCCGTGGTAAGTTTGTAATAATTTTGTCAAGAAAACGTTAACGTGATGCAGGGTGTGGGCTTCTGTTTTATTTTTGCATTATTTCATAACCAACATCCATTGAACATAATTATACCTATTATACCTAAAATTGAGTAGTGCATAATAGAATGTAGAATCCATGCAATATAATCTGAGGAAGAACCGTATAGTCAAGACGTTAATAAGTTGAAGAAAACTAACCCTCTATTGAAATAAATTTGAAATTATTGTTTTATTACTACCTATAAATTACACGAGATACTTTTTCTAGGACTGCAGCCTTAAAGTGAAAATTACGAGATGGTGAAAGAAACTAAGTTTTACGAGATCCTGGGAGTCAAACCAGGATGCTCTAGCGATGATCTCAAAAAGGCTTATCGAAAATTGGCTTTAAAATACCACCCAGACAAGAATCCAAATGAAGGAGAACGATTCAAACAAATTTCGCAAGCTTACGAAGTTTTGTCCGATCCAGAGAAAAAACGCATTTACGACCAAGGTGGAGAACAGGCGCTCAAAGAAGGTGGTGTCAGTGGGGGCTTCTCCAGCCCTATGGACCTCTTCGATATGTTCTTTGGGTTTGGAGGGGGGCGAGGCGGCGGCGGCAGACGAAGGGAACGCAAGGGCAAAGATGTCGTACATCAACTCACTGTATCACTTGAAGAGCTGTACAAAGGTGCTGTTAGGAAATTAGCTTTGCAAAAGAATGTTATCTGTGATAAATGCGAAGGTCGTGGGGGAAAGAAAGGTGCTGTCGAGCAATGTCCAACCTGTAGAGGCACTGGAATGCAAGTTCAAGTTCAGCAGCTGGGCCCAGGTTAGTATCCAAAATATTTATTAACACGTTGACTGCTGAACTACGAGTAAACTCGTAGTTGATTTTTGGTCTAGGACGCCAACTACGAGTTATCTCGTATTTGCAGGGTTCGAAAGATATATATCAATGATATATATACCTTGATATATATATATATATCTTGATAGATATCAAGATATTTATTCATTGATATATATCATCGATATATATCGAAATTAATTTATTTAAAAAAGGGACAAAAATTGCTTAATTTGCACGGCATGCCGTAACTCTAAAAGAAAAGATTTTATTTTTCATCACTAAAGGCCGGAATATATGCATTTAATTTCAATCGAAATATGCGCATATACAGGGTGAGTCACATCTAAAGGCAGAGCCGAAAACACAAGGTAGAATTCGCTAAAATAAGCACATATGCTTAATAAACATTAGCTCAAAAACGCTTGGTTCTCCTTATACAGAGTGTTGAAACTTTTCCAAATATTTTTTAATTTTTTTCTAGCCCGTTTAGGAATTATTTTATACATATTATGGGTTGTCATTTTGTGCAATAATTTGGCCCTGTTCAGATGAGCAGCGGCGTAGATACAAATAATTTTATTTTAAATGCCAGCATAATCACCTTGACACTAGTTTAAAAAATCCGAAATTACGAAGAAACTGTACCAGAAATAAAAAATATACCAAGAGGCACTTTTTGTTCCAAATTAAATGGGCTATCCAAAAAAGGCAAAATTTTTGGTTTTGCACAGGGCCGTACTACTTTTTTTCTACAATTATTTACAGTAACTATTTGTACCTACGCCGCTGGTGATCGGAACGAGGTCAAATTATTCCACAAAATGGCAACCGTCCAGTGTATAATGTGTACCAAATTTGGTTGGAATTCCTAAATGGGATCGAAAGAAATTTAAAAAATATGTTATTTTTGGAAAATTTTCATCATGCTGTATATGGAGAACCAAGCTTTTTTGGGCTAATGTTTATTAAGCATATGTGCTTATTTTAGCGAGTTCTACCTTGTGTTTTCGGCTCCGCCTTTAGATGTGACTCACCCTGTATATATGCATCATTTTTGTTTAAAATATGCAATAATATGCATTTATTTGGCCAAATATGCAATAATATGCATTTATTTTACATGTACAAATACCATAAAAAACACCAAAACTGATTTTAGAGAAAAGGTTTATTTTAAGAAAAATTAAAGGAAAACAAATACATAAAATACCTCGTAAAATACTATAGGTATTTTAAAGCAAAATTATAAAAACATTCTAATTTGAAATTGTATAGTAGGAATTTATGATTAAATACCTTTCAAAGTTTTCCAATAAAAATATTTGCCTTCTGTCGTTAAAAATATGTTTATATATACAGTGTGTCTAGTTTTTCGTGTTAACACCCCTGAAAATCTAAGTAGGCTGGGGGAATTGAACGGGGCAATTTTTTTATAAATATGTCCCTGAAAGGTCATCATTTGCATATATATGCATCATTTTTAAAAAATCGCAGTAGGCCAGGATTTCGCGGCAATGCCAAACCAATACCTCGCAAATATTTGTAAAAAAAGTTGCCCCGTTCAATTCCCCCAGCCTACTTAGATTTTCAGGGGTGTTAACACGAAAAAACAGACACACTGTAGAAAAGCTTCTCTCAACATCTGCCGATGTAATAGGACAATATTTTAATTTGGGTAGTAAGATATAAGGCCAAGGTGCAACTTCGTTGGATGATTTACCATCAAAAATACTCTTTACTGCCATTAAAGATTTGAACCCTTCATTCTTTTCTACAGTAGCATCGTAGCATCTAGTTTTTTTCTAACTTTAATACCTACATCACCGGGAACCTTTCTACATTTAGCGGAAAATGTTTGAACAAAATCAATCGATTCGTTTAAACCTAAATTTTTACTTTCTAATGAAAGAATTATAATCTGGTATAAAACCAAAATTAACTTTAATGAAAACAAGTTGGTTAGCTACATCCGCATTTTCAGGATTTCTTGACTTTGCACCACACACTGCGAATTGTCTCTGGCCTCTCATAATCTTGGTTATATCTTATATCTATAAATAAGTATAGGAAAAACATGCAAATATGCACAAAAATATAGTTTTTCCAGAAATATGCAATGTTTTGCGAAATTGAATAAAATATGCAAAAAATGCATATATATGCATATATATGCAATTTGCATATATTCCGCCCTTTATTCATCACTATTGTTGGGGGGTACCCTGTCTTAGTGGATCCAGCTTTCCCATTTCCAAAAGATATGTTTGGGGAGCATTGCAGAAAAGTTTCTCTTTGAATATGGTGGAAGATATTAACTGAGTGGCCATTAGAAAAACAAAAATTTTTGACACTTTGTGAGCAACTGCTGACTGCAAATGCTGCAACAGCTGGCCAGGAAAGGTATTTTTCTTCTTTTGGATTAATTCAATCAAAAGTCAGAAATAGGCTAGGCAACGAAAAGGCAGCAAAACTTGTTTTCCTATTCAAATATTTTAATCAGCCAGTCGGAAGTGATAAAAAAACTACTTGCAATGGTTGTGGAAGATGCTAAAAAAAGGAGATGTTAAAAAGAACGATAAAACAGATTCATCTGATAATGAGCCACTAATAAACATAGCCAAAAAATAGTTTTAGAGTTTTGAACTTAATTTAGGTATTTATATAAAAATGTTTTGTTTTATTTTTTGTTGAATATATTTTTGATTAAAAAAGTTACCTAACTTAAAAAAACGAACATTCAGAAAATTAAACAAAATAATAATAAATATCAAATATTTGATATATATCTGATATACCTATATCAATATATATCTTGATATTTTCGAACCCTGCGTATTTGTCATCGTTTTCTTTGATGCCACCTCCGAGCAAGCTCGTAGCATATGAACGGGATCAGACTGCACCCGGCGTCCACAGACACTTCGAGTATTAATAATATGGCTTCATAGAATGAAAATAAATTTACTTCGATATTTTTTGGCTCTATAAAAATGTAATGCAAAAAATTACAATGTAGGTACGCATACGAAAAAGTTTTCAAAATACTTATGTGTGATATTGTTTGAAACTTGAAACTTGTTTCCCGGCGTTTTACCTGACGGGTACACATGCGGCAAGGTTTTGTTGGAGCCAACTACGAGATAATTCGGAAGGGTAAAAAAAGACATAAATGGGGTGGTAAAAAAAGAGGAAGTGGCTATTTATACGTCCGATTTTCTTGAAATTTTTGCCCTATTTTCTTCCGACATTCGGCGCCCGCCGAATGGTTAAGCCCGATTTATAAACTTTGACGTTTGACATTTCCGTTTGACGTTTGAAAGTTGAACATCGAAGCTTAATTATTTCTAAACTCAAATTCCGTCAGGGATAACAACGGACCTCCAGTCCGTTGGGACACAGAATACTATCAGCATATTTATAATAATAATAAAAATAATAATTCTCACCCTCATAATACTCCAAACTAGGAGTACCCCAGAAGCAACTACATGCTTGTGCGGGGGAGGGGGGCAATTACTATTATTTTGTCTTCATTGCCATTTGCGGCTAGGGCCGACTTTTCCAGATAGAACTAGGATAGCATTTGCTCAAGTACTACGGAAAACCCTAGAAAACCGTAGTAATCCCAGTGAGTGTAGGACAATTAGTAAATCAGTAGTAAATCACACGGATAAAGCTATTTAGGAGCAATACCGTGAATCCACATTTGTCCAGCACTCTTGGCCATAGCGGTGTTTTTCTTTAAAGACATATGCATGCGCCTGCCTCGAACCAAGGTCGATCGAAGGCAGAAAAACATGCAGTCTAAAAAGTCAGCGCCGGTACGAGCGACGCCACCATGGCCCCTAAGTTGTTTTGTATGCTCCGATATTATTCCTTTGTCTATGCTATTCTGTAATTGGGATAACCAACATATAATTTTTATCTATTTCCGTTTGCAGTTGCCTCTGCGGAACGGACCTCCTAATTTAGGAGGTCCGTTCTCTGCGGCCAATGAAGTGCCTTCTTTTAGGGTCACATGGGAGGTCACATGGTTTCCCAGTTTATCAGCTGATTATCTGTATTGATTTTGTGTAAAGTTTATAAATCCGGCTTTTTACAGCGCCGAATGTCGGGCGAAAATAGGGGGTACCTAGCCAAAATTTCAAAAAATCGGTGGTGGGTTACACTGTTGGAAATAATTTCCACTTATTTTTTCATACCGCAGCGCCCATCACTGAAAAAGGAGGGCATACGCGCTCCTTATTGCAACGATGCTTAAAAAAAAAAGCACTTCCGACGTATCCAAAATCAGTTTACTTGGGACGTGTATGGAGCTAAATGTAGGTCCAAAGAAATCACGTGACTCAACTCGCCAATCAGAGCGCAAGACGTATACCGACTTTCATATACGTCGGACGTATAAATAGCCACTTCCAAAAAACAATTTACGAAAGGTTTTCTTTGATTAGAAATCTACAAGAAAAAGTTATTTAAACGTTTTGGCATCTGGGACAAAAATTTCCTTGCTTATGTGTGGCAGTCAATGTGTTACGAAAACTTATTTTCAATGAGCCAAGCTTTCGACCAACACTTTGGTCTTTCTCAAGGCTAGAAAGTAAAATTTTACATAGCTTATATTATTGTTCAACTGTTATTTATTAAAGGTTTATTTTTACTCGCCATTATATGAAGGTGTAAATTTTTTGGTAATCATATCGCTTGCATAACCTACAATGTAAAATGTAACCAAAAATAAAACTTTCAAGCTGCATTTTCGAAAATACATAAAATACAAAAAAAATCGATGTTGGTTGTTTATATTGAAATGTGGATTTCAGAAATAGGTACCCACTTTTTAATTATTGCAAACAAGTTTTTATTATGTGTATATATCTTTCTCTAGCAACAAATATGTAGGAAAATACTCAAATTTTAAATTATTTCGTTTATCAAAAAAGCCTCCAAAAAACTGACAGTCAAATCCTTACAAAATATAAACTAAGGTGATTTTAGACTTATGTTGCCCTAGACTTATGGAGGGTAGAGGTAAAGAGGACCATCTTATATGGGTGTTCGGCTTAAAAACTGTCGTCTAAAAGCATTAAATAAGGATGGCGCTCGTGTTCTCCCCGGGTATAACGCGAACTTAGCGGTTGTAGTAGAGATGGGTAATTCGTTCATTTTACTGCGACCGAATCGATCGGTGACCGATTTCTAAAAAGATCAAATCATTTCGTTCGGTCGTCGTTCGTTCGATCGTTCGATGTGTGGACTGTAGAGTGGCAGTAATAACCGAGGTAATAACTGACTGTTTCATGATTGGATCGTTTCGATATATTGAGATTTAATACTTTAAAGTGATCGAATCACAGTGATTCACGATTGACACGTCTCTAGCAGAATGGAAAGTAGCAATGTTTGGAGGGTAGATTTGGTACCCGGGGGCCAGTAGTAGCATTGTGTGCAAGTTGCATTGTGATGACTATGTTTGGCAGATAGAAATCCTGTTTACGCTAGAAAAACAATGATACTGCGAAAAGTGGCTATAAGTCTAATTCGAATTTATATTCTTCTGTCTCTTACACATTCTAACCCATGTTTCTATTGAAACTTAATTTTTATTTACAAAAAGGGAGTTTGAATCAAACAAAAATCGGATTAAAAGCTGTCAGGAGAACAACAGCAAATATCTACATGGCGATGACAACCAGATAGTTCAAATTCGCAATACCCTTGTGGGTGGGAGACAGACCTGAAATTTTCTTACCCTCGCCTGACAATAAAATAGCTTTTAAAAATACTGTCTGTTGGAATGTAAAATCATATTTATTTATTTATTAAAAAAGATAGGGGAAACCAGGGTATTTAGGAACACTTTTTGCAAGTTATCACTTTAAGGACCTTAACCCCTTCAGACCCGAATTTTTTCCCTGGGTTAAATTTTTTTTTTGTGGTGAATACTTATTTTTAATGGTTAATATAATGCCTTAATGAAAATAGTTTGCATCTTATGTATTTGCATATACTGGGTGATTCATTGGGAATCGGAAATCCCGAAACTGGGGGTAGGGGAGACCAAAATATTGCGATTGAGTCCAACATTGCTTAAACAAATGTTGTTTGTTTGAGAGATACAGTGCGTTCAAGTTCTTCTTTTTTAGATTGAATTATGGCTATATCTACCAAAATAATCAAGCTGCTGACCTGAAATTTGGCACTGCTATGTTTTTGGGGATGGAGAATAAGCTGAAAATGTCAATTTCCATGTATCTCACAGAGGGCGCCACTTGCGCGGTTTTTGGATCATGCTTTTACTCGTAACTTTTTTGAGGTTATCTTTTTGGTCCTGCAGGTCCATCATTTTAGTGCATCTTTTCATTCTGCAACAAAAAGGTATTCTTGTTTCATAACGCTCAAATCAACCGTTTGCGTTGAAATTGCCAAAACGTGCCCCAAAATACCTGTTGACTTCAATATTCGAAAAATAAAATTTTCACCTACTACTTTCAAATGTTACAGATCAACTGTACATTGAAAATGAAGAAAAAAATGCCAAACTGGGGGTAGGGGTCGAAACACATTTGTTTTCTTGAAATAGGGTGTCCAAAGTTTGTCGAGTTTCAATCTGTTCCATTTTGAAAGTGAACATTTTTTGGGACATTGTTCCTATGGGTTTTTTTCTCGCTTTAAATGGTACAGTCGTTGTGCAATATTTGAAAGCAGTAGGTGAATATTTTATTTTTCGAATCTTGAAGTCAACAGGTGTTTCGGGGCACGTTTTGGCAATTTCAACGCAAACGGTTGATTTGAGCGTTATGAAACAAGAATACCTTTTTGTTGCATAATGAAAAGATGCACTAAAATGATGGACCTGCAGGACCAAAAAGATAACCTCAAAAAAGTTACGAGTAAAAGCACGATCCAAAAACCGCGCAAGTGGCGCCCTCTGTGAGATACATGGAAATTGACATTTTCAGCTTATTCTCCATCCCCAAAAACATAGCAGTGCCAAATTTCAGGTCAGCAGCTTTAATCCAGTAAATTTAATCTGATTTATATGGGTAATAATGCAATTCATTGGGTAAGAAAAATTTTTTTATCCATCGATAGTACACCATAGTGAAAGCTTAAATCCGAGTTTTCGACCATCAACCCCATGCAGGTTTTCCGCCATCTTGAATTTAGGGGTTAATTAGTTTTTCGTCAATAACAGGTGTATTTTTAATTTTAACTAAAAAATAGTCTACGCCATTTTTGAAGGAAAAAAGGTGCTCTACAAATTTGTTCTCTTGACATTTTCTGGAATTTTGCATATATAACAAGTTATAATAAAATAATCGAGAAAAGAGTAGTTGCAAGTTTTTTCACATCTAATATCTTTTTTTTCTGATAACGACAGCGCAAAATTTTCTTAACAAAAGTTGTTCACTACGAAATCATCTATGATATTTGTCTGAACAACTTTTTTCTATCAGCAATAGTTTTTCCGATAGCGTCTCAAAGTTGCGCGCAACGTCTCCTAGCACCTCGTAGCGTCCAAGTACGCGCGCTATTTCTTGCCTGTACCTTCCAAAATTTCCCAAGTTTTTTATACCTGACTGTACTTTGACATATAGTTATGTAGAGCATAATAATTAATTGTGTCCGCGCTTCGTAGTTTATCGTCCAAGGACGAAAAATTGAGTTTTTCGGAGGGATGCAGGATGCAAACTTCACCAGCCGAGGCGCAGTCGAGGCTGACAAAACCCAGGAGTCACTCCTGGGTTTCTAACTAGTTTTCATCCGTGTATCACACAAGATCAGAAATGATACTGTTTAGATTTTATTACAATAAATCTTAGTTACCTATGAACTTCGGCCATGGAAACTATTGAACTGTCAATGTGCCTGAGCAGAAATTCAGTTTTATACTTGAACGTTCGTTCGAGTATATACTGAATTTCTGTTCAGACACATTGACAGTTCAATAGTTTACTCTGTTCCATGGCCGACTAGAAATTAAAAGTTAACTAAGATTTATTGTAATGAAAAATAAACAGTATCATTTCTGATCTGATTTTTCTACTTTTTGAAATAAGTATATACAGGGTGGCCCATTTGAAATGGAAGCATCCTCGTAAAATTTTTATTTTTCATCCCATTTTAGCCTTTTTTCCGATTTCGATGATTCTTTTTTATTAGAAAGGGAGTACCTTAGAGGTGGCCCCATTTGAATTTGAAGAAAAAATTCCACCCCTAAGGGTCGAAAAATAGGGGAAGAAGTTTCATATTGGGCCAATTATTTCGATTATTATCTTTTTAATTACTTTAGGAGTGGCCCCATTTAAATTTGAAGAAAAAATTCCACCCGTAAGGGTGGAAAATAGGGGATGAAAGTTCATATTGGACCGATTTGGATGATTTTTATTTTATTAGAAAGGGGTTACCTTAGGGGTGGTCACTTTTAAATTTGAAGATAAATTAAATTTGAAGAGATTATTATATTTTGGATAAAAAAAATTTCTTACCCAAACTACGACGGGCGGACACAAGTAATTATTATGCTCTACCTGGACCGATAGATTAATATAGTGTTGGTCCAGGCTCTACATAATAATATATGTCAAAGTACAGTCAGGTATAAAAATTTTTTGCAAGGTACAGGCAAGGTATAGCGCGCATACTTGGGCGCTACGAGGTGTTAGGAGACGTTGCGCCCAACTTTGAGATGCTACCGGAAATAAACTATTGCTGATAGAGAAAACTTTTTCAGACAAATATCATAGGTGATTTTGTAGTTATAACTTGTTTTTATATGCAAAATTCAAGAAAATGTCAAGACAACAAATTTGCAGAGCACCTTTTTTCCTTCAAAAATGGTGTCGGCTATTTTTAAGGTAAAATTAAAAATACAGCTGTTATTGGCGAAAAACTAATTTACCCCTAAATTCAAGATGGCGGAAAACCTGCATGGGGTAGATGGTCGAAAACTCGGATTTAAGCTTTCTATATGGGGTAATATCGATGGATAAAAAAAAATTCTTACCCTATGAATTGCAATATTAAACCTTAAATTTACTGAACTACTTGATTATTTTGGTAGATATAGCCATAATTCAATCTAAAAAAGAAGAACTTGAACGCACTGTATCTCTCAAACAAACAACATTTGTCTAAGCAATGTTGGGCTCAATCGCCATATTTTGGTCTCCCCTACCCCCAGTTTTGGGATTTCCCATTCCCAATGAATCACCCTGTACTTATATATTTCAAAGAGTGCATACTAATGTACAGGGTTATTCACTGAGAATTAGCCCCCCACCTAACTTTTTTGTTTTTTTTTTTTAAGATAAAAGGGTGATTCAAAAAACAAAATCAATGGTTGGGCGAATACTTTTTTATGCCATGACCGTTTAGTGTACAGGGTGTTCCAAAAAAGTAGGACGAATGGCAACTTAATTTTTTTAAATGGAACACCTTGTATATTATTGGATTTTTTAAATCTGCTCATCAAGGCAATCAAAATGATATTAAACTTTGTGGCATTATCTGATATTATTTTCCGTTTTTGAAAAATTCCGTATTCAAATTTTATACTAAATTTATTTAACTCAAATTTGTGGATCTGGTGATAAAGATAGACGATCAATGTAATAACGAAAAATATTTGTTTTAAACAAGAGAGTAATATAGTGAAACTCCAAAATGTTTAGGAGCTTTTACGATTTTCCTGAAATTCTTTATTTCGAGAATATAATCAGTAAAATTTGAAAAGGCTCCTAAACATTTTGGAGTTTCACTATATTACTCTCTTGTTTAAAACAAATATTTTTCGTTATTACATTGATCGTCTATCTTTATCACCAGATCCACAAATTCGAGTTAAATAAATTTAGTATAAAATTTTAATACGGAATTTTTCAAAAACGGAAAAAGATAATGCCACTAAGTTTAATATCATTTTGATTGCCTTGATGAGCAGATTTCAAAAATCCAATAATATACAGGGTGTTCCATTTAAAAAAATTAAGTTGCCATTCGTCCCTACTTTTTTGGAACACCCTGTACACTAAACGGTCATGGCATAAAAAAGTATTCGCCCAACCATTGATTTTGTTTTTTGAATCACCTTTTTATCTTAAAAAACAAAAAAGTTAGGTGGGGGGCTAATTCTCAGTGAATAACCCTGTACAACTGGTCACAGGCCTAGTACAAGGTATACATCTGGCATATAGATATACTACAATAACAAATACAACTTTATAACATATAAAACTGTAAAAAACAATTTCTTGCCTTTATCAAACATAAGTGAACTTTACATTGATGACAAAACACATGTGATCTTCCTTTACATCCAGGCATCTTACATCTTGTAACTTCTTTTTTATCATGAAAGTGCGGCAAGTGGTCAACTTTATCACTTTGAATTTCGAAAAGTGGACGCCGTTCCACTATTCTTCGTGTCGGAGACGGTACTATTGGAGGCGTAAGTGAGAGTTGTGAGGCTGATGAAGGCCTACCTCTTTTATTCGGCAGCACTACCTTTCCCGATTTTATAAGACCTTCTGCAACTCTTGTCCTGAATCATCAGTGCCTCCATAATCCATATCTTCGATATCTGAGAAGCTTCCATTTTCTAGAGCATCTAAGAGTTCTTGTACTTCCTTTGGATTTTCTGGATCATATCTTTTTCGTGATTTATTCATATTTCGTGAAAAACAAAAAACAATTACTAACAGAAATTGGTGCCACATGTACATGTGAATGTACAAGCAGTATCCATTCTTGAGTCGGTCGGTACACTCTCATGTACACAAATATATACAACGAAATAACACATGCAAAAACAAAATATTATACTATCAAGTATTACACATTTCTTATAAAAGTATAAAGATTGATAAATACTTACCAGGACCCTGACTGGACACTTTTTTAAGCGAAAAATACAAGGTAAGTTCAGCGCAATACACCTAACCTACACTCAGTCTGTCGGTAGAAACAGTTGAGTGGATAGTTCCACTATTAGCCACGAGATGACATCACAAATTATTTATTGGGTGGGGGATATGTCCATAATCATGTACAAACAGTCGAAGTTGAATATTTTAACAAAATAAAGAAATTCTTGAGTAAAAAAAAAACACGAACATGTACATGTACACCGGGTCTGAAGGGGTTTAAACCACACTACATAGAAATAATTGAATCAAATTCACTTTTTACAGTAGTACTAAAATGGTTTACAGTAGTACTAAAATGGTTTCATTTTTGAAAAAAATGTGAAACTAGGTAATTATGGTTACAATTTTTTTAAACTATATTCCTAATTGCTCCCCAACTCGGGGTATAAAAGAACATCCTCCTGTATTCGGCCCACATACCAAGTTATGGTTATGCTCTCGCATGCCTATAGTTTTTGAAGTTAGTTTTAACAGCTTATGAGCCAAATTTTAATGAACTATTGACATTAGCTCTGCAGTGTATTTTTATCCCTGCCTCACAATGGTCGACAATGGAAATTACATAGTTGTCCATTGTGACGCAGGGATCAAGATTCGTTGTATCCACTATGTTGGTTGCAAGACGTTTAGGAGCATATTATTTTAAAGTGTTCCTAATTGACGCCAATAATCACAACGCGTTAATATTGCTTTGTTCTTCATTGCCCCATGTTCCTGTTTCCCCCATGAAAGCCGTTCTTATTAACCCTAAAATTTAAAAATTTGGGGTAAATAGGAACACTGGTATAAAAAAATGCACAAATTTCGACTTTTTGTAAAATCAATTAATTACTGTGATGCTTGTACGCCATGGCATTAAATTTCAAGCATGCTGTTAACTTTTATACAGGGTGTCCGGAAATTATGCGTCAGGATTTTGGAGGGCGATTCTACACGAAAAATTAATGCCATACCATTTTTTCGAAAGCTCAAAATTGACAGAGATACAGGGCGCGAAAAAAAATTGTGTTCATTTTTTTAATGTTTTATCAAGTGGGCCGATTTTTGTCAAATTTTGCATACATATCACTAGTGTACCTTTGTATTTACCATAATAATTTGACGCAAGTCGTCAATGCCTAAGGGCACAAGCTGTCCTTCACCTTAATAAAATGAATGGGCACATTTTACGTTTTTTTCTGATAAGCTCAGATCAAGTTCAAATTTAAACAGCCCGCCCACCTTTCTGTCAAATCACAGCTGTGACCTATTTATTGCGTTGGTTTGTTTTTGTTGGTAATTCGTTATTCGTTTGGCTAGCCATCGTTTACGTTTTGTTGTGAGTTACTGCTTAATATAATAGTGTTCAGCATGGAATACGGCTTTGTTAAAGCATTGTTTAGTTTTCATAATGAAAAATGAAAAAACCTCCGACCAAAAATCCATAGATAAGTAAGTAGATAAGCATAATAAAAGTAATAAGCTATCCTTCCACAATGCAATTGTTTGTTATGAAGAATAACAAAAAATCTAACCTCAATTTCTTATTGATAAATAGCAAGTTTCTGTTTAGGTTCCCAAAGGCATGGGCGTATGTATTTTAGGGAGCTAAAAGTAAAAATTAATGTAGGTATTCTTATATTTAAAAGTTTTGGTTTATAAAATGGTTAATTTTGATTTTTTTTGTTTAGTGATAAGTTAACACTCAGAAATAGTAAACACAATAATACTGCATTAGGATATAATAATATATTGATAAAATAAATGTTAACATGATACAGACGTGCTCAAAATTACATTCATAAAAACTATTTAAAAGAGTAATGAAAACGGAATTTTGAACGTAACCTCAAAATATTTTGAACTATTATTATTTTCCTGGTAACCATAGTAACAGGTGCAATAGAAAAAAATTAAGTTTACAACATTTTTGCTTTAAATCTGGGTCTGCAGGAAACCTAAAAATTATGGTATCATCTTGAGTTATTATTAAATTAAAATTTTCCAAAAAGACATATCACAAATATTTCCTATTTAAAAGTATGCTATGAAAATAAATAACTTAGTACCTACATTTTCATGCATATTTTTTATAGGTACCTACCTCCGACCATCGGAGGTACGTAGTTATAAAATAAACACCTTTCTGTAAAGCTAAACAAACTTCAACAACAACCTGTCCCGAACACCTCTGGCGCCCATGGATTATTACTATCTGTGTAAACCACGCCGTTGTTTAGGTTCTGCAGATTTTTTTGCACACCACACAGGTTCTAACCATTTTAAACAGTCCACAATCCTTCAATGGACAAGTATACTTAGGAATGAAAAATAATTTTTTGCCTTGGAATTTGTAAAACATGTCTAGATAATCACGAAACCCAACCAACAGATTTTTTTTCCCATTAGTTTGCTCAAAAATTGAAAAAAACGGGAAAAAAGTAGGGAATGTGACGTCACGATCCCTAATTTCAATAAGTACCTGCTATTTTCTTAGTACTTATTTCGTCTTTTTTTATATAACCAAGCATTCCCAGGCAAATTATTAGATTCAGTTTGTATGCGCCTGATGAGAAATAATCAAATTTCGTAGCATTTCAATGAAATATTTGGATTTTACTGATCCCATTCTGAACTTATTAGATGCCCCCTATAAAATATGACAGATGACATATTACTCAATGCTTTAAAGAAAATCGTCGGCAACGCCGCACTTTGCATATAACCTCACTTTCGCCCGCGGAACGCGGAAACCAAGGTTAATAACCTTAGTGAAAACTAAATAAATTCTATTCTCAGTTTTAAAAGAATCTTGCTGTGAATACTTTATTTTCTCGGTTTATAATGAAGACAAGATTTGTTAAAGCTTGTCCTGATAACTTGCCTTGCATAGATTTTGATATGGTGTGTCAATTTTATCAATAAAAACGGGGAGCAAAACATGGAGAAATGAAGAGGTATGTTTGTTATTTGATTTGTATATTGTTTTAATATTGCTTAATGATGATGATATAGCTTAAATTCTGGTTTTAGGTAGACTAGAGAATAAATATTATGGTAACAATGTTATTGGAAACACGCAGAGGAAAGAACATAGCAATGAATGCATAATGCCCGGTTAAGGCAAAAATTACCCCCGAGCACAAAATTAATAAGAAAAATGTTAATGATACTGTGGTTAAAAATGAAGAAATTCAACTGAATAGTTGTGGAAGTAGGTATATTATGTTGTAATTACCCAACATAAGCAGATTAGTAATAAATTATGCACATACCACGATGTACGAGGATCATACATCGTGGCACATACGTAGATACAGCTTTTTGTGCTTCTAGTTTAGTTGCTAGTACAGTAAAGAAATACTTATTGTGTATCTACCTATAGTTAAGATATGGGGGAGGGTGCGTGGGGGTGTCGCACAGCCCAATGTTGAAATCGATTATCAAAACAAGAAATCACGCGTTTGTAAAAACGATCGTTGATATCTACATGTGAAAACCATGATTCAGAACTAATTTAAATAATCTAAAGTCAATGCAAGTTCGACAGCAGAGTTTCATTCGATATCAAGTGCTTGACCGTCAATGACTTTTTGCGAAGTATTTAATTAATTAAGTCCATAGTAGTACACTTTGTCGCATCCATTTTGATGCGGAAAGTTGTACTTTTCTGCACTAGTGACATTAGCTTTGTCAACTAATAGAACTAAGTACGCTTGTAAAATTTTTGCACATATTAATGGGAAACTTATTTTAGATGAATGTAAGCTGACTTCCTGGAAATAGCGAAGAATCATGGACAACATCAGTAGATTGTTATATTGGAAAAAGTCAACACAAGTGCAATAAAAAATATGAAGGTCTGTCTACCTTACAGGATTTAGTTGACAAAGACATACCGACATACCTCAATAATTATTATACATTGGAGTAGTATGACAGAAGATTTTTGGCAAAAATCAAAACATATTACAAGGAGGGACTGTCTGACATGTTAAAAAACGAAAAATGCCCTGTATCTCCAAAACGAATCAAGATATTGAGATTCAACTGCTTTCCACTGCCCTCAAAAATCGAGCACAGTACACCTACCTACTCTTTGTCTATCTCTTTGCAGAATAGAAGAAACCCCCCAAAAAAACATCCAGTTTGTTACACTCTGTGTCACATGAAAACTATTATTTGATTTTGGAATATTTTCACTAAATTTAATAGATAACTTATTTGGGGTTTTGCCATAGAATGCAAAATAATGTTTTTTTTTCTTACTAATTAAAGAAATCTTAATTTTTGGCCGGCTGCTGCATTATATTTTTTTATTTTTAACTTCCATTAACCACAATCACAAAATATGCTTATGAAAATTTATTTTCCAGAAAAAATAGGTATATAATATGTATAGTGAAAAAATCCTAAAGAATTGTCATTTTTTATGAGGATGCTTCGGCAATCACAATATAATTTACCTAAATGGGTCTAAAATAGTTCAAGCTATGACAATAAAGTTTTTCGACTGAAAACTTGGCTTTATTGCGTTTTACATGTTATGTTTCTAACATCACCAAGAACTGGCACCTTCTCCAATATTCTAGCGTTGCATTTTTGAACCGATGCAGGTCTAACTACTAACTTAATTCTGTAAGTAAGGACTCATGAAATTAAAGTAATAAATTTTTTATATTCGGACCAGGTATGTGCTTGACGTCTAGAGGATTGACTTTTCTCAGTTTAGTTTATAACCAATCAATGCTGTTGATTAACGCTAGCACAGAATAAATAGCTTCACAACAGAAGCGTCCATAAAGACGTGTCAAAAATAAGCGAGCCTCCATTTCAATTTACAGGAAAATAACCAATAACTTGTACATAAATTTGGTCCTAATACAATCTCTTTGCAATGTGGATTAATGTAAAATCAAACAAAATGCACAATGTTTATCCCTTTAGAAGATATTTCGCGTCAAAGCGAGCATCCTTTTGACACATGTCCTTATGGACGCTTCTGTTGTGAAGCTATTTATTCTGTGACACTAGGTATTGAGGCTAAAATATCATCAGTTTCTTCAAACAACTAGCAGTTGCTGGAATATACTTGACAACAAGTAAAAAATCGTTTGGCAGAGCCACTAATCTAAAATCGTCAGCTAAAATGTTACCCCTGGTTGGTTCTTTATTGTCTTTAATATATCAGCAAGTCTAGATATCTAATGTGTGCAAGTTCAGTTAGGTACCTACGAATTATGTCGTTTTATAGATAAAATCGACTTGTTTCCAATAAAAAAAAGTTTTGTAAACCAACCAGCATAACGTCCGAATCATCAATACCAATACCTAGAGCTCCCAGCATTTTCCTCAGCAAAATAGAATGGTTCATTTCCGTCATGGATTATTAGAATGAATGGTGAAAATAGTTCAAATCATAAAAAATAAAAGCTTGTAAAACACGCGGGCCGCGAGATCCCATGTTCCGATTTGTGACGCCACAAAATAGGTTATGTTTATGTTCTCGCAGGCTGACAGCTTGGCATTGAGGTGCGGCGTTGCCAAACCTGGTGCCACGGCGGTAAATTTAGGGAAAAATAAAATCCAACAGGTAGTTACGTATATTGAACTTTAAAAATTAATTGCGGCAAAACGGGGGCGAAAAAAAAATTAAAAAAAATACAGCAAGTATATCTCACCCAATACTATCCGATGAGCAAATAAAAAAAAGTGGTGTATTAGTCCATTCGCATTCACGGCACTGAAACTCGCACGTTTTTCGCTAAAGATGGACAAACAGATATGTTGACAACAAACGCCGGCCATTAGAATGCATGAAACGGAGCGATGAAGTAGTGCAGCCAACATAAAATTTAGTTACCGGAACAAAGACCCTAACTATTTTGCCGCGAATTTGGAATCTGCAATTCTGATTGGCTGAAGTGCTTGGGCACCAATAAACAAACAAACGATAAGTGTTTACAAAACAAATAGAATAATGTTGGGAAACACTTTTAATATTATTTACTTTATCTATGGATTTTTGGTCGGAGGAAAAAACTCTCAACACAAAGAACAAATCACCAACTATCGATGAGGTTAACTCCGACGACGTAAGACGTAAACAATCGAAATGACAGTGGTGCGATGTTGCCGGCTATTTTGTCGTCTACCTAGGAGGGTTTATTACTTTAAAATGTCCTATTTAAATTACATCATAAAACTATAATTAAACTACAATCTGGTTATAATGGTGTGCCATATAATTAATACACCCCAGTTGTATACCCTTTATTAATAATAAGTGTTAAAAAACAAGTGAATCTATTAATTTTTTAGCCTGAACTTATGAAACTGACTGGTAAAGGGTCCAGCTGACGTCAGCAGGACCCCGATTTTCAAATTTCAATTCTAATTTTTGACCTAGTTAAAGATAATAAAAACAAACAGGTGGACTTTTTGGGACTTTGAAGACATAATACATAAAGTAAACGCAATGAAAACAAAAATTTTTTTTTATGAAATGACCCCATTATTGCAAATTTTTAAATTTTATCTGCGGTGCAAAAAATAGCGTATGTACCACATTTTTCTTCTGCACAATAAACAACGTTTATAAGTATCAACTTTTGGTTACTAGCCTATCGCGAATTTCCAAAAAATTAAAAAACTTAATTTTTTCGTGTGGAGCGTGGCGGACCATGAGGCCACAGTACATTTCTACCCAGTAGATCAACTCAACGCAATTGATGGGACAACAATTTCTTTGCGTCGGCCCCTAATACCATTTTTACGACTTTCGTCATAATGATGAAAAAAGGACGCTGAACTGGGGACTATAGTCATTTAGAAGATCTTAGATCGAATGATCTTTTTTAAACAGATCGTTTTTAGACAATCTTTGATCGTTTTTTGTATGAAAAGATCTATGTTTAAACGATCTTAGATCTCTTTTTAAAAACAATCTGATCAATGTTCTAGATTTTTTGGTGCGATCTTTCCCAGCTCTGCCTGTCCGTCTATGTATGGGTGGTGGAATGATTGCACGTGTGTTGGACGCTCGAAGCAGGCAAATTTGATGTTGATGTTTTTGGGGAATCTAAAGTCCACTAGAAATAGATATGTATTTTGAGTTTAAATTTCACTAAGAGTATTTTTTAGAGCTTATATTTATCTGTCTGATTATGATTGCATATGCATATATATTTGTTTTATATTTCAATTGACGAAATTCCGAGAAACAACTCCAGAAATTCTAATACTAACGAAATAAGAAAAGTATTAATAAAAACTTTTAATTTGTGATAAATAGTAAAGAAGAGTTCGACTTCTTCAGTGGCAAGTCCCAATTGAAGTTGCCGCAGGCAGGCGTGCCTGCTCTGTCACAATACGGTTTTCCTCGGACTTGTGTCGCTTGGCGGCCAGGTTCTACGTGCGGGCATTTCGGATAATTTTACTGTATTAATATTAAAAGTAAATTAGCAACACAATGATGCGTAATTTCAGGATGAAGTTTTAAATCATTTTGCACCAAGCAAGAATGAACTTTATAAGTCTTAGGAATACTTTAAAACTGTATAATTAGCGAACTGATAAATTAGTTTTTAAAATAAGTGGGTCAATCTGCTGGCAGTATACCGTAGATGGCACTGCATCTAAAAACATACAAACCATTTACTTACAAATAAGAACTATCAAATAAAAACATTACTTTGACCAAGCGAGGGTGCTTCACAACTTAGCCGATTAAGTTTGCCTGGTCGATTTCACAAAGTATGTAATCCTAAGGTACTTCTTTAGTCAATATCCTTGCCCTCAGTGGGAAAATGTTGTTCACATGCCTAAAAACATGTTTCACAGTTTCACATACCTACTTTCAAAACTAAATTAATTGTAGCCCTTCTAACTTGTAATGTTGTAGTCCTAGTGCTCTAGTAAAAAAGCCTGGGGTTCAATTAACTGCAAAATAGCTTTAAAACATACCGTCACGTAAACTTCGGCCGGATTACGATGACTCGGTCTTGCTCAAAATAACATACTAAAGATGCTACAAGCCATAGGCGCCGACTCCGCGGGTGCTCCGGGGCTCGTGCACCCGGCCAAAAGTTTGGCCAGTTGGAAGCTCAAGCAAAGGTGAGAAGGTGAGAACTAAACAATTTGATAATATTATTAAGACTAAGCACTTTTGAGTTATTTACGCAAAGTTAGATAACTAGTCGTTTTTTGTTTTGTTTGTTTTTGTTTAAAGACCGCGTCTTAAAATTCAGCCAGTGCCGGTTTTAAAGGGGTGCTAGGGCGCTTATAGCCCCCGGCGGTTAATTTTAGGAGGCGGTATAAGCTGGTCTAATAACTAAAAATAAATCGCATTTTGTTGCTATGTCGCTCACGACGCGACACCTACATTTTGATCGTCGTCTGCGAACATAACATCTGAAACGTTCTCCTATTCATCATCTTATTCATCTGTACGTAGAAGATTTTACTCTCCCCTGGATTTTTGGACGAAAATAAAAAATTTCCAAGTGAAAATATTCTAAACGCAGAATATACAACATTGATGCATTGATTGAATATAAATTGGAAAATTGTCATGTAATAATGTGTAACATAGATACCTACATTTATTGAAATATTATTGTCAATGTCAAGTAGCTAACTACCGATTCCACGACACTTGGCTTTTCCCATACATAAGCCCAGGGCTGTATATGGTTTGGGGGTTCAAGCCCCCTACATTGAAAAAAGACGAAAAATACATTATACTGTTATGATTTTGTAATTTTCTATACCTCTTTTAAACTATCTATGCTTTATATTTCTAAAAAGTTTCGCCTTTGGCGCATTTTAGTAACCAAACACCTCTGCTTTCTTTTGTATAGCCGGTTTAAAAAGCAATGATTTTTATGGGCTCACACTAAAACAAATTTCAAAATTTCTATTGCTCACAGTTGTTCTCTATAAAAGAAGACTGAGTAGGCTTCTTGGCTACAAATGTTAAGAGTTATAGTGAAAAAAAATTACTACCAGTTAACAACAATATGTTTTGCTTAGAATTTCTTTTCCCTAATTTAAACTGTTTGACAGCGCAATTTCTTACCACAAAGATTCAATTTATTATTATTTTTTTAAATTTCTGACTAGCTCCCAACTAAAAAGTTTAGCTTTTTGGGCAAAAGCAAAAATTGAAAGAAAAGATAAGGCGTTTTTTAAACTTAGCACCCGGCGATAGTCAAGCTAAAACCGGCGCTGAATTCAGCGGACTCTCATCCGTATGAATCAGCTGATATCTCCCTCTCATTTGTTTCCCTTTGGAGGAAGTAAGAGACAGATATCCAGCTGATTCATCGGGATGAGAGTCCGTTGAATTTTAAAACGAGGCCTTTCTTATAGAAATAACTTTATTTTATTTCATTATATTTACGTTTGGTTTTTTTAATCATCAGGGTGATAACTGTTCGTTTCTTCTTATGTACTTTTATTTTATATTTATAAATAAAAAAAAATTAAATGACATTTTGGGGGGAGGTTGTATACCTTGGGCACCCAGCCAAATTTTGAGAAGTCGGCGCCTATGCTACAAGCTCCTTGCAAAACTATTTGAATGCTTCGGAACTTCAAAGGCCCACTATTCACAGTCTACTCTTCACAGTATTCATTATGTTCTGAAAAGAACAGTTTTCCTCTTCGGTCATAATAATAAAAATAATAATTCTCACCCTCACAATACTCCAAACTAGGAGTACCCCAGAAGCAAGTACATGCTTGTGCGGGGGAGGGGGGCAATTACTATTATTTTGTCTTCGTTGCCGTTTGTGGCAACGAAGAAAACTTAATAAAATCCAACACGAACTCGAAAGAAAATTAGACAACAACAAACTATGAAAACACGAAACGTAAATTCTGTCAAACTCAAAAATGCTGCAACATTTCTAAATCGTTGGTAGCGCTGCCAACCCAATAATAGCCATCAAATTTAAATTTCAATACACAAAATCGTTGCTGGTAACATAATTTTTGTCATCGATGTGTGCATCGGTTTTTATTTTGTATGAACCATAGTTCAGAAGTGGCTTAACTAGCTAGGAACATATTTCCATCCTGTGATTGGCTCTGACCCTAAGAATTCTTGGTTTTAGCATTGAGTAACATATTTGTAAAGAGAGACAGCAGCTCTCAAATTTGACAGTATATTGGTGCAGAAGTATCCTGTCGCCATTTATTTTTGAACAAAATGTTGACACAACAATGAATTTTGCATTGTATAATTTAACACATTTTTGCCCCAAAAATTTTATTAGATAAACTGGCAGGCAAACAATTTCATAATATTCGGCATTCGGCCTACTTTAATTTTCATTTTTAACATTTTTGTTCCGGACAGTTTTTTTACTATTTCAAACTTTGCTTGTAGGTATGCTTCAGCAGATCCAAAGCATCTGCCCCGAATGCAGAGGCCAGGGTGAACGCATAAACCCGAAAGATCGTTGCAAACAATGCCAAGGCAAGAAAACCGTACGAGAAAAGAAGATCCTAGAAGTGCACATCGATAAAGGCATGGTCGATGGACAAAAAATCACTTTTAATGGGGAAGGTGACCAGGAACCCGAACTAGAACCCGGCGACATTATCATAGTGCTCGACGAGAAAGAACACTCAGTATTCAAGAGATCTGGCAACAACCTCATCATCAGACTAGAAATCCAGCTAATTGAATCTTTGTGTGGATTCCAAAAGGTTATAAGAACCCTAGACGATCGGGATTTGGTTGTCACTACGTTACCAGGGGAAGTTGTGAAGCACGGCGATGTTAAATGTATCCTGGGCGAGGGCATGCCGCAATACAAGAACCCGTTCGAAAAGGGACGTTTGATCGTTCAATTCTGGGTACAGTTCCCCAAAGTTCTCCCACCAGAAGTTATCCCGGCATTGGAGAACTCTCTCCCACCAAGGGAAGAAGTTATTATTCCGGATAATGCGGAAGAGGTAACTTTAATAGAGTTCGATCCGGAAGAAGAGGCGAGGAGACGGCACCACAAGAATGTTTATGAAGAGGACGACGAGATGCACGGGCCCGGTCAGAGAGTACAGTGCGCCACTAACTAAATCGACTATAGATGTATTTATAAACATTGTAATTCCATGGGTATTGCTTAGCGACATTGTATCGACTAGCATAGCATTTTTAGTTTTTGGTAGTGTATCCTTGTTGTAATATTTTAATTGATACTTAATTTATAACTTACACCCGTAACTTATCAATTTATTTTTTACTTTATACTATCGACAAATAATGTCCTATCGTGTTTGACTTTACTTCCACAATAGAAATTTCTTTATAAATCATCAACTTTTTGTTTGTTCCTTGTTCCATATTACAAGGGGCACAATTCGAAAAAGCAAATTCCAAGCATCCAGTTTGGACCAGCGTTAGAAACATGCACAAAAATTAGAGTTCGACAGTTGCTATAGGCAAGGCTGGACCGACACTATATTAAAGACCCCAGTATGACATCTTATTTCATTGTTTGCAGACTGGGGTGTAGCTACTCGACGAAAAAAATGATGAAAATCTAATGCATTTTATGCTTACTTACACTACAACTAGCCATGGACTTCATTTCAAACCAAAAGGTACCAAATACTCTTCCTTGCTTTTTAGACTCGCTTTTCTTAAGAAAATGTATGGAAATATGCCATGTGAACTTGTCAAATTAGAGGGACATAACAAGCAAATATTTTATTTTATTTTGAATATTAAATTCGTTGTAACAGACATATTTGCATGTTTTTATTTTATAAAAGATTCTGCAACAATGCTGTTTTAACATTAAACCACCTTGTAAATTTGTTTCGCAGTGTGGCAATCGCTTGAAACAGCGCTATGCACAGGTCTTTAATATAGTGTTGGTCCAGATCTGACAGCATTCCTGTGACGTCGGCATTCGCTCTCTCTCTACGATAGTAAGTAGGTAACCTTCTTACTTTACGGGTCTTGCCGGACTAGGGCCCAATGGCGGTCCAGCTTATTTATTACGAGGGCCGTTCCGTAGATAGAGGTCTATCTATGCTTGTAACGTTGAAATAAGTATGATAAATGTCCATATGGAACAGTAATTTGGGAAGGAAAAGATTGAGGAAAGTAGCAAATTTGTTCAAGTACCAAGTTAGGCGGATGCAGCAGAGGCTGGGTCATGTCTGCCCCTACGAAGTTATGTGGGAGATTTGTAAGCTCACAAAATGATTCCATGGCTAATATGTATTTGTAGTTCAAGTTCCAAGTTGGGCGGACACAGCAAAATCTGGAAATATTATCCGTCCCAAAGTCACCCAACCTATGAATAAAGAATCCCAGGAAGGAGTCAAAGCTCTATATTGTATAGGTATTATAAAAATACGCGAGACGGAAATCGCCCTGAGTAGTAACCAAGTTTTGACACAATATTTTGATATATCTTTTAGATACTTTTCGAGTTATTACGCTCCGTCTATAGGTCTTGATTACGCGGCTTGTGGCACTTTCCTGACCCCCAAACCAAAACTAATGTTTGGGGATAATAAACCATAGGTAAGTAATTTTGTCATTTAAATTAAGTTTTGAGGCCCTGCGCTAAAGTGGCATATGCGTTTGTGTAGGTACCCAGCTACTTCTTCATAATTGGAAATTTAAAATTAGAATTGCTGTATTATCAAGGATTCCTAAACTTAAAGACATAAACGTGCCTTATAATGTTTTGCCTGTATTGTAGATTGTAGGTACTGATTTCACGAAAAATGAGGATTTCTGCCTCGGATAGTTTGTCAAAATAACTCAAAGGTGCGCGCCAATGTAAAATCGAAAACGGCATCCCGCCATATGCAGAAACAGAGACTATCTCGGACCACGATACACTTACCGACACAAAATCATACAGACACTTACCCACGTGCCACGTGTCTCGGACCAGCGACTTGCACCTTCCTGGGGTTTTTTATTCAAAGGTCCCAACGGAGAGGTGGCGAAGGCCCCATAGTGGCTAAGTTGCTCTCAGAGCAGAAGCCATAAAAAGAAGTGAAGAAGAAGAAGATAACCCAATATTTTTGAATATTTCAAAAACCGCTTTTTGGAGTTCCACCGGTCGTGAAAATTTATTATTAATTAAAAATTGATGATAAGAAAAGTGTAATTTTAATAATAGAATGAATAATGACTTTCTTTTAAGTGATACATTCGACAATTTAATATTTTCAGACTGGGAATCTGGGAACACTGCTAGTGTAGAAAAAAACAAGAGTATTTATATTTATAAACCAGAAAAAAGATCTGAAAGCGATTTTATTCATAAAGGAGATAATACAACACAAAGTTCAGCAAGTTCGAAAGATGAAGTGTTCTTTGATGATTCCCTTTTTCTTGGAGAATCATGGTCACAGCAGTGTGCACCATTGGAAGATCAGAATAAAACTCATTTGGATGAGCAACAAAAAAATTTGAAAAGTTTAAATAATGAGTTTTTATCTCAGAATTGTTCAGTCGATGATTTATCAAAAAACTCTTCAAAAGTTGTGTGTGATGGACGTAGTAATTCTGACATTAATGTGACAAACTCCAGTACCCCACAAACACTGCAAAGCATGTCTTCAAGATCTAATGTAGACTTAACTGAGGAAAGCTTTAAATTGTCTTCGTGGGGACTGCCAAATACAGTACTTGAAAAATATGAAGCAAGAAACATTAAGCATATGTTTCAGTGGCAAGTGGAATGTTTATCTAAACAAGAAGTTTTGCATAATAACAAAAATTTTGTATACTCCGCTCCTACTTCTGCTGGTAAGACGCTTGTAGCCGAAATATTGGCTCTGAAGACAATATTTGAGAGAAATAAGAAGGTAATGTTTATTTTACCATTCGTGTCTATCGTCCGGGAGAAAATGTACTACTTTCAAGATATTTTGGCAAGCAGTGGCATTCGAGTCGATGGTTTCATGGGTTCTCATAACCCCCCTGGTGGATTCCAATCCATCCAGTTGGCAATTTGTACGATAGAAAAAGCAAACAGTCTAATAAACAGATTGCTGCAAGAGGGAAATTTGTCTGATGTTGGAGCCATTCTCGTAGACGAAATGCATTTATTGGGAGATCCCAGTCGAGGATATTTATTAGAACTCTTGTTAACCAAGTTGAAATACACTGCACTGAAAGACGAAAAGGTTCTGATACAAATTATTGGTATGTCAGCAACTTTACCTAATTTAGAATGTTTAGCAAAATGGTTAAATGCAGAATTATACATGACAACATTTCGACCTGTCCCACTCAGTGAGCAAGTAATCGAAAGCGGTAATATTTACGACAACAGTCTAAAACCTATAAGAAAATTGAACGCCATTCCTGAAATTGGAAAAGATACCGATAACATCCTACAACTCTGCTTGGAAACTATCAGAGATTCATGTTCGGTATTAATATTCTGCCCTACGAAAAACTGGTGCGAAAGCTTAGCAGAGCAATTGGCAGTTGCATTTTTCAAAATTGGCAATTCAGATTCGACTTACGGACAATTACTAAGGGAACAAATACAACCAGAATCTATCATCGAAGTTTTGGAACAGCTAAAATATTGCCCGGTTGGTTTAGATGAAGTGTTGAAAAAAACTGTAGCATTTGGGGTTGCTTTTCATCATGCTGGCCTTACAATGGACGAAAGAGATATAATTGAAGGTGCCTTTAGAAATAGTGCTGTCAGAATATTAATAGCTACCTCAACTTTATCATCTGGAGTAAACTTACCTGCAAGGCGAGTTATTATAAGAACCCCAAACTTTCACGGAAAACCTATGGATATTCTGACATACAGACAGATGATTGGAAGAGCGGGCAGAATGGGAAAGGATTCAGTAGGAGAAAGTTATTTAGTTTGTCACAAAAATGACTTCAATACTGCAAAAGAACTTGTAACCGGAAATTTACACCCAGTAGAAAGCTGCCTCGAAGGAGAGGGAAAATTAAAAAGAGCGATTTTAGAAGTAATTGCTAGCGGGGTAGCGACAAGCCCAACCGATGTTAACTTATTTACAAATTGTACGTTACTTGCCGCTAGTGATGCAGAATGTGACGATATTGAAAATCCAATACAAGATGCAATTTCTTTTCTCAGAAACAACGAATTTATTCGTTTACAACAATCAGAAGATGGTACTGAACAATATGCGCCAACATCTTTAGGAAAGGCATGTTTAACATCTTCTATGCCCCCAGATGAAGGCCTGTCATTATTTTCGGAACTTGACAAGGCCCGACAATGTTTTGTTCTTGAAACGGAACTTCATTTAATTTATCTTGTAACACCGTACAGTGCCTGTCATTCATGGGGCAATATAGATTGGATGTTATATCTAGACTTATGGGGAAAACTACCGATGAGCATGAAACGTGTGGGGGAACTTGTAGGAATTAAACAATCATATTTAGTAAACGCGGCTAGGGGGAAAATAAGTTCGAATACTTCAAAATCATATCGTCAATTGTTGGTACATAAAAGATTTTTCGTAGCACTTTCCCTTCAAGATTTAGTGAATGAAAAATCCTTGGGAGAAGTTTGCGCTAAGTTCAATTGCAATAGAGGTCTTCTACAATCCCTACAACAATCAGCTTCATCGTTTGCTGGTATGGTGACATCATTTAGTAGAGAGTTAGGTTGGCACAATGTTGAAATCTTATTTTCTCAATTCCAAGATCGAATGCAGTTTGGGGTAAGTCGCGACCTGTTAGATCTAATGCGGTTGCCTCTCCTAAATGGCAAAGTGGCAAGAATTTTATACAACGCCGGCATTGATACTTTAATATTGCTTGCAAGCTCAAGTTCTCAAACGATCGAAGATATTTTTCACAAATCTGTGCCATTTGAAAGTTCGAAAGAAAGGGAGGGAGAGTCGGAATATGCTCAACAACAGAGAAACAAATTTCGAAGGTTTTGGATTACAGGGAGAGACGGTATGACTGAGAAAGAGGCCGCAGAAATGCTTGTGGACAGTGCTAGGAAGTACTTACAGTTAGAAATGGGTTTAGCAGATGCAAAATGGGGCCCTACAATGGATGGCAACCTAAATAACAACAATGGTAAGGTAAGTTATAAATCAACTAAAAGAAGAAGTTTAGTAATTGAAACAGCATTTTTTTATAATTTCTCAAATTAATAAATGTCAATAATTATTACAGAATGATTCCAAGACAAGTAAAGTTGAAGATTGTCTTACTAAGCAAGTTGAAAGTTTAGATATTAATAATTCACTAAGAAGTCGAATAAGCGCCAATATCAAAAGTACTAAGGAACAATTAAACTCGGATGATATTGCGGTCGACAAAGAAAGAAAATCCACCATACACAATGTGGAAGAAATTCTGTCACTGTCAAGTGAATTAAGCATATCAAGTTCTAGTGTATTTTCTTGTCAAAGTTTTACAAGAACCGAACAAAATTCTTGTAGCAAATTTGACATCAATCCACTATCTTCGACAAATAGTGTAAATAATATTCTCAAAGAAAATGTGAACATAGAAAAAAATTCAAGGCAGTCAGTAAATGAAATAGATTTATCAGATAATTCTGTATTCACTGGGAATATATCTGTAAAGTCCAATGAAGGCATATTTAATGAAAGTCTTAATTTACAACTAAGCCCAAGTGAAGACACTGAAAATAAAAAAAATCATATCAAATGTGATAGCGATCAGTCAATGTTTGACAGTGGCACTTTTCTGGAAAAAGTATTTAGTTCCTCTTTTGAATTTGATGAACAAAATTTGGAGAATAATGATCCCGAAGAAATTTTGACATCGTCATTAACGGAAGATCCAACATTTATTACACCGACTTTGGATAGGAAGAGAAGTCGAAGAAATCGTGTTAGTCAAAGTTCACTGACATCCGATGCTACTCCATCAAAAAAGAAAAGATACTCAGTAGAAAATATTAAACATAATATAAATTCTGGCAATGAAACCAATATTTCCAATGAGCCTTGCACTAATATACAGAGTAGAAATAGCATTGCAGACTTTTCAAAAATTAATATTATAAATGTCTGCACTAAACAAGACTTGTTGGACACATTTGAAAAAGAAATAAAAAATCTGAAGTGCATTGCCATATCATTGGCTTGCAGTAGAGTGGATGAAAATAAACCTGTGATTGGAGTAAATATTGCACAAACACGAAGTATGAAGCCAGCTCCACCAGTAAAATATGTTTACGAGGGGCGGAAGGTTGATGGATTATCAGTGATGTGCCAAGATATGAACATTTATTATTTATGTCTAGAAAATCAAATTTTAAATAAGCAGTTATTAAGCATTGTAAGTTACTTGCTATCTAATTCCTCATTGGTTGTGAAAATGTTTGACAGTAAAAGTCAAATAAAAGTTTTAAAGAACTGTTGCAATATTAGCACTGTTGCAAAAATTGAAGATCCGAAAATTATTGATTGGCTTCTCAATCCAGAAGGAAAAGAAAAGAATTTGCAGAATATGGTAAGTCATAATATAAATAGTCTTTCCATAAACTTAAATTAATGCTAGATGAAACAGTTTACAAAATTCGTTAAACAAATTTGAATGTGTTGTTTATTTATGAAAGCAACCAAAATGCATTTCCCTAATGGTTGTTAAAAGACTTCCAGCATAATATGTCAATTTTGATATTTTCTCGAAATCCTGCATAGAGTTTATAGTTATGTCTCTAACAAGTGCAGAAAGTGGTAGTTTTCAGCATGCGACTGCAGTCTAGTGTGGAGAAAGCACGCCTTTTGCAAGTGTGAGGAACACTTTTTTTTCTAACACAATGATACTGTACAATTATGATTTACTTCATTGCCCCATTTTTGAGCTTTTAATGACGATTTTGGAATTCTTTAGTGACGATTAAAAAACCTTTTGTTATTAATTTTCCAGTCTTTTATGTCAACATATATTATGTTATATAAAATTCAAAAAAGCAATTGCAGATTAGTACAAAAATTCAATTTATCTTCATTCATTGACTGAAATGAAATATTTTAGTCAATGCTTCATGGCAAAAATAAAAACATAATCATATGATGAAAGCTTAATCCATAAATTTGCAAAACTCTAAAAACACATGTCACTATGTGACATGTTCTGTAGCCTCTTCTTCATTTTGCTTCATAAAAGCTGAAAATAAACCTAAACAAATTGTTTAATCTGCTTGTGAAAGCTTTCATCACAATTGAATTGAAACAATATTGGTGACATAATTTCTGTAAATGCGTATACTTAGTATCTACATTGATATTTTTATTTGAATTTAGAAACTCGCCCGAATTAAAATTATCACCAGCTGAATTAGGTAATATATTATGTTCATTTTCAAATTGTCACTTAGAATTCGTTGCCAATCATTCAAAGGGTTTTGAAAATGTTTGTTGTCATCTACGGCCCTAAAATCACAACAGCCTTTTGGCTTGGCTTTTGATTAATCTTGGTTTTTAAGTGTGGCAAGGTGTCTGGTAGATGTTTCTGCTTGTAAGAGATGGAACGTGACATTAAATTAACAAATTAATACCTTAACCTTATTTGGATTTATGACATTTTAGTTTGTAGATTTGATAATACATACCACAATTTCATTTGCCATATCTATAATTAAAAACCAAGAAGGTGCCATCATTGACCAGTGCATTTTAGGTTGCAACATACTGTGCTGAAGCGGCTCATTTAGTTAAATTAGCTGGCAGTTGTAAAGGAGTTGGCAGCGTGGGGGTAAATTTAAGCAGTTCTATTGACTCTAAAATTAGATCGGCAGTTGAAGCTTTGGTGACATGGCGCTTAATGGAATCTTTGAAAAATATTTTAACTCAAAAAGAACATCGGTTGTTAAATGTATTTGGTAATACCAAAATATTAATACCTTCTTGAAAGTTATATACTTTATTTTAATTTATAGAAGTCGAAATGGAAACTGTAAGGTGCTTGGCAAACATGGAGACAATAGGAATAAGTATTAGGAAATTGTCTATGCAAAATCTAGTCGAACGATTAAAAAGTCTACTTACTGCTATCGAAAACAAGGTGTTTTCATTGGCAGGTCGTCGTTTGAACATAATGTCTTCCAGAGATGTTGCTAAGGCAATAGGTAATAATGATTTAAAGAGCAATACTGGATACTCATCTTGTTTATTCTGCAGGTGTTTTGCGAGGAAAGAAAACCAGCATGAGAAAGCAAGTGTTGGAGCAAAGCAAGCACCCAATATCCGATTTAGTTCTTCAGTGGAGAAAAATCAGCTGCAGCCTTACAAAAATGGTGTACCCCATGATTAAAGAAATTAAAAATGATAGAATATATGGCACTTACATCACCCACACTTCTACGGGTAGAATATCAATGCAAGAACCTAATTTGCAAAATATTACTAAAGATTTTGTGGTAAAAAATCCATTAACAAAAGAGGATGTTCTCATTAGTTGCAGAAGTGCGTTTTGTGTGGCCAACGATTATGTTTTCGTATCTGCGGATTACTGTCAGCTTGAGTTAAGGATCTTGACGCATCTTTCTGATGAAAAGTTGCTGAAGAACATTATGAGAAAACCTGGTGATGTGTTTAAGTCCATAGCGGCCAAATGGCATAATATTGGTGAAAATAATGTATGTTTGTTTAGGAAGTTAAGTTTTCTTTTATATTTCATATTTTTCGAAGGTGACAGATGAAATAAGGCAAAACACAAAGCAAATCTGTTATGGTCTCATCTATGGAATGGGAGAAAAGGCTCTTGCAGAACAACTCGACAAACCCGAAGAAGAAGTCAAGGTGTTTATGGAAACTTTTCGGAACGCATACCCGGGAATAAAAAAATTCGTAAAGGACACTATTAAATATTGCAGTGATAATGGTTATGTAAAGACTCTAGCAGGCCGGAAGAGGTTTTTGCCACATATCAAGGACACTAACCCAGTTACTAAAGGTCAGCAAATAGCAGAAAAACAGCTTTTCTTCAAATGAAAGGTTGCAAAAAAAATAAACATTTCAGTTGATTGTGACAGTTAATTGGACTGCCCTCTTCAGACAGATAGCCCATCAGTGATGACCTATTTATAGCCTCTTGTATGAACAGTAGTTCATTAGTTGTCCTATGATATAGAGTTCCTGGTTTGGGAGAGTTAGGACAATAATGTCACTTTTTAACAGAAAAAATATTTTCTTGAAATCGGCATTAAAATGTCCCATAATCGTCATTAAAAGCACAGAAATCGTACAATAATGTAGCCCATTATTGTACGATTTTTTCAATAAGTAGGCCTTGGCGAGATGTAAACAACAAACGTCAGACGCGGAGAAATCGCCCGTCAAAAGTGACCAAATATTCAAAACCCGGCCGATAAAGGCCCATTTAACTTTTCGTACACATTGCGAAATTGTTTCCTATAGAAGCGCAATCCTTCAGTATACATATTTTAGTAAATTCGAATATCAATAGATTTGTTGGGTAGGCTGCACAAGAAGCAGCAGTTTGGTTTTTCTGTCAGAAGGTGCCGTACGTCATTATACTTGTCCTAGGTAGAGCGATCGGTAAAGTCAAGCAACGCCGCGCGTAGTCGGTTCGTGGACGGGTGATCCCTTATTATTATTTTCTTGCCTAATAAAACTTTTTTTTTCCGATTTCAAGAAAAATATAATATGTACCTCGGCACTGAAGTTCTTTTTATGACTCATGTGGTTTATTTGCCTCGGCCAGAGGTCTCAGCAACTAAACTCCACATGAGTCATAAAAAGTTGAACTTCAGTGCCTTGGTACATAAATAACTATTATTTAATTTAAAAATATTTTGGGATAAATTCCATGGGCGTAATAAACTTCTGACCACAGGAATCTCTATATGTATTAAAGTTGCGTCATCTATGAGGTGAGGAATATACTAAACAAATGGCGAGTTATTTGAAAAGCTCCTCCTATTCATTTAATTACTATTATTACTGATACTAAATCGCATTTGTTGGCAAAATTCACAGTTTAATTATGAAAAAGTGAAAAGTGTAATGAATGTTTTGCCAAAAAATAAGACTTGCAAATTTGTTAAAATTAATGTATTAAATTTATATATAATATTATCTAGAACGCATCCGAACAATGTCTTCTAATGTAGGTAATCTCTGCTTTAGTTTCTGCCCAGTTCCAATA
The DNA here is from genome assembly GCA_963920635.1 of Pseudeuparius sepicola. Lineage (NCBI taxonomy): Eukaryota > Metazoa > Arthropoda > Insecta > Coleoptera > Anthribidae > Pseudeuparius > Pseudeuparius sepicola. The sequence continues at coordinate 62,936,268 of OY987300.1, read as the reverse complement.
ATTTTATCGCCTATTGAATATTGCATGGTCTGCATAAATTACTACTACTTTTTGGATACAATTATTCCAAGTACATAGTTTATTGGAGGTTTTGATTGTGCACTAGAATATGGAGTTAATTTTTACTCTATGAGATAAAACATATCTTATTATATTATGCAGACACTTAATTATCATTATTATTATCATTAACCATTTATTCTATGACATCTTTGCTCTTTTCTCTAGAGTTTTCTGTTATAATAATTCTGCAGAACATTTTGTGATACTGGAGTCATTTGAAATAATTCCCAGAGCTTTTACACTGCTTGCTAGCATGCACGCTACATTCTAAACCATATTATTATCGCAATACCAGGTATTTGGTTATTTCCAATAATCGGGCAGCTGCAACTAATGCTTGAAAACTAATTTGCGATATTTTACATTTTTCTTTCGAATTATTTTAAAGTTAAAATGTCAGTGTCATTCTTTTAGTGTCATATTTTCATGCTGCTATTTTGGTCAACTTAAAACTTAAACTATTCGATAATGTTATTCATATTTACGCCTAATAAGTTAAAATAATTACAAATAAATAATGTAATATAATAATAATAAATAAATAATAATTAAATAAATAAATAATAAATAAATTAATAAATAAATAATAATTACAAATAATGACACTAATGACTTTATTGTCCCAACTCTCCCTATCCAGGAACCCTACTATGGTATATTTGTAAGCTTCAACGCAAATTTGCTACTTTGGCTAAGTTTACCGTGGGATAGCACATGCATGAGCTTGGAAGGGATTTTTCGCTGGCAGACGTTTGACACCAGCTCCATATCGACTGTTACCACTAGTAACACAAAATTCCAATTTCCAACACATCAACCTATAAAAAATATCATTACGATTTTCAAAACCCAGGAAATTTAATATTTTAAAGAATATTTGAACAAACCGTGCAAAGTGCAAACCAAAGAAATTAATAAATTATATTCACAGTCACCAAATCGAAAAGTGGTGACACAGCCGCTCGACTCATGCCCGTGTATCCGCACACCATTGCAATTTTCCCTCCTGCTTAAAATTAATCCCAATTTGCCTGAATGTTACCAGTCTCATTACTGGTTACATTGCGTTCGACTTAGGAGGTGCCACCTGGTGCGTGAACTTAATTAGGTATTGCTTGCATTTATGCAGTTTATTTTTAGTACTTGATGACCCAAAAGGGATATTTTTTCTTTTTCTTTCTCCTGGTAGTTTGTAGATCATTTAATAAAAATTCTGGGTTTCTAAATACAAATTGGTAGAAACCCAGGATTTTTATTAAATAAACGAAAGGGATATATTGTAATATTCTCGACGATATTTTACGTGCAAATGGCAACAAAGACAAAATAATAGTAATTGCCTCCCTCCCCTGCACAAGCATTCAGTTGTTTCTGGGGTACTCATAGTTTTGAGTATAGTAAGTGTGGGAATTATTATTATCATTATTTTTTAATTATTGCCTAATTTTGTCGAGGTTTTTGTTAATCGCTTGAAAAGAGGAAAAATTTACGTAACGAACCTATGTTGTAAGCAAATATTTTTGCTGGGCCAATATTTAATTCATCATTTTAGGTCGATTGACCTTGAAAGTTGTAAAAAAAATTTCACCTGTGGGACATGCCTGCAGCGCTTGCTCTTTTTTTGGTAACACTTTTTAAAAATTCACGCGTCGCTGCCTACTGAAAACATGCCACTTGAAATAAATGGAAGCGCTTTTTCGCTTGTAGGTTGAAGCGGTGGTAGTTTGGCACATGGGCATTTGTATAATAAATTTTTCTTGAAATCGGCATTAAAATGTCCCAAAATCGTCATTAAAAGCACAGAAATCGTACAAAAATGTAGCCCATTATTGTACGATTTTTTCAATAAGTAGGCCTTGGCGAGATGTAAACATCAAACGTCAGACGCGGTGAAATCGCCCGTCAAATGTGACCAAATATTCAAAACCCGGCCAATAAAGGCTCATTTAACTTTTCGTACACATTGCGAAATTGTTTCCTATAGAAGCGCAATCCTTCAGTATACATATTTTAGTAAATTTGAATATCAATACATTTGTTGTGTAGGCTGCACACGAAGCAGCAGTTTGGTTTTTCAGTCAGAAGGTGCCGTACGTCATTATACTTGTCCTAGGTAGAGCGATCGGTAAAGTCAAGCAACGCCGCGTGTAGTCTGTTCGTGGACGGGTGATCCCTTATTATTATTTTCTTGCCTAATAAAGCATTTTTTTTCCGATTTCAAAAAAAATATAATATGTACACGCGCGGCCTCATAAATTGTTCCACTAGGCATGAGAAATAAGCAAGAAATCAAGAATTTCGGGTAAGTGCGGCAACGTTGCGCCAATTCCATGGCTTCTCAAATAAACAACTTCCCCTACATTCCCTCGTACCGACCCGCTCCTCCCCGTAGAAAATAAAAATTGCGATACGTCAGTCAACGAATATAGGTTAATAAATCGCTGCATTATCATTATAATAAAGTGGATTTAAAGTTTTACACAGTTTCTTGGTGTTTTGGAGATTCACGTAACGTGAAATTACGCTGATTTCTTTGATTGTCAAAGTGGTATTAGTTAAATAAGGTATAATATCTAAGTATAATAATTGTGTTATTATAGAAGAATCTCGTAGAGGTTTTTTACATTGGTTTATTACACTTCTTTATCTTAACCGCCAACCAAATCTTTGGTTTATTTCAATTTTTAAAGCTTCCCTGGAGTCCTCGGGTGAGGTTCTGATGCTTCCCGGGCCCCCGAAAAATCGAGAAATTAGAAAAGACAAGCAATTTCCAGTAGTGGTTTCAGAGGATTTTCCGTCGGTTTCGTTGATTCTACAGCCGTCCCGTTTCTCGAAAGTGGCTAATCGTGAATGGGAATTTCTCTTAGATATCGGATTTTCGAGGTTCTTTTTGGTACCGGAGGAAAGTACGACACCCAATTAAGAGATTTACCACCTTTCTTCGATTTTTATAACGGCTCTATTCGAGGTTGTCGAAAGACTTGCGAAAAAAGCCACCATTGTCCGTGGGCAGGGTTATAAGATTTTCCACTATTCACTATTATTCAGGCAATCTAAGGCTAACCTAACAGCGCCGAATTTACTGTTTTTGCACTGTAATTGGCAATGTCACGTAAGGTAATGCCCCGTAATAAGATGTTAGATTTGCCGTCACTTTCGCTTTTAAGGTTATCGCTGGCTTCCAAACCGCGAGAGAGGGGAGGGGTAATTGCAACGTTGTCAGTTGAACGCCTTTGCGTCCGCACGTATTGGAACGATTTTAAGGGCCGCGCGTGTACCTCGGCACTGAAGTTCTTTTTTTAAAAGCTTTTATTTAACTTGCAATGTATGTATGTATGTATGTATGTAATTTGTTCGGGTGGAATCTTGCAACTCAATTTTGAAGCAGATATCTTCAACCGATCGAGCTGAAATTTTGTACACACGTTTAATTTGGATGACAATGCATGATTATATGTGTGACGTCATTCTAAATCCAACATGGCGGATCACCCCCAAGATGGCGGACTAGTTAAATTTCAACCGATCGAGCTGAAATTTTGTACACACGTTTAATTTGGATGACAATGCATGATTATATGTGTGACGTCATTCTAAATCCAACATGGCGGAACACTCAAGATGGCGGACTAGTTAAATTTCAACCGATCGAGCTGAAATTTTGTACACACGTTTAATTTGGATGACAATGCATGATTATATGTGTGACGTCATTCTAAATCCAACATGGCGGAACACTCAAGATGGCGGACTAGTTAAATTTCAACCGATCGAGCTGAAATTTTGTACACACGTTTAATTTGGATGACAATGCATGATTATATGTGTGACGTCATTCTAAATCCAACATGGCGGAACACCCAAGATGGTCATTAGAAGGTCTCCTCATTGAAGAGCTAGACTGTTCTAAACTAACCGGCAAACGACCTTGCAACAATGATGCGTTAACTGAGATGAATAGACTCAGACACCTGGCCAAACTAAAAATTACAAAATAAATTAAAAGTAAAAAAATATTTTTAAAAAAAGCTTTTATTTAAATGCGCTAAAAAGAATAAAATAATCTTTTCTTTTAAAACTTTTACTATCAACTTATAACGTCATTCCACAATTTATATGATATAAAAGCTTGTCGCGAGATTTAAGTTTTCAAACTAAGTAAATACCACTACTTAAATCTCGCGACAAGCTTTTATATCATATAAATTGTGGAATGACGTTATAAGTTGATAGTAAAAGTTTTAAAAGAAAAGATTATTTTATTCTTTTTAGCGCATTTAAATAAAAGCTTTTTTTAAAAATATTTTTTTACTTTTAATTTATTTATGACTCATGTGGTTTATTTGCCTCAGCCAGAGGCCTCAGCAACTAAACTCCACATGAGTCATAAAAAGTTGAACTTCAGTGCCTTGGTACATAAATAACTATTATGGTTTTTCTATAACCTGAAAATTTTGTGTTGTTTGAATTTTATTAAAAGCACAGTACACTATTACAACAATTTTTTTAAATGACAGATGCCATATACGAGCCCTGTCTTAGTGAAGTTGGCCCAAACTAGTAAAAATATATTTTTTGAAGAAATTTAAATTTATTAAAATCAACACATTTTTATAATTATATAGGAAACGTTTATTCACTTTTGGCATATAATTAAACTATAATTTAACTAACAAAGAATTTTTTTTAAAGAAATTCCTAATATGGTCAATAAACAGAAAATAGACAAAAATTAAATAGAAAATTATCACATCGCCTTTTCGATTTATTACTGCCTCGATACGTCCCAACATAGTGTTAACTAATGTTTGGCAATCATCTGGAGTGAAACTATTCCAAATCTCTTGGAGACGAGCACGCAACTCTGGAACGGTTCTTGTGGGTTGTGATCGCAACGTCTTCTTCATTATATGCCATAATGTTTCAAGCGGCGAAAGATCTGGACTGCTAGCCGTCCATTTTAAAAGCGAAATATTGTTTTCTAACATCCAATCTTTCACTTTTTTAGCTGTATGACAAGAGGCGCCATCTTGTTGGAAGATACATTCAATATTTTGCAAACGCAGTTCTTCAGTTTTTAGTTTCAAATTATTTTGAAGGACGTTAGTGTATTTCTCAACGTTCATGATGCCATCTACAAAGTGTAATTTTCCGACCTCTCTAGCTGATATGGATCCCCAAATCTTCCTGGAGCATGGAAACTTAACTTTCTTCTTAAGGCAGTCCGTGTATACAGTTCTCCTTTAGTTCTAATGAATCCGCTTCGACTATCACCAACACAAACTTCAAATCTAGCCTCATCGCTCCATATAATTGAGTTCCATTGATGCTGAGACCAAGCTCTGTGCTCTTTTTCCCACAAAAGTCTATTTTTATTCTGCCTCTTTGTTAGTAAAGGCTTTTCCGTTGCCTACAGATAGTAAAATTGAAAACGGGAAAAAATCCGAAATAGTTTGGGCTTACCTTGTAAGTTTTAAACCCTGGTTTTCGGGCAGCCCTGTGACAAGTTGCCCTTGAAAAACATTTATCTGTTGCCTGATTCTATAAAACTCAATTCTCCATAATTAGCCTTTTGAATGCAAGTGAATTACCTATAACATTCCTTATTTCTTCAGAAACAGCTTTACCACGAGTCATTTTTATTTGTCAACAACAATGAATGCACAAATATGTTGTGAAATGTCAAGAATGCCTTGTTTAAACTTATTGAAACGTCAAATATTGTGATTAATTTCAAAGCCGCCTACTAAACTTCTAATAACAGACTATCTAGCTTTAGCTGTTTACGTCGTGTATTTTGTTACAATCAAATTATTATACAATACAACCAAGTGAATGCTAAATATATCTAAAAATGTTTTTAAACATTCTCTAAAATCTGTAAAGAAACAAAAAAATAACACATTTTCCAAAACGCCTGCTTCGACACGCTATAAATTCATAACTTTGATATTTTGAATGGTTGGGTTAACTTCATTGAGACAGGGCTTGTAGTGTACAAAAAGGCATTTAATGACTGCAAACGGGTACTAAAAGAAATTGCCAGCAAAGTGCTTTTTTCGCTGTGTCCACGGTAAATGGGCGGAACTTTTGTCTATTTTTTAAGGCCGAATTTTCAGTTGCCTCATCTAATATAAATTACTTTTTCATTTTAGCTCAGGCAGAGAGACAAGCTGTGAACACTCGTGTCCAGGGGACTGCCGCAGATATTTCAAAAAAAGCCATGATTTCCGTTGAAGCCAAAATAGCCGAAGTATTTAGAAAATCAAAGCACAAACCGCACATAACCCTCCACTTGCATGACGAACTGATCTGCGAAACCCCCAAGAAGTATTTGAGCAAAGTTGCTCTTATATTGCGCAAGTGCATGGAAAACGCCGAGAAACTTTCAGTACCTTTGCCCGTTAAGGTTAAGACGGGAAAATCGTGGGGAGAACTGATCGAATACCAAATGTGATTCAAACAAAAATCAACTTTTTATTAATTTATTTTTTTAATGTGTAATTGTAATTTACCGAATTTTCAATTTCAAGACCTTTTTACTTTTATAAACATTAAGTTTCTCATTTATTTACATAAATAGAACATTTAAACCGAATTTGATTTTAATATGCTATTAGGATAAAACATAAGTATAAGTATCTATTCAAAAACTGCCTCCCCATTGGTGATGTCGTTTCGATCGGGGAGTTCTGTTCGTTCAGAACTTGTAACTTCGTAAGAATCTTGAATTGACTCAGAGCTAATATATCTTTCTGACTGTATGGCCTGCACTTGCTGGTACTTCTGGTACTGCTCCTGCAACCTTCTGATTTCTTCTTGCAGATCAGCATATTTCTTCTGGAGGCCTTTTTCTCTTTCGGTTTGTCTGTTTACGTCTTCTGTAAGGGACTGAAAACAAAAATATTAAAATTTTTAGTAAGAATGTAAAAATACTGTTTTACTAAAAATACACTAATCGTGCCCTCATTAACATAATATATAAAGGACGGTAAAAAGTCATCACCTAGCGAACCTTCATTTGACCATGTTTCTAATTAAGGATAAATGTTGATAAAACAGAAATTGGGCATTGGAGTGCAAAAAATACACAAGTGTCTATAAGATGGCGCTGGAGATGGAAAGCAGCCATCGGTACAGAGTGAAAATATGAAGTAATGTCTCGCCTTGCTAAAATAAGTTTTCCCTCTAATCATGGTGTTGTTTTGTTGCCTGGCAAGGTTGATGGTCAGAAGTGGGGGTCGATGGATGAGGCGGGTGAACCAGCCCCCCTTTTTTATACAACTAAGAGCACATCGCTCTGGCGTATTTTGGGATTCAAATGCTAAATTGTTAACACAAAATAATAATATGAATATTTACGCTCCTTTGTTTTTATATATTTTTTATAGTTGAGAATATCTTTGAGTGAAATATTTAGCAAGATACAATACTTATCCCTAACCAACATTTAAAATTTTATGTCACTATAGCTTTATCATTCTATTAACTTTTTATTATTACTACATATTGATAACAATATAAATATATTTATCAAAAGAAAAAATTATATTAACATTTTAAAATTATGTTGTATTTGATGCAAAGTTGACGTAAAGTGGTGAATTTTGTTACATACATGAAATACTTTACTGATATCTTAACTTATGTATTAATTTGGCATAAATTTAGTACTAGAAAATGTGATGTAATAGTTATTTATGTACCAAGGCACTGAAGTTCAACTTTTTATGACTCATGTGGAGTTTAGTTGCTGAGGCCTCTGGCCGAGGCAAATAAACCACATGAGTCATAAAAAGAACTTCAGTGCCGAGGTACATATTATATATTTTTTGAAATCGGAAAAAAAAAGTTTTATTAGGCAAAAAAATAATAAATAAGGGATCACCCGTCCACGAACCGACTACGCGCGGCGTTGCTTGACTTTACCGATCGCTCTACCTAGGACAAGTATAATGACATACGGCACCTTCTGACAGAAAAACGAAACTGCTGCTTCTTGTGCAGCCTACACAACAAATCTATTGATATTCAAATTTACTAAAATATGTATACTGAAGGATTTCGCTTCTATAGGAAACAATTTCGCCATGTGTACGAAAAGTTAAATGAGCCTTTATCGGACGGGTTTTGAATATTTGGCCACTTTTGACGGGCGATTTCTCCGCGTCTGACGTTTAATGTTTACATCTCGCCAAGGCCTACTTATTGAAAAAATCGTACAATAATGGGCTACATTATTGTACGATTTCTGTGCTTTTAATGACGATTTTGGGACATTTTAATGCCGATTTCAAGAAAAATAAATTTATATACTAAATGCTTGATGGTACATCAACTTTGCATCAAACATAATAGAATTTTAAACCGTCATATGCTAAAATCTAGAAATGGGTCGCTGGGAATATTCCCATGAATATTCCCGGGACAGGAGCATTGCAAAATAAAATATTTCTTACTATAGTAAAATTATTTTAAGAAGTCCTCACTGGGACTGTCAATTGGTAATTTCGCCGTCCTAAGTTGGCATCAATGCAGAAAAAAAATGCAACCGGGTCTTAAGGCCAGGTCAGTAACGAGCCCATTTGCACAATGAATAACTACTAATAACACGAACAAGAACAACACAGATAACGGTAAAACTCACGAAACATACAAAACCCGCGAAAATTTTCACTGCCCAAAGTTTGAACCTTTTTGAATGATCCGGAAAACCTTCGCTGTCACTTTCACAACACCGAAATAAAATTTGCCTGAGTACGCCTCATAGACGCAGCCGCAAGTAGCAGATTTCACCAAAATACCAAAATGAAAGTGTTTCCATGACGTTTGACATTATTATTAAAATGAGTTGTAATCATAGTTATTTTTATTTGTAGCGGTATAATCGTGATTGCAATAGGGTTTTTATTTTATTATGTTCTTTTTTTCGTATCGCTTGGGTAACTTTTCACATCTTAAATCAATGAGTGACGTCATTAACTGGTTGCGACGCATATGCCAATGATATACCCATGGTTAACAGAAAATTCCTAGGGATTTTGTGGAGAATGTCATCTGACAAAATCGGGACTTCTTACAGTAATCGGGGTATAGACATATGGTTTATTTTTATGGAATAAAGGAATATTAAAAAAATAAAATAAAAATTAACTTCCTTTACACATTAAAACAAAATATCATCAATCTATGAAATGAGAAATAACAAATGAAATAATACTCAAAATTTGAAATTTGTAACATAACCTAACTTTTATTTTAACCAGTTAATTTTTAACAGGTGGTTAATTTTGTTTATAAATGCCAATTAACCTGAGTGGTTGAACACTGTAAAAATATGAAAAGTCACAAAAAAAAGTAACGAAACTCACCTGAACCCTCTTGGGTAACGCGACCTTCTCCTGCTCCTGCAAGAACCTGAACGTGTTCAACTCCAAATTGGCCTGATCGAGGCTCTCGAACGTGTCCTGCAACTGCTTGATCAGCGCCTGCGCCCTCGACTGGTACCCGCCCGTCAGGATCTTCAGCTTCTTCTCCATTTTGGCCGCCTTCTTCGCCTCCCTGGCCATGTGTGCGCGGTTCTGCTCCAGCCTCTTCTCCGCCGACTCCAGCCTGTCCTTCTTGCTCGCCAGATTCGCTCTCGTGTACCTGTTCTGATTGGGCAGGAACAGAACCTGGCCCAGGCATTCGTCCCACACTTGCGTGTAGGCGTCTATCGGCAACTCCCCGTGGCTCATCCCTTGCTTCACCAAATCCATTTCTCTCCGCAGTATCATCCTGGCGAGGTCCAAGTCCTCCTGCTTGAAGGACTCGTAGGGGTGCTCCTCCAGAAAGGCGAGCTGTTGGGCTTGCGACAGGTTGGAGCGTTTGTTTTGGGTGGGGACGGGGTTTTTCAAGTTGTCAAATTGCAGCATGGTAACCATCTCGGTTTTGATCAGTTCCTCTGCCTTTTGGAGGTCGGTTAGGTTGTAGCTCTCTTGAACGGGGCGTAGAACAGTGGGGTTGACCTCTTGGGGACGTGGGAACTGTCTTCTGATGACCTGGAAAGAAAGTTGGAACATATTTTTAAGTTCGAAATTGCATGTTTCTATGTCGAATATAGTCAAACTCGGCTATAACGGCCGAATATAACGATATAACGAACGAATTTGAAATACCTGGCTGAAGTCCCTATGAATAGGGTACTTGACAATATTTTTAATTGCTCTAAAATTGTACTCTGTTTACAGTAGATGCACCAACATAACACGTAATAAATGAAACAACGGCTTTTAACCCTTATTTATCGATGATAATTAATGACCAAGTTGCACAATAATTTTGTTCAAGCTGAAATCCACAGTTTCGTCGTTTTATTGTCCAGAACGCCAAACGTGACAACCCTGTGCCTCTCAGGAGAAACGGAACTGTAACGTTGCCGGTGCCCATGGAACAAGGGCAAATTGTTACTTAATGTATTGCAACCTTTGAGCTTTAACTAACGCAATTGCACACACAAATTTTGTCACATAGAGTTTTTTATTACGAATATGTTCTGTATATTGACTCCTCTATAGCAAAATAGTGTCTGTGTCTGTTTATGCTGCACACGCTGGAAACTATATCCTTCATCTCTGTCACGTAACACTTTAGTTAAAATATCTGTACACGGACCATACTATAAATATTCAGGTACCAATAATGGGGGAAATATTCGCGTATTTGGCAACGTTACCCGCCCACCTAGGCATCTAACCATATGCATATATCCACATGTCATCTAACACGTATGGTTTTCTGATCGGCACATGACATCCCGTAATGCCAACTGTCATTCCGTATCTCGCTAAATCAAAACATTAGTAGCGTCGATGGAGGATCAATCAACGATTAGTAGATAATATCTGTGTGATTATTTATAGTTTGTTATTGATATTTACTATTATAGGTATATTGTTTGCGGACCTAGTTAGTTATCGTGTTGTTAGATGTGTAAGGTAAGGTATCATGGACCCTGAAAGGACAATCCGTCATTTGCCGAATGCTTTTTTAGTAGCACAAGTGTCGACCGAAATTCATGGGATAAAACTGCAAAGGTTTGTACATATGTTGTAGTAATAGTACAGTATACTATTAATAAAGAGAGAACCTCGGCCTAGGGACCAACTTGAAGGTGCGTTTATAAAGTCGCCTAGTGCTTAGAAGTACTGAGCCCGAATTCCGGACTTTAAGCCCAGCCTAGCCAAACAAAATTGCAGAAAAACGATTGAATAGGTATTTAGGAAAAAACACTTCTTGACTAAATCTGGTTTCACGGGGCATCATAAGTCTGGGAGTTTGAGGTTAGAATTTTGAAATTTCAACTTTCCTTGCAACTTTCACTGCCGTATAAGGTTATGTCTCAGAACACTTCAATGGTATCGCTATGTTGCCAAATTGACTATTTAAAACACTTGTGACGTCATAAGTGCTTTCCCGCCAAATTTCGAAGAAAGTCTAAAAACTTGCTAATTACGTAAATATATACAGTGCCCGCCAAAAAGTCTGCACCATATGCTAAATTTTTTTAGTAAATAACTTACGGAAAATTTGTTTGCGGCATCAGGTTTAGCTTGCTCTAGAACCAAAATTGACATAATTAAATGTTGTGACGTAGTCTCTTTTATATGTCAAATTTGACATTAATGAAAAAAATATCCGAAAAATGGGCTTATTTAACCGAATTTCGAAAAAGGTCATAAGAAAAATATGTTTCTTTCGCAATTTTATACCCCTGTGCAAAATTTCAAGAGCCTACTACGATTTTCATATTTTGCCCTTTGTTGTCCTTTTCCGTACTTGTTAATCCATAAAAGTCAATTCTATGTAATTTAAAACACTCATTGACTGAATACATACTACACAATACTTAGTTTACGGTCTAAATATCCTTCTTTTCCTTTTTTTGCAAAAAAATTAAAATGAGGGCTTTTTGAAGAAGCACGCTTGGTGCAAAACTGATCTCATTTTTACAGATAAACACATAAATTCGATTTACAAACTTCTTTCTATAGTAAATGGTTGTAAAAACACACAAATATTTCTGTCATGCTGATCTGATCAGAAATATCTAGAAAATTTAAAATATTATATCCAATAATATCCAACAAAGGGCAAAATTTGAAAATCGTAGTAGGCTCTTGAAATTTTGCACAGGGGTATAAAATTGCGAAAGAAACATATTTGTCTTATGACTTTTTTCGAAAATCGGTTAAATAAGCCCATTTTTCGGACATTTTTTTCATTAATGTCAAATTTGACATATAAAAGAGACTACGTCACAACATTTGATTATGTCAATTTTGGTTCTAGAGCAAGCAAAACCTGATGCCACAAACAAATTTTCCCCAAGTTATTTACTAAAAATTTTTCCCATATGGCGCAGACTTTTTGGCGGGCACTGTATATTTTAAATAATCGTCTTAGGCAAGTGACCAGGAATTGTTTTATCAAGTTTGTAAAATTTCGTCAAGTACCCTATTGTACTTTGTTTGGCTATAATGAACTCGAACATAATGAACATTCAGTTATAACATGCAGCATTTTTCACCCGCGGGACCACCGAACTCGGTTATAACGAACTATCGAGGGATGGTTTCTGGTTGAAGATTGCTTTTGGGCTGCCATGTGTTAATTTCTAAGGTTACTGTTGGCGTGTATAACTCTTTTCTCAAGGGGAGAATATAGTTTAGCAGTTCAGCAAGATTCATTCCAGATTTTCGAGGGTTTTACATTGCGTTTATGTAACATGGTTTACTCAAATCAATGCTGATCTGATATACGAGTACATGGTACCTACTCAATGTGACTGCTCCGGAATACTGAAGACAGAGAGATCAAGTTTGCAGTGTGCGCAAATTGAAGATTGTGCTGTGCATATAATCAACAACCCCAGATTATTTCACCGCCTTCGTGGATCGCTCACAAACATAATACGTAATTATGTTTTAATGGTGACATTTTCAAATAGATCCTTTAATCTGAACAGTGTTTGGTGTGTGTTTGCATATTGGATTGTCATTGTAAAATCAAAAAGTAATACTGAAATTAACTTGGACCATGCTGTAGTTGTATGTCAGAAAAAATTCTACAGAAAATTATAGAAGAATTAGTTTTTCTTTTCTAAATATTTCGATTTTTTTAGATTTCTGTGCAAATGTAAAAAAATAAAGATTTCGGATATATTGTGCAACTGGCAACTCCATGCCCCGAGGTCGCCAGCCTCGACATGCAAGTTTAACTGCAACAAGGGGTTTTAGTACACTAAACATATATTTTTTATATTTTCTTGGTTGACTTTAGATTTTTTTAAATTTCAGATTTGTATTAAGCAATTTTTTTACCTGTGGTTACATTTTTTTACATCATAACTGAATTAACCTGTATATACGTTTGTTTCTAAAATGGTCTAGACAACTGATTCCGTATATATGCGACAGTATTTAATTTGCCGTAGTAATACATCATTTTGCCAGTGTCTCTAGCAGATAAAACCCTTACTGTCGCTGGTCTGCTGCGATTTCGTCAGTCGTACTTCTATTCTATTCTGTAACAAAGTTACAAAAGAAAATAAAAATTTATATTTAAAGATTATCAGCTGGAATTTTCTACATTTTTTAAGGCTGACATAATATATACATATACCCTGTCCTCTCTTATGGCTCAATTGTTTTTATCTTTGTCTGGACTACTTCTCCAGGCATCGTCTTCAAGTAATACAGAACAATTGTGTTCGTTTTGTGTACGGGACGTGACGTTTTGACCAATATACCAACAAGCTTTAAGTGCGTACCTCTTTTAACAATTTTTATTATAACCTTGATCAAGTATCAATTATCTATTTTGTATCTGATTATCTATCTGTTTTTTTACAAGCTTTTATTTTTCTCTTTCTTTTTTTCTCTCCTTATGAATATCACTTAAACAATGCCACCATATTGCTGTTTGGATTCATTTTTTTCTAACAACTGCTATGCTCGGTGTTAGGAGTCAGGTTAAGAGTAGCATGTCTAACCTTCGCCGCTAACACCTCTCACTTGTGAATTGTATTATATTATTATTATTGTATATGACGGTGGATCTGTAGCCACGTAAATTGGCTGCGAATGGTGACACCAAAAGTTTGAAGCGGATCGGTATAGAAAGAGATCTTCGGGAAGGCACCTTAAGTGCATCTGAGATATACCGCCTTCCCTTTATCAAATTAACAGCTTTATTTTTCAATCCTTTTCTACTTCATGATTACTGCATCCATGTGGATTCCTCTCTATTAGTAAATTAACAACTTTCTTGTTCAATCCTTTCCTTCTACAAGTTTACTATTTCCTTGTGCACCGTTCTCTGTTAGCTTTCAAACACTCCTACACATTAAGGAAATCGATTATAGGCATGGCCACCTTGCAACGAAAAAAAGGTAGATAGATAACTCAAATATTTAATAGATATAGAAAAGCTATTTTTTTAGCTTATTCTAAAAATTAAAATTGAACTTAAAATTTCATTTCTTTTATACAACTCTCATTAACAGTATACTTTTAGTGCAAGAATCCCGGACTAAAAATTGAATTATTTTATAACTTAGCATGTTCAAATATTTAACACTAGTAGTAGAGAATGACAGTATTTGGAGGAGTCGAAAGCCTCGTCAAAATATCATTCTGGTGCGCTAAAGGTGCTTTGCAAACAATATTTTCTACAACCGTTTTAAGTATATAAAAACAAGCTGAAATTGTTCTAAACTACATGACTACACTTATTAATTATTGACTCTGGCGGCTGGCTGAAAGTTCTATGACTTGATGATGTCTAATGGGACATTTATTGATTATTTTAAACGAGTTTGCCTGATTTTCAGATATTTTCAAATCATTCCCGATTTTTAATTAAACATTTTAAAAAAATCCCAACTTTAAGGTCCTTTAGATATGTTGGTTGGCGATGTAAATTAATAAATCTCGAGGAATTGTTGCTTTAGGGGGTGCTGAATAAAGCACATATCCAGATTTTTTTATACAAAGACCCCTATTAGCATGGCGGTATGTCCCACGAGCACATAAGGACACTTCCTACATGGAAAAATCATCAAAATCTTGCAGTGTGTCACAATTTTACAGGGGTGTTCCGGATCAAATCTGAACACCCTGTATATGTCACTCAACACTAGAAACTGATCTACAACCATCCTCTTACCTGTGACCTAGTAGCAAGCTCCTTTTCTGCCTTAATCCTCTGCTCTTCCTCATATCTCTTATCTACATCGGCCTGGTCCTCGACCATATTCTCCTGACCACTCTCGTGTGACGTCTGCTCTTCGTTCTCCGGCACGACAATCTCGTAATCGTTCTTCGGTTGCGGCAAACCGCTCAACCCCATCTTCAGCTGCTCCTTCAGCGAAATCTGGTACATTTTGTGCTGCGTCGGGGTCTCCCCCACGTCTATACCGTCCTCAGGGTTGATGTTCAACTTGTCCCTGATGGAAGGGGTGAAGCTACCGCTTTTCTGTCCACCAACCGGCACCACAGCACCGCTGCGGGGCGTCATGAAACCGACACTGCCGGGAGTGTTGCAGTCATCACTGCGAGACGACCGAAACGGTGTGGCGAGGACGGTGTTTGGCGTGGAAACGGTCTGGGCTTGGGGCATGACGCCACTGAAGTCAGAGTTGTGCAGAGGAGTGTTCAGGCCTCCCTTTAGAGGTGTGTCAACATGAGTCAGGGCCATCATGTTCTGGGCTTCTTGGAGAATCCTGCACAAACGGACGAAATCAGTTTATAGCCACAGAGAAGAAATGAATAATGGAAAGTCAAAAGTCTGAATTAGCCATATGCATGTTTTACTTATCCCTTGTAGGTACACACATTCATGGCTTACTTCTCCGTAATGCAATGAAATCTTCAACTATAGTAAGACCATGGCGTGGAATATTAGCAAGCCGGAAAGAAGATTTCCTCGCTGGTTACTACCCTAAGCTGACCCCAGAATTGACCTATTGACAATTTAATTCATACCAACTGACAATTTGTGAAGGGCCGTCAGGATCATATTTCATTTTTTGTCATAATTCTTTTGTCTGAGCATCTAGACAGATGACCAAGAGAAGACAAAAATAAATCGGTTTCGTTTCGATTCAACTTTTTGTAAACGTCTGAAAATTCAGTTTGCCCAATACGACTCTGATTTTTCCTGTCCATCCATTCAATCATGGGAATATAACAAATATCAAACGAGCTGTCAACATCTGAGTTCTGCTGTATTCACTCAAGATTTCTTAAACGTCCAACTATAAGTGATTTTAACGAGGAAAAATGTATAGAAAGTTGTTGTCTTTATAAAAATTTTGAATCTATTTGTTTCATTTGTCTAAAATTGCTTTGAATAGGATGAGAGAACTTGTAGGAAAATTTTCTTTTGTTAGGTTGGCAGCAGTGATTTTTTATGGACATCTTATAAGGTTTGTAAAAATTTTACTTGAATTCAAATATGAAGATTAGATATACAGTATGGCCATGAGGACAAATGGACCAAAAATTTCATTTTAAGGCAAAAAGTCATTCTTGATCAAAAAAAGTCTGCTTGTCCTTAAAATAAGATTGGCATGGAAAAAGTTAACATTACTTATACTGGGTGACCAGAAAATTGAAGAAACATTAATTGACATAAGAGTAAACTACCTCTATTTGTAGAGATACTGAAAAAAGTTATAAAGAAAATATGTTCAGCATGGTAAGCTACTTAGGTGTGCAATTTGTAACGGAATTTTTTTGTTAAAACTCCGTTACTACGTTTTTAAATAATTATTAACAACCCTTGCACACAGTTTTGAGTATTTTGTTGTGAAATCGCAAGTTCGAATTTGATTCAGTCGAATATCAGTTCTCTCTTTCGTTTTGATATCGATTTTTGGTGTGACGTAGTGAATACGAAAACATCTGTTAAGATCCAAGGTACGTTGAACCTTATCTTTGTATAATCTTGTGTGCCTATTTGCTGTATATTGTTTTAGTGCAACCATTTAATGCCTTATTTTTGTATTTTCATGTGATCATCACCGGCTTTGAGTATTTTCGAGGACGTCGAACTGCTTGGACTGCGTTGTTTTGGTACTCGGGGAACAAAGGCACCGGGCAGGACCGAGAAAATTATTTCATTATAATTTTTTTTGGTCAATCCATATTTGTATTACTCACCTGTGCCTGTTCTTTTTGCACGCTTCTTTCTTGATCGTGGTCAAGAAATAAGCGTTGCTGCTTTGTCCTGCTCTGTGCTGCTCTATTGAGTTTGGGGTACTTATATTTTGTCGGTGATCACATGGTTTTAAAATAGCACACAAGGTTCGAATACCTGACCTCCTTTCTTTTTGGTTCTGTCATATTTTTTTTATCGTTTCATTAGTAGTCGAAGATCAAGGCAGAACTATTTCGGGTTAATTGAATTAATATTTTTGCAGGTTTAAGTATCGTGACCTCATTTAGTTCAATTTTCTTGTCGTTTGCAACATTGCAATATTCTTTCATTAATTTTGATTTTGAACTCGCAACTAGTCAAATCAAAGTTGTGTTTAATTAAAAATATTAGGGGGAGGATATTCATGAATATCATCGAGGGTTAATATATATGGGATTTAACTTACTTGTATTTTTGAATTTATATAGTTCTTTATAAACTTTAAGTCAATCAATATTATCTGAATTTCTTTTGTCGATAAGCTGTGTACTGTATACGTAGAAGGTTTTAGCACTGCCTAATTCACTTGACTTTATTTCATGCACGACCACCAGCTGATACTGGGACAGCTGACCTAGCCAGGACCCTGAGACTTCGAGCTACCGACATCAACGCCACTATCACAGCTGCTGTCAGACAGTTGAGTGGGGGTCGCAGTTTCATCGGGAACTTCTAACGAACTTTGTCGAAACTACAACGGAAGGTTGGTCGAGGGCTGTTAGCACTTCCAAGGCTTCGAATATACATGTAAGGTGTTTCCCTGTTGAAGTGTTCCAAAAGTAAGATCAGACGTGCAGAACTTTGTCAATTTTGAATTTATCGAACTTTAACGTAATCTCATATCAGTGCTTAGTGGCTTTGGACTTTCACATCTCTTGTAACAACTTTATTTCATCTCTCATTTTATAATCACTTAATTTAACCTAAATTTGTTCAACTAAATTTCCCATTTTCATATTGTTAACGAATTTCAGTCGCTCATTTTTTGTAAACAATTCTCCAATAATAAACAACCCCTGTAATTGTTTTAAATCTGTGTTTTATTTCAAGTATCCTAATTGAGCCAGATATAACCGGTTTCGATAGCCGGGCCGAAACTGCCGTTATAAATTTAAAAGGCCAACTTTTATTTTTTCTTGTTTTTTTTCGATTAGATAATTTTCTGTAGGTAGTACGACAAAACTGTATAAATAAAAGTTACTCAGAGTAGGAAACTGTGTATGATGAAAACATTTTTGACAATCCTGGGCGTACTTTGAGTTTCCTCCAATATTTTCCAAAATACAAAGTAGGCCTAGAATCGTTAAATTATGTCATTATATACAGTTTTCCATTCTGAGTAAGTTTTTTTAATACATTTTTGTCGTACTATTTACAGAAAACCATTTATTTGAAAAAAAAAAGAATAAAATAAAAAATCAAAGTAGGCCTAACACTTTAAAATTTTGAACATGTAAGTAGCTTACCATGCTGAACACATTTTCTTTATAACTTTTTTGTGTATCTCTACAAATAGAGGTAGTTTACCCTTATGCTAATTAATGTTTCTTCAATTTTCTGGTCATCCAGTGTAAGTAATGTTAACTTTTTCCATGCCAAACTTATTTTAAGGACAAGCAGACTTTTTTTTTATCAAGAATGACTTTTTGTCGTAAAATGAAATTTTTGTCCTCTTGGTATGTCTATCCGTGGATGTACTGTATATGAAGATTTGGTTGATTTATCAAAATGAATTCTAAAAATGAAAAACAAGAGAAGAATTGTACTGAAAAATGGGGAAAGAATAAATGTTTTTATCAGCTACAATATTATTAGAATATAGAAACTCCAAGTATGAATAGTCTTTAACGAAAATGATGGCTGGATTTTTTCCGTACAAAGGATTTTTTTCAAACTATTCTTTGTAAAAAATTTAGTAGATTGTTTGGAGATGTTGGTGGGATAAACTTTAATTCAATTATAAATGTTATTAAAATGTTTCCACATCTTTTTCTTCATCATGAGATCAGGTTTTCTGCTAATATTAATATTAATTTGCAAAATGACACAAATGTCCTAAGAGCAACAAATTATGATAGCAGTGATCTCACAACAAAGTGGTAACTAGATAAAATCCCGTTTTCAGATCCTATTGATAACACTTTTATAGGTCTCCCATAGGGTGTTCTGACACTTTATTGTCCAAAATCCATTTTATATAGTACAGGCTGGGGACTTCAAACTGCACTTTGGCACACCTCACAGAGAAGCACTCCTCTGTAACCTGTTATAGGGCCATGGTTTTGGACCTGGATTCAGTGAACCGACTAGAGGTAACTCATGTTGGACACTGTTTTCATGATGAACTTAACTCCCAGTGCCTTAAATGTACAGGCACTTGGACCACTCTCGGACCACAATATATGCTAGCTTGACAGTTCAGACCTCTCACTGCAACTGGTATGTTTAGTTTCTACAGTCAAAATGAGGCTCACTCCTTTAGTTTTTCCGGTGAAGATACTTTAAATATAACAAAGAAATTTTATAGGTTTTTGAGGACACTGGAAAAATCATATCTGGAGTCTTTTCCACAAAAGACCTTTAAGGTCAGAATAGGGTGAAAGGCTAGTTTAATGCTACCAGACTCCTCATGAATGAAGAAAAAACAGAGAAGGTTGTTTTCTCTCTCAGAGACTCTGGAAATGTTAATAATGGAAAGTGTCCGGTTTCTTGACATATACATTGACCCCACTCTTAGATGGGAAGATCAAATTGATTGTCTCCGAAAGGCTGGGAAAGGCTCTTTTTGTCCTTTGACATCTTTCTCAGAGTGTCTCAGAAAAGGTAATAAAAATATCTTACCACAGTATATTTCACTCTGTGCTGACTTATGGTATTTTGGTTTAGGGTCACTACCCTCTAGTTGTCAGACTTTTTAGGCTTCAGAGGACTATATGAATTATGGCAGGTCTCTGTTTCAGGGAGGACTGTAGACAGTCTTTAAAAAAACTTCAAAATACTAACTCTACTGACAATCATAGTTATGATAAACATGCTCATCCCCGCTTGTCTTGGTTATAAAGAGGTGTCAGAATAGCCCAGGTTGTAAGCAGGTTGCAAGCAGTTTAAGTGGCGGCTATGCCCCATGCAGGACTCGCAGGAGTTTTGGCTTGAAATTTGTGCTGCCAGCCAGCGAGACACTCGACTTTTCCTAAAACATCAGGCACTATTCAATTTCCGTGTAGGGCACTCATTATTTCCTAGCGCAAGAGAAGATATAAACGATTGGCTATTCTCAATATCTACAAAGCTAATGTTAATTTGGATGCAGTAGCAAATGAGTTTATTAAAGAAACTGAAATGGGAAGAAACACATTTTATGTGAATTAATCTAGAATTAGTTTCTTTAGTGTGCATGAAAATTATAATAAAATATAATTCTTCATTTTCACCTTTGTTGGTTTTTGTGTTTTACATATTCCTTGCCCTTGCCCCCATGCAGTTTTTGAAAACCCGGTGCCTCTGTATCTATCAAATTCTATACTACTCCCCCTGATAACGTAAAAAGCTTAGCACGAGACAAGTTCAATATTAAAGTTGAGACAGCTTCTTGTTCAAACTATTTTTACTCATTTAATGAGTTTTTTAAATACAAGTTTTGATTATAATTAGATAGTTTTTTGTGAGTGTTTAAAATAAACTTATATATAACAGTTTTAAATTCTGATATTTTTAGTAACTTGTAAATATTTTAGGCTAAGATAAGGGACCCCTAGTCTGTAGTGTTTTATATTCTGCTGTATGCCATAACGGGTAAATATAGTTTTGTATAGTGACATGAAATAGAATAAATTCAAAAAGCACACTCTCATTCTAGTTTTTTTCGGTGCCATTTGACAGGTGGCATAACGCATAACTTAGGCATTTCAGCAATAGTGTGCTGTCAGTGTTGCCAGTGACTACAAAATTTTGATAAAAGTTAGAATTACAAGCCGGCCTTATCGCAGACAATGTGACTTATTATAAAAGGTTAAGAAGCATTGCCGTTTCCGGCCGTTTCTTAGTCAATTAGTGGCAGGAAAACCTGCAATGTCTGTTAGGATGAGCTTCCAGTTCCAGGCCCGTACACGTAATGTAGGCAACTATAAAAGCATGCACGGCTCCATAAGTTTTAGGCAAGTTTGATCACATTTACCATGACGTGAAATGTATTTCTAATGTTTCCGTCAATGATAATTTGATTTAGATTTAGATTGTTATTGTAGACTATTTTTGTCTACTACATCTGCTTAAGAATTTGGTTCAACAACTCCTTTGGTTTAAAAAGAACAGACAAAAGAAATATGAAAAATTAAACATTAAATCTCATACCTGTCTGTTTGAGGTGCTGGAGTTCTTGGAGTGGAAGCAGCCTGAGGTGTGACTGTGTAATCATTCAACAAAGTATCAGTAGTCTCTATTCCACTTTCGGCAGCAATCTCCTTAGCCGTCTCACTAGCCTTACCCAACTTTACAACTTGATGTAATTCCTCGTCAGTAATCTGTGGCGATGGTAACACCAGTTTAGACCGCTTCTTTGCTGGCTCCTGATTCTGCAACATAGCCTGTGGAATGTCGTTTTCTTTTCTTTGTTTTAACTTCTGCTTATCTTTTTTTCTATCGCGTTCTTCTTGTTCGCTTCTCAGTTCTCCGTCTAGTTGCTGCTGACGCATTTTGGAAAAATCGGGAGCCATGGGATCGAGGACTTCATTTGCAGTGTCATAGAATCCTATAGCGGGTCTTTTTTCAAATGGAATTTCAGCATTATAGTCGACACCACGTTTCTTTCGTCTGCGCGAGTTCACTTCGATTCCAGCAGCTCTAAGTTCACGCCTTTTCTGTAGGGCAGCAAGGCGCCTGGCTTCTTCCAATTGCTTTTCTCTAGCCTTTCGTTTTGCCTTCTTACCTTGTGTATTAGCTAATCTGGCTCTAGCTTCAGACAACATTTCAAGCTCATCTTCATCCATGTCTTTTGGATCAGGACGTGCTGGTTTCGTTTCAGGATTCGGGTCAATTTCACCAGGTTTAAGTTTTCTTGGATCATCTGCAGCATCTTCGCCCTCCTCTTTTTTCTGCGCTTGGTCAAGTAGATATTCGTATCGTTCTAAGCATTGAGCTGCCGTTCTACCAATGATAGGAGCAATAGTACGCCACTGAGTGGGCATCAGTTTTGCCAAGTGAAGTAGTTTTTCATCTTCCTCTCTGGACCATTCAGTTTTCTTAATGCTTGGATCCAGCCACTCGAACCAACGTGCTTTGCACTGCTTGGCAGATTTTCTGTGTAGTAATGATGCTATACGAGACCATTGGTTTTTGCCATATTTCATAACAGCAGCTTTCAAGATCTCATCCTAAGGAAAATGAGATTGTATGGTTTATCTTTTGTATTCTAAAATAAAGGCTGCGAACTCACCTCTGTATTCCTCCAAACGCCACCTTTTATCATAATTCTCGGCATTTTGGCTGGTTCTTTGAATGCTATTAACAAATTATTTTAACTATTAGAATTAGAGGTGAACAATCTTTATAAACACTCTCGGAGTATTATTAATATTTTATTCTAATAAAACATTCAAAAATTCAGAACACAGATAAATCGAGAAATAATTATTTTTTCTGTGAATGCCAGAGCCATAATGCCACCAAAGTTTGTCAGTTCGATGCACAAAGTTCTCTAACCTCACATTTGCGTTTGCTTCTTCTTCTAGTGGCGAAGTATCATTGTATCTCAGACTCAACCACAAAATATATATTACAGGTTATTTTAAACCAGTGCCAGTGCCGTATCATAAGGGGTAACGCAGTTACCTAATTGAGGGAAAAAGCCAAAGCGATATTTACCCCGATTGCTGTCATTGCAGTCATGATTATAGCGCTACAAATAACACTTTTCATTTTGGTATAATCAGCTGCATCTATGTGCGGACTCAAGCAAATTTAGTTTCGGTGAAGGTTTTCGGCAGTGAAAGTATTCGCGTGTTTTGTTCGTTTCGTGAGTTTTACCGTTATCTGTGTTGTTCTTGTTTTTGTTACTTTTCGTGTTGTTAGTAGTTATTCGTTATTCATTGTGCAAATGGGCTCGTTACTGACCTGAACTTATGACCCGGTTGCATTTTTTGCTGCATTGATGCCAACTTATAGGATGTCGAATTTAAGGCAAGGGGAAACAGGAACTTGGCAGGCAGAGGGATGGAATAAGATATGATACCCATCAAGGGAAGAACCAGTTTTTAATAATTCAAGTTTCCAAGTAAGGCGGGCACAGCAACAGCGGGCGATATCCGTCCCTACGAAGAGATAGTACAAGGAAGACCTAAGCTCACAAGAGGAGGTTATTGGAAGATATATATTCATGTTCCCAAGTATTCATCAGTGTTTAAAAATCAAAGAAAATCAAGGTCATTAAGTTGATTATACACATCACGAAAAAAACAGGCAATAAAAGTAAAAAAAGTAGTTGGGCGGGAACAGCAAAAACTGAACGTACCCAACCCAAGGCAAAGGAGGCGAAGGCCCCGAGTGGCTAAATTACTCGGACGGGCAGAGGCCAGAAAAAGACAGGAAGAAGGAAGAACTAACCTTCCTAGAAACTAACCGAACTAACCTTGCCGAGGACCAAGGTTAGCTGAGGACGCCCGCTCTAGGAGTATTTCCATTCTCGTCCCTCTAATTCTATGTATTCAATTCAACAGTTCTCTCACTCGGTTGTATCATCTGTTGTAGAAGCAGAGCATATAAAACAACCAGCAGTAAAATTTACTCTTATGAAATCATCCGCAAATTCAATGACATTGTCGCCATATTGGGGGAATAGAGGTCAGAGGTGTATTCGGGAAAATCAATTCAGAAATACAGAGTAGTATTAGTAAAGTATGTGTGGTAAGCACAAGCAGGAGAAATTAGTTCGGAATTTTAATACACATAGAGCTTTGACTCCTTCCTGGAATTCTTTATTTAAAGATACTGGCACAAAACACAATTTGCAAAAAAGCACACTCCACGGCACTGTAATATTTCTCATACAGCCAATGACATCAGAACCTATAGACAGGTTTGATCGAGGCGCTTTCGGGTATGATGTATCTAGCTCTGTGTGTTTGAGACTCCGTTTTGCTTGTGTGCCGTTCATACCCGAACGCTATATAGGAACCAGTTATTATTTTTGTTTTATGTCTATGAACTAACCTTAAATGCACGATGCAAAGCTATAATTTGCAAGTAGAAATGGAAAAAATGGTTGATAGTGAAGTTATGATAAGTTATATTTTTCGTTAATTAGCATTGACTCCGCAAGAGAATCAAGCCAAGGTCCATGAAACATCAAACTGACAATCAATGATTCTACCGCGCAACTCGGAGCGTGATGTACCCAATAAACGGCTGGTGCTCGAGGGAGCAGGGGGAAGGAAAAAAGAGCAACTCTGGAGCATCAAGCTCAAGCATACCCGAAAGAATGAAATGGAAGTGGAGTACTCCTGAGTAGCTCTGGAGTGATCTAAGTATAGTACAAGAAAGCGACTCTGATAAACCTGGACCAACACTATAGGTATGTTTTATTGGTGTCACTGTGAATGTTGTGACATCTGTTTGTTGAACCGTTTTATTGTCTCTTTTTTTTCTGTCACTAGATTTACCAGAGTATTACTAAAGTCTATCCAAGTTACAGAGGCAGTGGATCAAAACATTGGCCACCACGTGCTACTTAATTTAAGAAAATTTATAAAGATCCACAAAAGGTATAAACACAATTTTTAGAACTTCTAAAAGAATTAGTTCAGAATTTCAAGCCACTGGGAATCTCATATTAGTCAGACCCTGGTAATCGATCGCAATGCGGTCATTTGACTTTGTTTATATCTACTGCCGTTGTAACTTGGATAGACTTTAGTAACGCACCAATAATAAAACGCAGCTTATATAGTATGTTGGTCCAGGATAAACCCTTGACGCCCAGAACTAATCACAATCTAAGCGCTCCATTAAATTATTCCGAAAATGTCGCGAGATTGTCAGGAATTCCCCCTTTTTGTCGAGCCGTAGCGAACTTATTGCGACTCTGGGCTCGGAGGCTGGCGTCATTAGACCATCCCCAAAGTCTTCAGGTGAGGTTTCGATGCTTCCGGCGCCACCAAACAAGAAAAAACATGCGATATCTAAGTGTGATTCTGGAGCAGTGGCGTAACTACAGGGTGTTCAGAGTGTGCGGTGAACACGGGCCCAGAGCTGCTAGGGGCCCACCGCCACCAAGATTCATGCAGGGCCCATAAATTCGTTTTTTCTGATGCGAGCCGATTGATGTGGTGCTACGTAATAACCGACGAGTCAGAATGTCTAATCGGTTACATAGAGGGCGTTTGAAATTTCGCAACAATAAAAATGCAAGGGTAGTACAAAAAGTGTATAATCACTTATGAGTAAAAATGTACCTACAGGATGATCCAAACTCGACGCCCCAGGCCTACCTACTGCGGGAACACGAAAATAATTGGAAATAAAATTTCGAACAGGGGTTCTTAAATGGGACATGCTATAAGGCCCAATTATGACCGAAAATTTTCTTTTTTGTTGTTTGGGGAAATGACCGCTGTGACGTCATCAATATTTTTAACCAGAAACATATCATTTTTTTCCTATCATTCTCAACAACTTTTATACGAGAATATTTTCTGTATCTTTTATTGTTCAAAACTTACAATTGATAGTCAGAAATTATTTAGGAGAATGTTAGGTTGTCTTGTGCATCCTTAATTTTTTTCAACTGAAATATTAAAAAACAATTTTTCTAACAAACTATAATAGCAAAGAAGTCAGTAACAAGCACAATTCAAAAATTTAAAAATACTCCAGTCGAACAAATTTAATGGTGCGCAAGGCAGCCTAACATACCTACTCTTAAATAATTTCTGACTATCGCAATTGTTTACATGGATAGCTAGATTTCGGAAAACCGATCCTAGTGAATAGAAAAAATCCATGATTTTCATTCCATTCCATTTAAGAGCCCCTGTTCAAAATTTTATTTTAAGTTTTCGTGTTCCCGCAGTAGGCTTGGAGCGTCGAGTTTGGATCACCCTGTACAGAACGTACATACATGGTGATTCAACATTTTGACCTATAAAATGGCGTTTTTCGACCTGCAGTGAGGAATGTGCATTATTTTTAACTGTTGGTCAATACAAAGTTTAAATTGGATTATTCTCTATGCACCTCCATTTTCGCTACTTTTGCGAGGTATCTGGGTTAGGAATAGGGAGTTGCAGTTTTCGGGACACTGACCTACTTTTCCATAAAAAGAAAGGCTCGTATACAGAATTTTCATGCGACCTCCTTAGTTTTTTAAACACAAGGTGATTTTCAAAATTTGCCATTTTCAGGCACCCCCCTATATCCGTTATACGCTAACTTTTTTCACGTAGAGTTCGCAGTGGCGTACACGCTTTTTTTCTAGGAGGTAAGAATTTCAAAATATGAATATAACTTGTAAAAGTATCGAAAATGGGACATCCTGTACAATGTTTGTCATTGTTATACCACTTTCAAACATAAAAAAACACAGGGGTAAACCTGAAATTTTGAACACGGGACTACTCTTCCGTAGTTACGCCACTGTTCTGGAGGAAGGAGGAACTATAACCGGGAATCACCGGGTGTATAGTTGGTTGATGGTTGACTTTATGTCCTTGTTTGTAGCATATTTTTAGAGTAGTATGGATATATTTAATCTTGGAGTCAAAATAAAGGGCATTTTAACAATGGGGCACCACGTCTATAGGTTTTGACGTCATTGCATACAGCCAAAAAAGAATGCCCAATCGCCCTGACCACATACCTATATAATACATATATACTGATTTTTAACCGTCTGCGCACGCTAGTGCGCGGGTCAAAGAAAAGGATGCATGATACCTCCATTTGTTACCTTATATTGACATTTATCGGAACAGCTGTTTTCTGTTTATTCGTTTTCCCTGCTCGTTTTCGGTTTTCCCACAAGTTTTTCTTTTCTAGGTATTTCGAAAATAGCCTCTGTTACTAAAACCGTTTTTTAGTGACAGTGTAGTGCTTACATACAACCACAGAATAACTAAACAGAATTCCAACGCTTACCGCGGCAATAATCTCGGTTTGCCGGCCCGTCTCAGGTCGACGGGACCAGTGAGGAAACACTGATATTCATATTTGTGACAGTTTCACTTGCGCATGTAAACTACGCATCAGTTGTTGAGACATGCCTGCCACGTGTGGATATTATCACGCAAGGGATTATTAATTTTGCGTTCAACGTGAGTAGCACGCGCCACAAAAAAATGCACAGTCCAAAAACTATAGGCGCTATAGGTAATTTTTTTTACCAAAAACTTCCTTCATGTTTTGAGCACATTTCCCTCGCAGCATGTGTATAAAAATTTCCACAAATAAAACAGTTTCTCGCTTAGTGAAAATTTCATTACATTTTTTATAACCTTGCAATTTTGTTGCTATTTAAAGTGGTTAATAAACAATATTGGACAACAACTATGGCATTCGTTGTAAGCGCTCATATGTTAGCTTCAATTTTAAAGAAAATTCGAGTCGATAGCTCCACTACTCTCAAAGATATGACGATGGAAATGTAAAAAAACACAATTTCCGTAAAATGCCAATTTCGACAGTTTTTTCTAAATAAAAAAGGTCTCGACCACAAAAAAATGTCGTAAATCGCCATTTCGTATGCACAGTGATGTACTTAACAACACCTATGGGGTCTGATCTAGTTCTACCCTCAAAAAATTTCTTTTTTGAGAACGAAGCGACTTTTTGCTGATATATTAAAAAATATATTTCAAAGTTATTTAAAAAGTATTAAAAAAATAGGTTTAGGAACAAAATTTAGGATAGCAATACGTTATTGAATATACGGAGACTGCTACAAGCCAAAATGGTACAAACAGATTTCTAATATCTTTTTTCGTTTTTGAGTTATTTTGAAAAAAGTGTAAATTTGCATTTTGGATTTTATTTTTTTTTTCTGAAGTTGTTATCACAGATAGGAAAAAAGAAAAACACTTTCTTATGGCACTTTTTAACGGGCTTTAAGATGGCGTTTTTAGATTTGTTCTACAACATTTCGTTTTTTGAGAAACCATTTTCAACTTAACTTTTTTAAATACGGACCTGGATTTTTTTGCAGATTTTGAAAGCACTTTCATTCCAAATACCATGATGTATGGACAATATTTTTAAAATGTTTTGAGACAATTATACTGAAAATTCCTTTTTTTCTACTCATTATTTCCCTGTATTTAAATGTTGATAACAACTTCAGAAAAAAATAAAATCAAAAATGCAAAATTTCACTTTTGTCGAAATAACTCAAAAACGAAAAAATATATTAGAAATCTGTTTGTACTATTTTACTGACCTCAAAATTGCGCAACTTTTTCCGCATTTGTTGTTTGTTGTTGTCCTATCTCTCACCGTTTGCAAGATTCCCATACTGTTCAACATGCAATCTTAAAATTTTCAAGTAATTAAAGTGTAAATTTCAATAAATAGTCCAAAATTTTAAAAATGATTAAAAACCAATTTTTCGATATCGAGTTTTTCGTTTTTTGCATTTTCTGAGAAAATTTTCAAAGTGATGTATATTTTTCACACCATCAGAAAGTAGAGGTTTCAACGAACAAAAAGCGAACCGACTTTTTTACGGTTTAAAATCAAAAAAAGGGGTAAAAATAAATATTTTGATTCGAAAAAATTACAGCGTGTTCGAGACATAAGAAGGTAAGTTTCCACCAAATTTCGTAGAATTTTTTTTGTGAGATAAAAATTAAAAACCAAAAAATCGGTTATTTTGATTTTTCGTGGATATTTTCAGGTTATGTGAAAAAAGTGTAATTACAAAAGTTGTAGATCTTTTTATTACCTACAACTTTGCCATTTAACTTTTTTGATAGGAGTTGCAGTTTTGCCGGATATCGTGATAAACCGTTTTCCACCCCTAAAAGATCACCCCCTACAACACCCGTAGCTTAAATCGCCCTTAAATTATTTTTTCTGTTATTTTTGCTATATTTTCTTCCTTTTCCAATGGGTGTCACGCTGTTCTAGATTTTTTTGTTCTCAAAAATTATCTACCCTGGCCTAATTGCCACTCCTATACTCCAATTTTTATTTGTTTGAAAACAATTATTACTAACCCTGTACATAAATTCTAAAAACTTCCTTGGAACCGCCCAGAATTTTAGAAAATCTTAGTTTTTATAAGCAATAATTTTGATGTATCCAGGGTGTCCAACTTTATAACTGTAGAAATCATTAAAATCTTCATTTTTGGAGACAAGAACCTAAACTTTTTTTGTTTGAAAGGCCTTCAAAAACCACTTCTTTTGACGTTCCTGCTATTTTCAAAATGCAAATCCAGGGCCGACTCCGATTTTTTTATACCCCCGATTTTCACGAAAACTCTAGCGATTTTTTTTATTTAAAATCTGACCCCACAGCGTTAATCAGAACACGCCAAAACCTGTATATACTAAATTTGAATAAAAAAATATACAGGGAGTTCCATTCTGCAGGGTGTCCAAGTTGAGCAAAATAGGAATTTTAAAGGCATCTATCTGCCAAGTCCAGTGTGCCATGGAATCCCCTCAAAACAGTTGAATGGTCAATAGAACCACTCAAGCTGTTGGTGTGCAAAAGTCCAATACAAAATATATAGAGTATTCTTATCTGTGCCACCTCAAATTACTAAATTTTTGAGATTTTATACGGGTCAAAAATCAAGTAGACACACACTATAAACGAACTAAATCTAAAAAATACAGAAGCCTGTCAGTCAGTAAGTCCATATCAGTTAAGGTGCCTATGATGTGCCACAACAGGAAACACACAGAAAATGTATCATTTTAGGCAGTGACTTTGTTGAGAAAGGTACAATAATTTAAATTGTTTTTATCTGTTACTTTTGTGTTTATCAATATTTTTTCAATGATTCCAGAGTACCTACTCTTGATCTGTATAAGATAAAATTTCAGAATTTTGAGATGGCTCAGAGAAAAATACCCTGTTAATTTTTGTAGTAAATCTTTTCACATCAACATTTTAAGCGGTCCTGTTAACCATAGGACTGTTCTGAAGGAATTCCATGGCGCACTTGACTCGCCAGATGTCTAAAATTCCTATTTTGCTGAACTTTGACACCCTACAGAATGGAACTCCCTGTACATTTTTTGTTCGAATTTGGTATATGGGGGTTTTAGGGTGTTGTGATTAACGCTATGGGGTCAGATTTTAAATAAAAAAAATCGCTAAATGGTTTTCTTGAAAATCGGGCGTATAAAAAAAATCGCAGCCGGCCCTGGATTTGCATTTTGAAAATGGAAGGAAGGTCAAAAGACGCGGTTTTTGAAGGCCTTTCAAACAAAAAAAGTTTAGGCGAATATCTCCAAAAATGAAGATTTTACGGCATTGCACAGTTTTAACGTTGGACACCCTGTATACAGGGTTTCTCAAGAAAAGTGTTTTAAAAAGTCCGATTATTTCCTTAGTCAAAAGAAAAAGGGTCTGCTAAAACCCGGGTGAGTTTTTCCGGGGAATCTGAATCTAGCGTCACAATTGACATACTGGGTGTCCTCGAAAAAACATTTTTTTCGAAAAATAAAAAATACTGTTTGTTTCCATTTTTAATATTACGGACAAAATATATTAAAATCTGCTCGTTTGTAATTTATACATCATTCCCGGTTTAACGGGAAGTAAAAAAATATTTTAGGAAATTGTTATTTTTCTATACAAAATTATAGGGACATCTCTTGCCGTTTTTGAGATATTCGCCCAGGTTTTCTGATTTGAATAGAATAAGGGAGCGTATATTACAACTACCTGAAAGTAGTCCATGACTTCATTTTTGCTTTTTAATACATAACACTAACCGTACAGCACAAAATATTATTCTGTGACCACAGCTATAAGTAGGTCATGGACCGAAAATTTGTTTCATACAATTAGAATATACGCTTCCTTTTTCTACACCAACCAGGAAAACAGAGGCGAACATTTCGAAAGCGGTAAGAGATAAATCGGTAATGTTATACAGTGCCACAGAAAGTTGGAACCATATGGGAATTTTTTTATTTTTGGGCTAAGATGAAACTGCTCTGGGGAGATCATCTCTGCTTGCAAAAATATTCGAAATGAGATAATTAAATGTCGTGACGTAATTTGACATATCTGTCAAAAATGACATTTAATTAAATAAAAAGCCAAAATCGAAAAATGTTATTTGAAAAAGTTGCTTGGAATTTTATTTTACCCCTATGTACAAATTTTCAGCCAAAAATTCTGACAATGATAAATTTTTGATCTTTTGAAAAAATATAAAAATTGCACCTTTTAAGTTGACTTTTTCTTGAAACTAGCAGATTACGACCTAAAAACGGTCCATAACTAAAAAATACCACGTTTTGATGATAGACAAACAATAATAAAGTCGAATAATGTTATATATATAGTTTTTTTTTGTCGGGAATCAAAAACGAAGGGTTTTTAAACTGGCGCGAACACAAAACTTTGTTTTTTAGGGCCGAATAGGGTAAATTAATTAGGTCCAAATTTCCAGAATTCTGTACCCATATTGCACGGACAAAGTCATTTTTGGGAAAGTCGAAAAATATGTTCGTCCTACTCCTTCGACCAGTCCAGAACTGGTGCAGTTTTTAAAACTGCACCGCTTTGCGGCCATTGCTGATCGGCAAAAGAACAAAATCACAAAACATAACTTAACAGCAAATAATAACAGCCACAACAACAATTTAACAGTACTTAACAAATCCACAACAAAACAACAACTTAACGCCAAAACAGAACAATTCGCTTTTGAAACACAGGAACCAGGAACAAAACTTCCAATACAAGTGTAGGTAATACACCGGTTCTGACTACGAGCAGGCGGTAGCACACTGGAGGGAGAAGCACGTGCGTCCCACACGAACCTCTACGTCGCCGACCGATATAAGCCGAGCCATCGTCCGCCCGCTGGACTGCAAAGTGGGGCGCGCCGCGGGTCGACCAAGCCGATACTCACGAATATGTGTGCCAATTACTTGCTTGGGTGACTATGATCTACACAGTACTTAAGGAAGCACATAGATGGCGATACTAACTCTGTCCTTAACGGGTCGCCGTATGCGCGTATACGGACGCTACAATTCTGTTTAGTTATTCTGTGATACAACATACAATAAAGTGTTTTGCTATGATTATTACGACTAGACGAGAACAATGGCTTGCTTTGTGAAGCATTGTAAAAATCTCAAAAGACTGGTGCCTCCTGAGGAAGTTATTACTTCTGTACAAAGTAATATCTAGGTAGGTATTTTTGCTGCATTACATTTTACAGACTACCTCTATTGCGTTTTTTTAATAAAAATAATTTTACCTTGAAGTTGTATAATTTTTACAGCTGCTTTTTTTTACGTTTTGCTTTCTTCTGTGAGTAAAATATTCATTTTGTGTTATGTGAAAACAAGTTTATTAAAAAAATGAAAATATAAACCAAGCATAATACTTACATATTTGGAGCAATGAAATGCTTAGGCTCGGTTTCTATCTACTTCTTAGCGTTAAGTGTACGACACATACTTATATTATATAGGAATGTGGTGTTCGACCTTTGTTAGTCGTTAAAGGGTTTACTTACAGTTCACCTTAACGCTAAGAAAAGCGTTTTAAAATTCCCGCCTTAAATAAGGGTACAAATGGCCGCCGTCCTTGATTGAAAAGCTACCCCGTCGGTTGTCTTGCGCCGTATATGTATTATATATAGGTATGTGGCCCTGACAGAATCTATTCCCAAATGGCGGCTGCGCGAACAGGTGCGCAGAATTTTCCCGCCATGGGGAAGTTTACCTGGTATACTGCTGGTTGTTTTATATGCTCCACTTTGCATTCCACGTTTTCATTGATCGACTCAAGGTTACAGTTTAGAATCACAGTGCATTGCAATAGTTCCTTCCAGCCAAGACAAATAAACAAAGGTATGCTCACGCGCATCTCGACGTGACGTCACGTTCGAGCAAAAATACTAGGTGTGTTCAAAAAATAACAGGAATTTTGTAATTTCTCAGGTTAGTCTTCCGATTATAGTTTGTACATGAAGCAACTGCACAACTAAAGCACCGCAAACATTTAACTATAAACCGCTCGCGATAAACGCAAGGTAAATTATTATAAACAGCACCAAAGATCATGATATTTGGCTTTGACAGCACCTTGTAAACAGCTCATCTAACGCGTCAAGCAGACATCCTCGCTTGTTCTGCATCGAACGTGACGTAATGCGCGGCGCGGTCGAATTTTCGTTCGCGTCTTGAGCATACCTTTATTTATTTGTCTTGCTTCCAGCATAATAATGGCTTAGTTAATCACTTACCTGAAGAACATCCGTATGCACCGCCCGATTTGCTTGAAATTTTTTCTACCCCCCCCCCCATTTTCGAGGTCCCTGAACACAAATCTGACCTCTATAATCAAGATGAATAATTAAGCTCAAACTGATCACCACCCTATTTTGCAACTTTTGCAACATCGAAACTTCGCGAATACCCGCGGGAAAACCGAAATTTTGAAAGATTTGTGCTGTGTTTACGTCCGGCCTGGCCGCTGTTTTCGCCCGACATTCGGCGCGCCGAAATTCATCCGGATTTGACGTTATTTCCATAATTTATGTCACAACGGGTTATTGAATACAAGACGAGAAGCTTAATCTTGAGTTGACCAATGAAAACATGGAATGCAAAGTGGGTTTTAGCCTCTCTGTTGGAATCACAAAATATATAGGTTAGGGTTTGACATCAATAATGACAATGACATGAATGAAATATCTGCGATAAATCAATCACCAAAGTGACTGCTGGCAGATGACAAAAAAATAATCATTAAGGTATCGTAATAAATCAAACATTTTTCAACCTTCACATTCGTATTTTGGAACAAAAATATTAAATTGTTGTTTAAAGTGTAACCAGAACTGTTATTTACACACCTCCAAGGGCTTTGAAATGGCCGCTATTGCACTCAGAATTAAAACGAAAAGTGGCCAGCAAATTGTAAACACCCTAACGGAAGATAGTACAATAAAAGACCTGAAAGAAGTCTTATCGATTGTGTCCAATATTCCTATAAACCGCCTTCACGTTCTCTCAGGATTCCCACCAAAGCTGTTCGATATTACTCAAGACAGTTTACATTTAGGTAGTAGTGGTCTGGCGACTGGTGATACATTAATTTTAGAAGAAAAACCTGAGTATACTACAGAACCAGAACCGAAATTTCGGAAACTGACTGAGCAGAGTACCCCACATGCATCTCAAAGATCAAACGAAGTTAATCCATTCGACTGCCCTGGTATTCTTATGAAATATGTAGTACCTGCCGATAACTCTTGTTTATTTACTAGTGTTAATTTCGTTCTTAATGGCAAATTAGATGAAACAGGTGAAGCTGCACCTTATTTGAGAGAAATTATATCAGAAACGATTAGAAATGATCGAGATAACTACTCTGAAGCCATTTTAGGAAAACCAATTGAAGAGTATTGCCTGTGGATACAAGACGATAAGTCGTGGGGAGGTGCTATTGAGTTGGCTATTTTGTCTAACTATTATGGAATTGAAATTGCTGTGGTAGACACAACTAATGCTATTATCAATAGATTTGGCGAAGATCAAAATTACCCCCATAGGGTGTTTTTGATGTTTGATGGTATACATTATGATCCACTTTATATGGAACCATTAGATGTAAGTATTGATTTGAAGATTTATCTGTGGCAGGGTTACGAGGACTTTCTTTGCTTGGTAACTGCAAAACTAAGTTTGTGTCAATTCTTCCAATTTGTTCTCTTGCATTAAACACAAACTTTTGTTTACTTACTTAAGTTAAACTTATGTCTTTCGGTGTCCGATACACCTCTGATGGGTTTCTCATCTCCAAGTGCAAGTTTACTATGGGTGTGTTCGTAATTTCACTGCAAATATGTTAAGGAATCGAGTGATTGCACCATTCAAAATTTTCTGCACTTGTGATGGCTTGATGGATTCTATCACACATTTGTAGTGAAATTACAAACTCGCTCTGTTGTACTTATCATTTCAATTTTAATTATCTGGGGAGGGTTATGGCTGCTTTGAGGAATCTAATAAGGGGAAACAGCTGTCCCAGTCTAGTCCACAGGGGAGTGTCTTCCCTCGGACCACTACTATTTATATTGTATGTTAACGACCTTAAACTAGTGTTAAAGAAATTGTTTGTTAATTTGTTTGCTGATGACACTCTCGTTGAGGTGGCTAGTAGTGATCCTGAGCAAACGACAGCTACCTTCAATAGAGAACTCGACATTTTGTACAGGTGGCTTTGTGTTAGTGATGGGAATAATCGGGATATTTTCATAATCGAGATGTTAGTAACATTGAGTATTTCATAATCGAAATAATAATTCGAGATATTAATCGAATTATATATCGATTTTTATATTTATGTCTCGGTCGGTTTGGTATTCGGTCATCCGATTATTAAATGGCATTATTCTTATCGATACTTTTTTTTATTTTTGGCGAATGAACCGGGATTGGACCTACTATACTCGCAACTTACAACAAAATACAACAGCCAACGGTCTGCGTTTTCCAGCGTTTTCTATATCTTTCTCTGTTACACTTAATAACCTTCTCTCCCTTCTCACTTTCTCACCATCTCTTTCATCGATTCGAGTTCGGCGTTTCAAGTTTCAACTCAACGTCTTGATTCCTAAGATCTCGACAGTGTACACTGTACGCAATTACCTATTTTAATACTACTAAAAAAATTGTCTCGAGATATTTGAAAATAATCGAAATAATTCGATTCATTCGAATTATTTAATTCGATCCTTCCCATCACTACTTTGTGTAAACAAATCGAAGCTTAATGCCTCTAAAACTATGTTAAGGTAACAATTTCACTGCTCTGTTATTCAAATTATGTAAATGAAAATCATGGGTCCATTCAGCAAATATATCCTTTAAAAACTACACCATTCATAACAAATTCCAAGCTTTCGTTCTCAGTTTTAGAACTTCATCAGGGATTTATACAGGGTCGACCCAGATTGACTATGATTGGTGTAAAAGACAAAAAATTTGGAAGTTCAAATTTCATCTATTGGGGATCACCCAATGACGTCAGAACCTATAGACAGGTTTGTTTTGATAAACGCTTGACGCCCAGAACTAATCACAATCTAAGCGCTCCATTAAATTATTCCGAAAATGTCACGAGATTGTCAGAAATTGCCCCTTTTTGTCGAGCCGTAGCGAACTTATTTCGACTCTGGGCTCGGGGACTGGCGTCGTTAGACCATCCCCCGAGTCTTCAGGTGAGGTTCCGATGCTTCCGGCGGCCCCAAACAAGAAAAAACATGCGATATCTAAGTGTTATTCTGGAGGAACTATAACCGGGAATCACCGGATGTATAGTTGGTTGATGGTTGACTTTCTGTCTTTGTTTGTAGCATGTTTTTAGAGTAGTATGGATATATTTAATCTTGGAGTCAAAATAAAGGGCATTTTAACAATGGGGCACCACGTCTATAGGTCTAATGAAGTTTTTTGTTATCTTAAATGACAAGGATAGTTCACCTACCTATAGGAAGTAAAATGGACGAAAATTAAAGGCCAATTATTTTGAAAATTTACATAATTTTCAATTCTAAGCAACTTTTTTTAATAAAATTTTTCGATATCTCCCAGAAAATATTTACGTACATAGAAAATAGTATTTTTTATGCTCCTTTCAACGCCTATTGACTTTTCGGAAATAAAATTTGGCAGAA
The DNA here is from genome assembly GCA_963920635.1 of Pseudeuparius sepicola. Lineage (NCBI taxonomy): Eukaryota > Metazoa > Arthropoda > Insecta > Coleoptera > Anthribidae > Pseudeuparius > Pseudeuparius sepicola. The sequence continues at coordinate 62,899,097 of OY987300.1, read as the reverse complement.
ATTGTTCTCAAAACAAGCAGGGGTGATCCCCAATAGATGAAATTTGAACTTCCAAATTTTTTGCATTTTACACCTATCATATACTCGATCTGGGTCCAACCTGTATATTGGTGAATTTAATTTTGAAAAATGTAAAAATATTGTATACAAGTATAGTTTTATTGTTATAGTATAAATTTATAATTATTTGTAAGATTAATAAAAAAAAAATTGATGGTCCAAGGTTGTGTACCACAACCACAAAAAGATTGGGACACTAGGTATTTAAGGAGTAAATAGACTAGTCATTTTCATGTAATTATAAGTATATTATGTATATTAGCCTTTTTAGCTAAATAAATCTTTACTTACTCTACCTTCTTGAACAATTCAAATTTGAAAAAGCTACATAGATCCATTACTTAATTAGATCTTGGATGCTGGTATTAGATGTCAATATTTTTAGTCTAATAAAGCCAGTAACTTTTCATTTATAAAATGACAATTTCACTATTTTAGGGAGGTAATAAGATACAAACGATTTTTCCCAGTGAAGATAATCGGATATTAACGGAGGCTCAACAACTAGCACAAGAAGCAAAGTCAAGTAGACAGTTCACAGACGTGAATAAGTTTACACTAAAGTGCATGATCTGTAACATTATGTTGACTGGTCAAGTACAAGCGCAACAGCATGCTCAAAGTACGGGGCACATGAACTTTGGCGAGGTTTAACAAAGGCTGCCAACGACACTGTAGGGACTACAAAATATGTTTCATTAGGAACTAAACTATACGCATCAGGGACTATACTTACACTTTATTACGCATAAAAATTTGGAATGTTTATTCGATCATTTAAGAATCGAGGCTTTTATGAGACAATACATTCTTGTTCTTCATTCATTCATTTTGTGTTGGCTATATTAGTTGTAAGATTTTGGATTTTGAAATACACTACAGAGATACTATATACCAACTCGAGAATGTTTTACTGTATATTTTATTTAATGTGCATACCTAAGTATAATATTAGTATTTAGTAGGAGTTAAACCATTTATTTAAATATACAGATTTGTTACAATTTGCTTGAGACTATTATAAAAAATGTAGCTTCTTTTGAAGTGTACTTAGTTTTTTAATTAAATTAATTTTTTAGGATGATGTTAATTATTTTCCATTATTTTGGGATTTGAGAAAAACTGGGTAGGGACACATTAAGGTTAGTACTAACCTTGGGGATACATAAAATATAACTTCACAGCTGAAAGCTCCGTAATTACAACAGCTGTCAAATAGACTTCAATAAATTAGAAGTTGGATGTAAAAGACGCACTTAACAAATTTTCTAATCTAAGAGAAAATAAAATTCGGTATCATAAATTCATTTTTATTATTTTAAAATAACATGTAAACAATTTAATTCGGTTCAACCTATTAAACAACTTAAGACTAGAAATTTATAATCATAGGTGCATTATTATATTGAGCAGAAAAATACAATTACACAACTAAATCATAAATATATGAAACACGATAGGTAATAGTGAAATTAAACACAATAGCTGGAATTGATACAGTAAAACAGGTCAACAACTTAAAAGTGATCTTTTCCATAGAAGTAATGAAAAGATAATATAAATGCTGACTAAAATCACAGAAAATGTCTCAATGTATTTTGTCCTTGGTGCACTATTTGGATATTTTATTCTACTTTACACAAAAAAGAAGATCTTGGCGTGCTTGAAAATGAAAACCTCGGTTCTCTGGTCATAACAAGTGTAACCCTTCAAAATAAGAAAAGTGTTTTTTGCGACTGATCAGCAATAGTATATGTCCACCACCTGTTATACATAAAAAGGACAAAAAACATTGGTATACCTTAGACTTTGATATGGTTATGGTTAGTAACATTTACAATACAAACACATTTCGAACACATCTAGAACTAGCATAAAATAAATAATAGATAGAAATACTTTCCAAATAAAAATTTATAAAAAATAAATCAGCTTTGTTCCGTTAATAAAATCCATTTTCAAATTCTAGCTAAAGGCATTTGTTTATACTAGTCTTAATCACTTAACAAGCTTTAAACGGTATTCTCTTTTAATCCAAAAGATACATTCAGTCTTTTTCAGAAGTCTACAAGCGATACGAGGACTTTAAAAATAAAAGTACAGCCTTTTGTTGGACTTAGGGATGTCATTGCCTTGTTAGTTCAAAAATGAGACACAACTGGTTAGAAACATGTAGTTCTCCACTAACCGATTGTATAGTTCTCTGCGAACTTTTGCTGTAAATTTATTTACGACACACAGGGTTGCTGCGGTCGCAAATGTCAAATTGTACATCAAAACAATTTGGAAATTCCCCAACCACTCTATGCTTCCAAAGTCTCCCAGAAGATCAAAATTCGTTATTCCTAAAATGTTCATATCATTAGAACACAAAGCAAAGAAACCTGCTCAGAGAACTTTCCCTACATTTATTGGCCCCAACTGGTCTATTTGACACTACTTACCTAAAATTTTCGACAAAACTGGCAGAGCAGAGCTGATGATCAACACTAGAGTACAGTTGGCTATCACAAGAGTAAAAGAAGTGCTTTTGACCGTTGGTCTGATCTGCCTCATATATGGTATTGTGTACAGGCCGATAGAAGAAGTCACCATCAAGTAAACTATCAGCACTATTTCTAAAGCGGCTCCAAAAGGACCCAATTTCGAAAGCGAACTTACTCCTAAAGTAAATTGCTAAAATCATAAACATAGGTTATGAAGACAATTTTGTACAATGGAGATCTACCTTTGAGCTGCTGGGCAATGCTTTAATACCAATTAACAATGAAAGGGTGTTTTGGACTACCATAAGAACAGCAATTACTGTTAAGCCAATTAGTAGCAACATTGATATTGGATAAATGACATTTCTTCTAAATGAGGAAGTCCTACGCTGTTTGTCTGTAAATAAAATAACAGTAAGTTTTGTGTCCACTTAACACCAATAACTGATATACTGTAGATATAAACTAAGTGTTTAATTTGTTTGGATAACTGTAACTTTAAGGTACCTAATCTAATTTTGGTGATAAATATTTTTTCATCAACTGTAAAATAACACTTTTACTCCTGTCTCTGGACATAAAAAATAAGGATTTGATTTGAACCCAACTAGGGTTCCTTATGGCCCCTCTCAACTATAAAAGGCTAGTAATGGAACGTCATTAGTGTCATTATTCGATTTTGTGCATTGCGAATAAGACTTAACCTTCTGTTATTCTTCACTCATGAGGCAACCTTCACTAAAAATCTTTTAAGGTTACATTTTCAAGTTGTCATTAATGACTTTCAAGTTAATTTTTAGTTATCAGGTTCATGATACACAGATAATGGTATGTCATCTAGGCTAACAAAAATCCAACTTCTGTGCACCTATGTCACTTTGACAAAAGTTACCAATTTCATGTCAAGTTGAATTGAAAATTTTTGAATTTTGATATGAAAATAAAATGCCGACTTGTGTGGTCGAAAACTAAAAATTGCAGTTTGAATGCAAAGAGGGAAGTAACGTAAAGTATTACTTATAGTTTTCCCAAACAACCAGAATAATTATTGATGGTTTGAGGCTTTTATGGCCGAAAATTTATAATGAATTTATACACGGGTAAGTTAAGTACCTCGTATCATTATCTGTTACAAAATAATGATTGTGTGATAACTAATTAAAACATCATTTTAGTGGCAGTTCTAACCATTTCAAAGAAAGTTTCACATTTTGGTAAAATACAGACGTTGACAAATTATTCCCCAAAAAAATGCACAAAATCTATAAACTGATGCAGAGCACTGTGATAGAGCAACAGACATAGGTATAATATGGAATTTAATACCAACGATGCCAATATACCTAATAGAATAAAATAGTGAGAAAACAAAACAACCAGAATAATTATTGATGGTTTGAGGCTTTTATGGCCGAAAATTTACAATGAATTTATACACGGGTAAGTTAAGTACCTCGTATCATTATCTGTTACAAAATAATGATTGTGTGATAACTAATTAAAACATCATTTTAGTGGCAGTTCTAACCATTTCAAAGAAAGTTTCACATTTTGGTAAAATACAGACGTTGACAAATTATTCCCCAAAAAAATGCACAAAATCTATAAACTGATGCAGAGCACTGTGATAGAGCAACAGACATAGGTATAATATGGAATTTAATCCCAACAATGCCAATATACCTAATAGAATAAAATAGTGAGAAAATAATTAACTCAAATATTTGGATTTGCCACTATATACTGTGATAGCTTTCCATCTATGTTCTCTCTTCAAAAATGGTAATAACCAATAGCAAAAGTAATTCAAAACAATCTATATTTTGTTGTTCATCTTACTAACAATACAGTTAAATAATTTCATCAATTTTATGAAATTGTAAATGTAAAATAGGACGTGATGGAAGACATCAACACGATGGAAATATGTTCATATGTTCAGTGCTCGCAAGCCATTGCTTTGCTTTGATAACCTTTCGTAGGCAATTTAATGACCTATTATCCATTTCAAATCAACAGTTCTGCCAAATTAAAATGACAAGCCCATAGAAAGGAAACTTAATAAAAAAATTATTGACAATATCAATAAAAGCAGCAATATAATTCCAATTTAAATAAAATTTAAAAATAATCAATAACACTTGACCTTGCACTTAATTTTTTTATCAGCAGTAATTCAGATAATTTCCTATAAATTTGGACAACAATCCACTTACCTAACAATTTCCTCCTGCTTTCAATTTCGCTCAGTCTTTCCCCCAGTCCAGACTGCAGTTCCCCATTCCTTAACCTCAAAAACATATCGGGTAACTTGTATTCGTCCTCGATTATAGGAGCACCTCCATTTATCCCAGGAGACATAGGAGAAGGACTAACGAAATATTTGCCCGTGACTTGGGCATGTTTCAGTCTTCTTCGTAGGCTTTCCTCCTCCATAGCACAAGCGAAATATTCCTCGTTTATATCGCGCAAGAACTGAGGTTTTATCAAAAACTGGCCAACTACGTCAAATAGACGGACAAACCCCAAGGGGGTGCACACCAGGAGAATAAGAACACCAAAAAATGAGATACACGAGTAGAGAAATGGCAAATAGTAACTCCAAAGATCTAAAAGAATGCATAACGTTAAGCTTTGCCACAAGGACAGACCTATTATAGAGTTCCTTAGTAGCAACTGTCAAATGGCTAGTTAACAGTGGCGGCTCGATTTTGGGGAGGCAGACTTTTTAATAAAGTAGGAAAATAGTATACTTGGTCAAAAAATATCGTATTTGTGTCGGTATCTTTATACACTTGTACCCTTACAAAATTTGAATATGAATATTATATTTATCCAAGAAAGGGTTTAGGACCTCCATTTCAAATTTATTTGCCAAAAAGCAAGTCAAACTGCCTAGGTGGTATTAATTTATACAAACCACACAAAAATGTTGTAGTAATCAAAGAAAATAGATAGCTGTGTTTCTACAAGATATTTTTTGTCTGGGAAAACCACAGAGAAGTGACAGAATGAAAATAAAAGTAGAATTAAAGTTTTGATCAATCATATTCAAAATACTAAAATATAGTGTACGGAATTATTTTGTCAGCAGAAAATATATATAGTAAAAAAATCAGGGAGCAGCAATGCAAAAACTGGAAAACAGGCTTGATAAGATATGTTTTACTTAAATTTGGATAGGGTAGGTAAGTATCCCTAAATCCATAAAAAATAATTACCGTCATATGTGTGCCAAATGTGTGTGCTAAATCTGTTTGTTGTAAAAAAATTCTATATCCTTACAATTTCTCATATTCTCCTCTTCTCCTGTTACCTCCATATCTATTATTCAAAAAAGAATACCAATCAACCCGATTCCGTTCCAAACATATACGGTTTACCCTGATAACTGTTTTCTTAATGGCAGAGAGTGATAACTATTGTTTTGGCGTTTTTTCAAAAGGAGTCTTTGCCTCCGGTTACATCTAATGTGAAGGAGTCCAACGATTTCACCCAGACCAAATGTCTGAATGCTCCAGCATATAAATTGATTGACTTTATTGTAAAAATAAATACGAAAGCCACAATATACCAATTTTTACTTCTTTTTATTTCTTTCTTATATTCTTACAGAGAAGGCACTGCCTCCTCGGACGAGCCGCCACTGCTTCCCATTTTTACTTTCACTTCATCCACAACTTGACATTTGTCACTATGGGAACTGTCTGCTATGTTGATCAGTGGCACTAATTATACTAAACAAACTTACTCAATATCGTGTGAACATTAGATTTATCTTCATCTATAAGAGCGGACACTACGTAGGTCATTCCAAGAACTACCACTGCCAAAAGAGACAGAACGATAAATGTTTCATAAACTCGAGCCCACAGACCTTTTCTGTATCCAAAAAATCCTTCAGATTCGGTGAAGAGGTAGGCAAAAGGTAGTAATATAAATAGGGACAGATTTGAGAAAAGGAAAATGTAGTTCCATATTCCTAAAATATTTTAAAATTAATTGAAATAACCAGTATTTCTCAAAAAAAAAATTATACTGAAAGGTCAAGGGAAGATAGAAAAATGTAAAATAACAATAAGGGTTCCTTGTTTCAATTTAATTTGCAAAACCTTCTATAGTATGCATGCTATTAATCTGTGAAGAAGGCTAACTTTTTCACGACCTTTTTCGTAAGCAACGCAAATAATGGAGCTCTTTGATATTTATGAAAATTAGGTGTACAATAATAGATCTAAAAATCCCCAAAAATTATAAATAAATAAGTTGGATTAGATTTCAAAGCAGGTAACCTAGGAAATTAGAGGCTTAAGCTGGATTTATAGACTGAAGTACCGTAACCCTGATGCAACCGTAACATATTTATAACGTAAAGAGCAGATTTTCAATTTATAGATGCCTTACACTACGTTTGATACATGTGCGATATCACAGAAAATATAGTTCCACAACAGAAAGTTCCTTAACAATACCTGTCAAATGGACTCCAACTGCAGACTTCAAAAAAACAAGTTGATTGCATTTCTTATGAAATGATATTTTCCCAAAATATAATCTTCCCAATTCGTAGATTAGCCAACATTTAATAGTAGGCCTCAATATCAATGCATTTGGAAAACATTAAGCTTCAAAGTTGGAGTCCATTTGACAGCTGTCATTAAGGAGCTCTCTGTTCTGAATATATTTTCTGTGGCGATATGCTAGCCACACATGTGCTTATGCTGTGGATATCAGCTGCTTATTTAGAACGAAACTTGTGTAGACCACAGAAAATATACGCTACGCGGACAGAAGTTCCACACAATGTAATTATTTGGCAGCCCGAAAGGAAGCCGGCTCTCAAAAGCCGGCTTCCCCTGGCTTTCAGCAGTGTCTATAAAAGAATTCTTCCATAGTTCTGCTTTCACGGCCGTGGTGCTTTCATTACTCAATACTAGGCGGCAGCACGCTAGGAAAAAGCATCCGAAAGCGGCGTTGCCGGATTGTGCAAACAGTCGGTGGTTTTACCGAACTATAAAAATATAAAGATCTTTAATAAAATGAGCTTGCCCATTTAGAATCCAAGGTTAACAGTGACGCTGTCAGCAGTAACTATAGAATTCTTCCCTCGAGAGATTTATTTTTTTCGTCGTTTTTGGAAAGGGCATTCAATATTTTACGAATCTGTGGCAGAAAAAAATTACTGCTCTAAAACTACCCCTGCACCCCTCAAGGAACAAAATAATAACTACCTATATTATTCTTGGTCCGATTATATGCGCCGTTTTTAGCAACGACGTTCCAAATGATTCCAGGTGCATATGAACCCATGGTAGAAAAATTTCAAGCAAGAATTATCCCTTCCAACTATGTCCGACTATGGTAGTTTTTTGAAAGCGTAGCCACTATAACTCTTATTTCACGAATCCGTGGTAGAAAAAAATCATCGTACAAAAGCTACCCCATGCACCCCCTGAAAAATTGAAAATTCCATTGTTCTTAGTTCGAGGTTCACCGTTTTAGCAAGGACGTTCCAAATGATTCCAGATGCACAAATTAGTGGTTGAAAAAATTTGTCAGGAAAAACTACCCCCTCCACCAGAGATATTGTTTTCGAGATGATTATTTAGTCATTTTTTGAAGAGGCATTTACTATATATCTACCTTATTTCACGAATCGATGGTTGAAAATATTTACGGGGCAAAAACTACCCCTTCCCACCCCCGAAAGCGTATTTTTAATTTGATTATTGTCGTTTTTGAAAAGACATTCACTATATCCCTTATTTCACGAATCCGTGGTTGAAAACATTTACGGGGCAAAAACTACCCCTTCCCACCCCCGAAAGTTTATTTTCAATTTGATTATTGTCGTTTTTTGAAAAGACATTCACTAATATTCACTATATCGTTTATTTCACGAATCCTTGGTGGAAAACATTAACGGGGCAAAAACTACCCCTTCCCACCCCAGAAAGTTTGTTTTAAAATTGATTATTGTCGTTTTTTGAAAATGCAATCACTATATTCCCTATTTCACGAATGTGTGGTTGAAAACATTTGCGGGGCAAAAACTACCCCTTCCCACCCCAGAAAGTTTGTTTTTAATTTGATTATTGTCGTTTTTTGAAAAGAAATTCACTATATCCTTTATTTGACGAATCCGTGGTTGAAAACATTTACGGGGCAAAAACTACCCCTTCCCACCCCCGAAAGTTTATTTTTAATTTGATTATTGTCGTTTTTTGAAAAGACATTCACTAATATTCACTATATCGTTTATTTCACGAATCCTTGGTGGAAAACATTTACGGGGCAAAAACTACCCCTTCCCACCACAGAAAGTTTGTTTTAAAATTGATTATTGTCGTTTTTTGAAAATGCAATCACTATATTCCCTATTTCACGAATGTGTGGTTGAAAACATTTGCGGGGCAAAAATACCCCTTCCCACCCCAGAAACTTTGTTTTTAATTTGATTATTGTCGTTTTTTGAAAAGACATTCACTATATCCCTTATTTCACGAATCCGTGGTTGAAAACATTTACGGGGCAAAAACTACCCCTTCCCACCCCCGGGCCGGAAGTTTGTTTTTAATTTGATTATTGTCGTTTTTTGAAGGGTGCTGGGGGTATTATTCGCCCAACAATTTTTTTCGCCCAACAATTTTTTTAACCACGAATTTGTGCATCTGGAATCATTGCGAATGTCCTTGCTAAAATTGGCGAGGATCCGACAATATAAGTTATCATTTTTGTTCTTAAAGGGGTGCTGGGGGTAGTTTTCGCACAAGAATTTTTTTCAACCGCGAATTCATGAATCTAGAGTCATTATAAGAACGTACTTGCTAAAATCGGCCAGGATCCGACAATGAAGTTATAATTTTTTTAAAAGGGTGCTGGGGTAGTTTTCACCCAACAATTTTTTTAAAGTACAAATTTGTGCATCTGGAATCATTAGCAACGTCCTTGCTAAAAACGGTGGGAATCGTACCATGAAATTTTCCTTTTTTTTTCCTTAAGGGATAGTGGGGGGTAGTTTTTGCCCAACAAATTTTTTCAACTACGAATTCGCGCATCTAGAATCATTATAGGAACGTCCTTGCGAGGATCCGACAATGAAGTTATCATTTTTGTTCTTAAAGGGGTGCTGAGGGTAGTTTTCGAACAAGAATTTTTTTAACCGCGAATTCGTGAATCTAGAATCATGTACTTGCTAAAATCGGCCAAGATTCGACAATGAACTTATCAATTTTTTGTGCTAGGGGTAGTTTTCGAACAACAATTTTTTTGTGCAGAATCATGAGGTACGTCCTTGCTAAAAACGGTGGGAATCGTACCATGAAAGTTATCTTTTTTTTCTTTAAGGGGTAGTGGGGGTAGTTTTCGCCCAACAAATGTTTTCAACCACGAATTCGCGCATTTGAAATCATTAGGAACGTCCTTACTAAAATTGGCGAGAATCCGACAATAAAGATATCATTTTTGTTTTTAAAGGGGTGCTGAGAGTATACTTAGTTTTCGCCCAAGAAATTTTTTCAACCGCGAATTCGTGACTCTAGTCATTAAAAACGTACTTGCTAAAATCGGCCAGGGTCCGATAATGAAGTTATAATTTTTTTGAAGGGGTGCTGAGGGTAGTTTCCGACCAACAACTTTTTTAAAGTAGGTACAGATTTGTGCATTATCTGGCATCATTAGGAACGTCCTTGCTAAAAACGGTGGGAATCGTACCATGAAAGTTATCTTTTTTCTTTAAGGGGTAGTGGGGGTAGTTTTCGCACAACAAATTTTTTCAACTACGAATTCGCGCATGTGGAATCATTAGGAACGTTCCTTGCTAAAATTGGCAAGGATCCGACAATGAAGTTATCATTTTTGTTCTTACAGGGTGCTAGAGGGTAGTTTTCGCACAAGATTTTTTTTTTCAACCACGATTTAGTGCATCTGGAATCATTACAAACGTCCTTTCTAAAATCGGCATGGATCCGACAATAAAGTTATAATTTTTTTTTTTTTTTCGTAAAAGGTCGGTGCTGGGGGTAGTTTTCGCTCAACAATTTTTTTTATTAGCTAAAAATCGTACCATGAAAGTTGTCATTTTTTTTTCTTTAAGGGGTAAGTAGTGGAGGTAGTTTTCGCCCAACAATTTTTTTCTACCACGAATTCGTGCATTTGGAATGATTAGGAACGTCCTTGCGGGGATCATGATATCAAATGAATATTTCAATAATACAAAAATACTTATAGGTAGAAAAAAACATTTGGAAACAGTGATTAAAATGATAAATTTAATATGCAACCAGTATTCAGTTAGTCCCAAAATTAAATAGTAAACCGATAAATTTGGCATCATTGACATCCTGTACATATTTTCTACATTGTAGAACAAATATTTACCGTACACTAAGTACCTATATAGGTAATTGGTAAATAAAATAGGCACGAATAAAATATATTATTTGTAACAACTTCGTATATTTTAATCAGATAATTATTAGCTCTCAAGCACTCTGTATAACTTAGTATACGTCATACGAGTTCTGCAAAGACGAAGCGAATAATAAATCCCACTATTATTTCGTATAGTTCAAGGCCTCTGACCGTCTGCCGGGAAATAGATTTTGATAACCGAAAGCGGCCGCCAGCATAGACAGCGTTTATGAAACCTTTATTCCTAAACCACCGGCAACACGGTTAGGCTCTTCAGCTGACTGCTGGCGCCTCTAGCGGTGACTTTTAGCGGAGGGCATTTTACGGTTTTAAAAATCGAACGATTCTGCATCCGAGCGCTATCTGTTAGGCCAAGGCAAAACCAAGTTTCGGTGTGCTATACATATTTTACGAGCCCGATGCTACTGGCACTTCTGTCCGCGTAGCGTATATTTTCTGTGGTGTAGACTATAGATATTTATTTGCGCTTGCAATATTATTTTTCATTATGTTATTTCTTGTTGCGTTTTTCCTGTTCGTGTACTATGGTTCGATAGTACAACATTCTGTTTTATCGATAATAATCCTGTTTTCATTTGTTGAACGTAAGAAGTTAAAAGTTGACAAACTTCTTACGGTAATGCTACTGCATAATATGTAATATATTATATATTACATAATATTATATTATTATATTATTATATTATTATATTATACAGGGTGCGGTGCGAACACCGTGCATTTAAAGTATTTGGAGAACGAAACGGAATAAAAATGTGAAAATTTGCATACACAGTGTGTCTGGTTTTTCGTGTTAACACCCCTGAAAATCTAAGTAGGCTGGGGGAATTGAACGGGGCAATTTTTTTATAAATATGTCCCTGAAAGGTCATCATTTGCGAGGTATTGGTTTGGCATTGCCGCGAAATCCTGGCCTACTGCGATTTTTTAAAGGGGTGCCTTTTTCGAAAAACGCTATTAGGCATTTTTTTTATTTAAAATCTGACACCCAGAACACCCTAAAACCCCCACATACCAAATTTGAAGAAAAAATATACAGGGAGTTCCATTCTGCAGGTTGTCAAAGTTGAGCAAAATAGGGATTTCAAAGGCATCTGGCGCGTCAAGTGTGCCATGGAATCCCCTCAAAACACTTGAATGGTGAACAGGACCACTCAAAGTGTTGGTGTGCAAAGATTCAATGCAAAAATATACAGGGTATTTTTCTCTGGGCCATCTCAAAATGCTGAATTTTTATGAAACTTTATACTGGTAATGAGTGCTCTGGAATCATTGAAAAAATATTGATAAACACAAAAGTAATGTATTTCTTTACAAAATGCCAACTAACAAATAAAATCAATTTAAATTATTGGACCTTACTCAACAAAGTCACTGTCTAAGATGATACATTTTCTGTGCGTTTCCTGTTGTTTTCGCTCAACAATTTTTTTTATTAGCTAAAAATCGTACCATGAAAGTTGTCATTTTTTTTTCTTTAAGGGGTAAGTAGTGGAGGTAGTTTTCGCCCAACAATTTTTTTCTACCACGAATTCGTGCATTTGGAATGATTAGGAACGTCCTTGCGGGGATCATGATATCAAATGAATATTTCAATAATACAAAAATACTTATAGGTAGAAAAAAACATTTGGAAACAGTGATTAAAATGATAAATTTAATATGCAACCAGTATTCAGTTAGTCCCAAAATTAAATAGTAAACCGATAAATTTGGCATCATTGACATCCTGTACATATTTTCTACATTGTAGAACAAATATTTACCGTACACTAAGTACCTATATAGGTAATTGGTAAATAAAATAGGCACGAATAAAATATATTATTTGTAACAACTTCGTATATTTTAATCAGATAATTATTAGCTCTCAAGCACTCTGTATAACTTAGTATACGTCATACGAGTTCTGCAAAGACGAAGCGAATAATAAATCCCACTATTATTTCGTATAGTTCAAGGCCTCTGACCGTCTGCCGGGAAATAGATTTTGATAACCGAAAGCGGCCGCCAGCATAGACAGCGTTTATGAAACCTTTATTCCTAAACCACCGGCAACACGGTTAGGCTCTTCAGCTGACTGCTGGCGCCTCTAGCGGTGACTTTTAGCGGAGGGCATTTTACGGTTTTAAAAATCGAACGATTCTGCATCCGAGCGCTATCTGTTAGGCCAAGGCAAAACCAAGTTTCGGTGTGCTATACATATTTTACGAGCCCGATGCTACTGGCACTTCTGTCCGCGTAGCGTATATTTTCTGTGGTGTAGACTATAGATATTTATTTGCGCTTGCAATATTATTTTTCATTATGTTATTTCTTGTTGCGTTTTTCCTGTTCGTGTACTATGGTTCGATAGTACAACATTCTGTTTTATCGATAATAATCCTGTTTTCATTTGTTGAACGTAAGAAGTTAAAAGTTGACAAACTTCTTACGGTAATGCTACTGCATAATATGTAATATATTATATATTACATAATATTATATTATTATATTATTATATTATTATATTATACAGGGTGCGGTGCGAACACCGTGCATTTAAAGTATTTGGAGAACGAAACGGAATAAAAATGTGAAAATTTGCATACACAGTGTGTCTGGTTTTTCGTGTTAACACCCCTGAAAATCTAAGTAGGCTGGGGGAATTGAACGGGGCAATTTTTTTATAAATATGTCCCTGAAAGGTCATCATTTGCGAGGTATTGGTTTGGCATTGCCGCGAAATCCTGGCCTACTGCGATTTTTTAAAGGGGTGCCTTTTTCGAAAAACGCTATTAGGCATTTTTTTTATTTAAAATCTGACACCCAGAACACCCTAAAACCCCCACATACCAAATTTGAAGAAAAAATATACAGGGAGTTCCATTCTGCAGGTTGTCAAAGTTGAGCAAAATAGGGATTTCAAAGGCATCTGGCGCGTCAAGTGTGCCATGGAATCCCCTCAAAACACTTGAATGGTGAACAGGACCACTCAAAGTGTTGGTGTGCAAAGATTCAATGCAAAAATATACAGGGTATTTTTCTCTGGGCCATCTCAAAATGCTGAATTTTTATGAAACTTTATACTGGTAATGAGTGCTCTGGAATCATTGAAAAAATATTGATAAACACAAAAGTAATGTATTTCTTTACAAAATGCCAACTAACAAATAAAATCAATTTAAATTATTGGACCTTACTCAACAAAGTCACTGTCTAAGATGATACATTTTCTGTGCGTTTCCTGTTGTGGCACACCAGCCACCTTAACTGATATGGACTTAGTGACTGGCAGACTTCTGTATTTTTTAGATTTAGTTCGTTTATAGTGTGTGTAGCGGTTTTGATATACTCGATTTTTGACCCGTATAAAGTTCCAAAAATGCAGTAATTTGAGATGGCACAGATAAGAACACTCTGTATATTTCGTATTGGACCTTTGCACACCAACACCTTGAGGGGTCCTATTGACCATTCAACTGTTTTGAGGGGATTCCATGGCACACTTGACTCGCCAGATGTCTTTAAAATTCCTATTTTGCTCAACTTTGACACCCTGCAGAATGGAACGCCCTACATATTTTTTCTTCAAATTTGGTATGTGGGGGTTTTAGGGTGTCCTGATTAACGCTGTGGTGTCAGATTTTAAATAAAAAAATACCTAATAGGGTTTTTCGAAAAACGCACCCCTTTAAAAAATCGCAGTAGGCCAGGATTTCGCGGCAATGCCAAACCAATACCTCGCAAATGATGACCTTTCAGGGACATATTTATAAAAAAAATGCCCTGTTCAATTCCCCCAGCCTACTTAGATTTTCAGGGGTGTTAACACGAAAAACCAAAATGTGTTTACCAAAATATTCGTTATTTTATTTACAAAGCACTCTGGATGGTATGTTTCAGCCCAGAATAATGAATAATTGGAAAAAATGCAAATCGAGGCAAAACTATTGACTGAGGTATGTAGTTGTTTAGACAAAGTCAACATAAAATTTAGTAGGGAGTTCAATTTTAATACTATTTATAGGTGGTGCCATTTGAAAAAAT
Source organism: Pseudeuparius sepicola (assembly GCA_963920635.1). Classification (NCBI taxonomy): domain Eukaryota; kingdom Metazoa; phylum Arthropoda; class Insecta; order Coleoptera; family Anthribidae; genus Pseudeuparius; species Pseudeuparius sepicola. The sequence goes on along the minus strand of OY987300.1, from coordinate 62,884,089 downwards.
GAGTTTTTTTTATATATTTTCTTAAGAGAGTTGGAGACTAATCTTCGATCCCTGTATAATCAATATGAAAATGACTGCCTTTTTAAAAGCAACCAACCTTCCAACTATAATAAAGCGTGGACAAAATTTGAACTTTTGCAACTATCTTGAATTTTAACAACTCCCGCAAATGTCAAAAAAGATTGAATATCTCAGAAACTCTGAGGTTTAAGTATGCAGTTTATTAAATAAATTGACATTAAAATTTAGCAAGGAATCCAAATATGTAATAATATACAGGGTAAACTATTTGAAATAAGAAAGTTTCAGAAAATTGAAAATATTTTAGTTCAAGTAGCCGGGTCCGATAACTTAAGTATACAAATTTTCAGATTTTTATTCAGTTTGCTTCTCCAGATACTTTGAATGCCCGGTCTTCGCGCCGCTCCCTGTGTATTATATTATCTATTTTTGTATATTTCAACTTCTTATGGTTGTGTTATGATTATGTACATCAATCTATATTATCTAAGCTAAAAGTGTCATTTTACTCTAAACAGAATCCCTCGACTATTGCATGATAATATGATCAAATGAAAATCACATTCAGGCTTTATATTGTTATTGTTAATGCACTTAAAATTTAAGATGCTAACGAAACAGAAAAATATTAATTCCTGCCTACTAAAGCTTTTTTAAATCTGCCTACTTTGACAATTCTTTTGGGGTAATGGTGTTTTACTTTATAGTTTAAAGAATATTTACAGGCTGTTATAAAAGTGCATAAGGGAATAATTTTTGATACCTACTGTCCATTATTGTGAATTTTATCACTTGGTGATGTCGCAGTTTGCTAGCTGCATTTTTGTAAAATTTGCACACTGAAAAATGTTGTATGTAACTCATGAATAAAGTGACTTTTACTTTAAATTATGGGATTAATAAATTTCCTATTCACGAAAAGATACTACTTTATGTACTTATTATAAAAACAACTGAACAACTCTGTTCTTTTTATATCCAGTGATAAAATTTTATAAAGTTGACCAAGAAAATTAGATTAGATTTTATGCCTTGTTGGCATTTTGACACTGACATTTTCTATGATGATGATTCTCTAGAGTGTAAACACCTACACCCTAATCGTTCAACTGTTGACTTACCTTGAATAAGTGATGAATTGAGCCACTTAATGTAATAGCTGTTAGGGTAATTAACTAGCACCTCGTTGGCGATAATTGAAACAGGTAACAGTAGGCCAGCACCTATGGACACAGCCAAGGAGAAAGTGCACAGCCAGGTGCTAATTCGATAGACAGTTACTTCATCTTCGTCTGTGCTGTAGTAATCTTCCCGTCCTCTCCTCTTATACCTCCCAAGCATGGCGAAACTCACCAGGTAGAGAGTGAGGAATAACAAGAAGTAGATCTGAAAGTATAAATTGGGTTCCTTCCAGTATATTCATAACCACTTGATTTCCCAGGAATATTCCGAGAAAAACAAAGAAAAAGTATATATGTGTATTAAGTTCTTAAATGAACTTTAAATAAGACTCATTTTAGCAATATTAGCAATATTATAATGAGAAATGCTTTTCAGTAGAAAATTGTATGTTGTTAACATTCAGATGCATTATTTGGGCTTGTTCCATTTGTCCCTAATGTATTATAAAAACAAAATTTTGCAAAATATAACAATTCACCAATATACCTCAGTTGCTAGAAATTCAATGTCATAATATCATTATTTGTTTATTAGATAATTCCCAAAAAGGCTAAACTTGTCCATCATGGGATTTTTTTTAATACAGTAGAGTTGCGACTTAGAATTAATTCCAGCAAAGCGATTGCAGCATTTCGGGGGTGTTTCCTTTTGCGACGTTTGAAAGTAAGGGCACCTATTCAATAAAAAAAACCCTAAGAAATAATGTTTATTCTGCAAAAAATAACAGTACTCTGTATATATATACATTGTATGTACATATTAAATAAAGGTTTATAAAAAAAATATAAAATAACTTAAAACAAAATTATGTGTTCACTCTACGGGGCAGTTCACTTGAAGCGAAGTTCACTAAATCGCGACTAACTGTATTTGCCAAGGTATTTGCTTTGTAAGATTTTTTATAATTTTTATTAAAAAATATGTTTATGGCAAAATATGTAATACCAATAATACCTAATACATTTTCTTGTTTTTTCTACTAGTTGTCATATTGAATGTCAATTAAGAAGTGCTCTTGTGATTAACAAAATTTGTGATAGCGATTGTCTATGAAATGAAGCCTAAATATATACCTATTATGTAATAGTCCTGGAGCCCGTGTACAAAAGTGCAACGATTATTGGATAGTTTCTTTATATTTTCAAGTAAGTCTAGTTTTTTGAAATTTTGCGCACCTACTCAGTTTTTAATTCTGAACAACTTTCCTTGACAACATTTTACCATAAAACCTACAAAAAGGATTTCTAGATTCGAAAAATCATGTCTTGGAAATTTTGAAAAAGCCAATTTTTGCACCAGTAAAGTGCCCTTTATGTAGGTTTTATGACAAAATGTTATTAAATAAGTTATTCAGAATTAAAAAGTGAGTAGATGTGCAAAATTTCAAAAGCCTACACCTACTTTGATTTTCGTCTGCTAAAAAATTTAATACACAAAATAATTAATTTTTCAAAAAAGTACATTTTTCGAAAAAAGTCAAGAATACTTTTTTCTTAGAATTGATTGGAAAATTTAGTTAAGGAAGAAAAATATTACTTTTCCAGTGGTGTACGATTTTTTTATTGAAAAATATGATGGTTGACCCCCGCCTCTCCGGCACTGGTGGAAGTAGACGAGCCAAATTATATTTAGTTTATAGCATTTAATGTGTGTCTAAACTGTACCAAATATGTCTACCATATCTGTCGTCCTTTAGGAAAAATAAAACAAAACTTGAAACAAAAATTGATTTGTTCATGTGTTGGCAACCTTAGCAACTACCCCCACCGCCACCTAGCCAGCTGACACCCCAAACGTAGCTGCACAATGTGGGTACAATCAAATAAAACTATAAAGAAACTGCCGAAATCGTTGCAATTTTTGTACACGGGCTTCAGGACTATAATATTAAATATACAAGATGTGTTAGTAGAGTTTCAAGCAGCTGACATTTGGATCCATCTGTATTTTAAAAGGAATCCATTTTGCCAATCAAAATAATTATATATAATATTTTTCTGACTATGTGACAAATTTTCTTATTATTATTGATTCCATTTCGTTTAATGAGCTATAATAATATCAGAAATAAATTACATGCAATATTTATTGTTGAGTTTATTAATAAATCTATGGCGATGTTTTCAAACAATATTTATCATGTTGTTAATAATTACTTAAGTTCATTTGCAAAATACAACCTTGACTGAAAGAATGGAAAACAAAGTATAAATATACCACCGAAGAATATAATAAAAAAGTTAACACAAAGAAAAATTTTAATTCCCACGTCTCTAAAATTTTTTTGTGTAGAATAATCTAGATGGAAAAACTATTAGATACACCCTTCCTCATTGTTCCATCAATCTATTATTTGGAACCAACACACTAGAAAATTATTTAGGATCGTCTATTAAGTTTATTTATAAATTGGAGGTCAGTGATTAGCAGTAATTTAACAATAGAACTAGGATAGCCCCACATGTGTGAGATTTACTTAACATTGCTGATGTATTAAACATTTTTTGTTGATTATTTACCATCAAATTTGCAAGGTTTTGGCTTAAATCCAGCCTAAAAAGTGTGCTTTTCCACACAATTCCTAGTTTACCAAAGATGAGAATTTGGTGAAATGTCATTACCTTATGACCACCAGTTTTGTTGATGTCATTTGAAATAGAAATGGAGCCCAGTTTTTACCTAATTTTTCACACCCCAATATATTTTTTAGATATAAACTAATGAAGCCACAGTAGCCTTTGTGGAAGTGATATTTTACTAGATGTTGAATAAATTGAAAACAGACTAAAAATATGTGGGGTGTTTGGGTGTCCCATTTAAAAAATAAAGGCCATGCCTCCACTGCCGGCAACGGTGTCCGCAATGGCCCCCGAAATATAGACTAATAGTTTTCTTTCTATGAAATCTGGTGACACTTATTCTTAATTCTGCAACGCCATGTACTGAGCCGATATTCGGCATGCGCCGAATGTCGGGCGAAAATAGGGGGGGTAGCCAAAACTTTAAGAAAATCGGGGGTGGGTTACAGCACCAAACGTCGGGGAAAAATAGGGGGTAGGTACCTAGCCAAAATTTCAAGAAAATCGGGGGTGGGTTACACCATTGGAAATAATTACCACTTCTTTTTTCATATGGCAGCACGTTACTGCTGACTGCCACAATATGGTGCGAATGTCGCCTTCTTTTTTATACGGTAGCGCCTATCCCCCAAAACGGAGGGCATATGCTCTTTACTGCAAAGTTGCTCGAGAAAAATGCACTTCCGACGTACCTAAATAAGTTTACTTCGGACGTGTATGGAGTTAAATGTACGTCCAAAGAAATCACGTGACTCAACTTGTCAATGAGAGCACAAGACGTATACCGACTTTTATATACCTACATCGGACATATAAATAGCCACTGCCTTAAATATTTTGAGAAATTGGGGAACTCTTGACCTCGCTCTTGACCTAATTTCAAAATTTTGAACAACCCGTATAGGTACCTACCTAATAAATTAATATTTTGTATTAAATTTTT